>OZ001352.1:6830368-7430368 GCA_963924055.1 Drosophila limbata
TATGGAATTTCGTGACTAAGACGCTAAAAACCCTCATATTGCTGTTAGCTTCACTTCACTTGTCTTTACTTTTATGCAAATGTTGGCCACCAATATTCGAGCCTCATAAGGTAAACAACGCGCGTGTCTTTCTTGTGCTTCTTGCATTTAATCAAAGTGAAAATAAATAAAAATTTCTGAAAACGTTAAATTTCCGGTTCTGTTTATAAATAAAGCGACCCAACTGCATTGCCATCGACTCGTATTTCATTTTCGGGGCCTTCTTTTTTTAAGCCTGCGATGCGTCAGTGATTTCAAGTCGGGATTTTTGGACACTGGCCCAGTTACCCTTCTCTCCGATTCTCTCCGAGGCAAATGATTAGCTTACCTCCTCGCCAGCGGTGACAGCTGTTTTATTTTTGGGTGCCTCACTTGACTCGTTCTCCGTGTTACTTAACTCTTCCAAAGGTTTGGCATGGCCTGTAAAGAAAGCAATTAAGCGGAAAAGATCGTGACTTTAATTAAATATTTGTGCACAGCAAATTTCCCTTGAAATACATTTATCCTCCGGCGCACAGTTTATTTGCACAGCTTTGCGACTTTAAGACACATCGCACCTTTATTTAGTGGCCTAATCAAAATATTTATCTTTCCAGAAAATACATACACCTATGTATGTATTCTATGCCGAGACTTATCAGAAGCCATCATAACTTTTGGAGGAACTTTAAAGCAAACCAACAAGCAGAAAGTACAAACTAAACCGGCAAGCTTAATACCTAGTATAACAAACCAGTCTATCTGTGTATATGTACTTGCTTATATACTATAAATAAGCTAAATGGCACAAACAATAAACACATTTCTAATGTCAAAGGCGCGATTCACGGACTGCTTGTCATGCGAGCCACATAAATCGCACATAAATCGCGACAAAAACGCGCCGAAATTAAGGTTTTGCCAATATGTAAAGATTGCCCCTAAAATGTCAATTTATTTGAAATATTTACTCACATATCTATATAGGTCGTATAATTGATTGAATTTAAAACTCATAAATTTATTTTTGCTTATTCTGGGCTTAACAATTTTATCTAAATTTAATATATTTTTAATTGAGATACATTTTGGGTGTCAATAGTAATTTAAAATATTAAATTAAAATTAATTATGGAAAAAAATTAAAAAAATTTAGTGGGCTTCATTATTTTATTTTAGTTGTCATATTGGAAATAGATTACTTGCGAATCAATTTCTTCTTATCAATGGCAGGCAAGTGTAAACTACCGCAATTTTAATCATGTGCAATATCTTATCGGTTACTGAAAAGGCCTAACAGCCTTACCATTAAGCGAATACCTCGCATACATATGTATATATATATTATATAGTCATAATAAATACAACTTGTATGAATCCTTTATTTTCACTCTACAGGACCTTGATATTCATTTTATGACCTCTAGCAAGCGTCTCTCGGCAGGCGATTCGAGTTATAAAAACAGATATTTATGAGCTGTAAACTTGTCTCAGAAACTGGCCCGGACGGAGATCGGCCTGGCCACTTAACGTTCACGTTAACAGTTAAGGCAAAGGGTAATTGCCAACTCTGTCCAACAGTGTCTCTGCCTCTGGCTCGGCTTCCAGCTGCATTGGAAACTAGTTTCCAGTTAATGTTCGCGTAGAAAAATAAATATTGAGACGCTGCGTGGATTTGTATATGTATCTCCCTCTGACTATCAATGTCTATTGTACTTATGTCTACATACATGTGTGTGTGTGTACTTACAGAAACCCGTCAGCAGCACCAATAGCAACAGACTGCAGAAAGATAAACTATTGCTGACACGCATTTTTGTATTTATTTATTTTGTTTTTTTTTTGTCTGAACACTTTTTATCAATGGTAAGTTTATTCGCTTATCACACGCGTATAAATTGTCTATATCCGGGGGTCTGTAGTCAGCTTATTTTTTTTGGCCAGATGAGTAAGCGTTGGGTTTTTGAACAACCACTTTTCAAAGAATATTCACAAAACACTTAATAATAAATTAACACGTTTTGGTTCGTCGAATTCTTAGCGCGTGCGTCTCCGACGAGTTGTGCTTAAAGACTGAGCGCAAACTTTAGATGCGAGCAGAATTAAAGCTTTCCAGAGAGAGAGAGGGAGAGAGAGAGAGCTCGCGCCAAGTTCAAAGTTAACGGCCAGATCAGAGCAAAAACAGAGAGAAGTTGTTTTTCATGTATGTGTTAAGCAGTGTTGCCAATTTAGCTATTCCCGATAGATCTAGTGGGTTGCAATTGGCAAATGCGGGATAAGTTGTAAAATAGCGGCTAGCGGGAATTATATGGTGGGTATAACATTAGTTTTCTGTAAATACTTTTAATTAGGTTTGTATTTTAGATAGTTGTAATTGAAGCTTTTGTTTAAAGTTGCTTTTTGTGCAGGTTTAAATAGGCTGTGAGTCACTGTATGTAAGTCTTCTTCAGCTTCTTTAGCACAGACGAACAAAATACCGTTTGTTGCATTTATTTCTATAAAAACCTGCGAGCAAGAGGCGGCATTATGTTTATATATTGCCACACATTCATCTGTCAGCCCAATTGACCATTTGGTATTGTTGTGCGGAACTAAAAACACTTGATTAATCAATAAAAATATCGTTTTAGTACTCTACCGTTTTTTTTTTCTACCGTTTTTTTTCAGCTCCCAACAAAATTTTCTGGCTATTTTTAGCTATTTTCAAAGGCTAGTTTAGCTTTTACATGACCCGAAGAGTTGGCAACACTGGTGTTAAGCAGATTTGGAACTGCTCAATCTACACTTATATTGCTATTCTATACTTATATAGGGTGTCCAATTATTTAAATCCAAACTGAATCAAGGCATGAACTAAAAGTTCCATTTCTTAAAATTTTGTACATTTTTATTATATTAATTGCTACTACTTCCAATTGTGTAGCTACGTTGTTTTGGTTTTACAATTTTTTGTGTGGCTGTTTGTGAATGTGGCTTCGTTAGTTTCAGCTATTCGGTACTGTAAATTTATGTCCAACCCCAAAATTGGCGATTAGACGTTTTTTTGTATTTACAATTAGTTTCGGAACAGGCCTTAAAATACGTAATAAATCTGCTATACTCAACAATTTTACTTAAAAATTACTAATTGCATGCACTTTTAGCTTCAACGTTCAAAATTTGGGCCATACACTTCCGAGCGGCATCCGAGCGCCGCCAGCCACACTGCACTCTGAGCTCTGACCCAAGCTCACAGGTTTTTATACAGCTTACAAGATAATTTAAAATATACAACAAATATAACACCCTGAATGGGCGATCAGTCGGTCAGGGTGAAGCATGGCTGACGATGACCGTGATCCGCCAGAGTCCGCACGGTGTAGCAACGACCAAGCCAGTAAATCAGCTGCTGTATCACAGATGAGGAAGGAAACTGACCAGCAGCTCCGGCTCGGGAAGCACACACGCACGCGACAATCAGCTTACAAAACTTTCGAAGTGATATAAGAGCGAAACTTTTGCACAAATCTAAAACCTACTGCTACGTAGTAGTATGTAGTGTACTGTCTGTCCTTGGTCTGTAGTGTCTGGGATTTATGAGAAACTTAAACTGCTTAGAGGTAAATTGTGTGCAGCGCGATTGATTAAACAAATTGCTCCTGGCTGTTGGCCGACAATTCCATAAGCCGCCAGGCAGCCTTTGGGTTAAGCTCATTGGGATCGCGGCATAGAACCCATACATAATGAACACGCATTACTTTTTCAGGATTGCCCTCGACAACTTGGGCCTTCTGGTCGCGCACGCACATTATCTGCTGTGCCTGGAACGTGATGATCAGCACTGGACCCTGCTCCATGACTTTACCCATGGCGAGCTCAATATTCTCAATGTCCAGGATCTTTGAGTCCAGATACAGGCCAGACTTTTTCGCTTGTGTTATGGGCGTGGCAATTATGTTGTACGTACTCTCGAAACACCAGTCCTTCAGAATTTCCAGATCGCCGCGTACAATGGCTTCTAGAACATTAGGTATGATGTCCTTTTCGCAGTCGTGCAAAAACTGCTTCTGATCGAAGTTTGGATCGATTTTGACTAGTTCAGTCATCGTCTCGGATAGCTCCGTCTTGGAGAATAGACCGCCCATTACATCAGATACCTTGTCAGTGAGAAGACGGGAGGCTCTGATAACGGGATTCTCTGATTCATCGTATTTCACTTTCCAGTCAAGAACTTTGTTCACATAAGTGTTGTTGTTCTTAAAGTTCTCCCAAGACTGATAGAATTTTGAGTCCTTGTGAAGTTCCAAACCTATAAAACAATGTGGTTATTTTCATTTTGATCTATCGAATTTTGAATTTATGTATAACTAACTCACCTGTTGCTTCCGTATTTGCTTCTACAACACGTGAGCTGTCTGCCATATCTATTTGGACACGTTTGCGCAAGACAATCGGCGAGCAATATACCCGACTTTCTATACTCGTCTCATTCATTTCCTTTTTGATCATTTTCGTCGTATCTGAAATGGCTTGGAAGGCGCCTGATTGTCCAAGTTTGCCACTGGTATCTGTTATCGTATCACTGACGCCTTTCGCCGTCTTGGATAGCTCTTCGCTAACCTTCTTGGCCAGATCCGATTTGGAAGCATCGTCCAGAACATCGCCTACTTTTTCCTTAATTGCGCCCAGCTGCTCCTTCAATATACTGGATGACTTTTGCGCCTCCGATTCGACGATGTTGAACTTTTGCCGCGCCGACTTCAATGCATCCGATTGCTCCAATTTTTGGGCTTCTTCTCGAAACTTTGCAATGCTATCCTTCATCTCTTTGTTTTTGTCCATTTCTGTGCGCACATTGTCAATGAATTGTGAGAAAAAGCCGGGCCGGCGTCCGGGGGAACTATAGAGACGTTGCTGCCAAATGCAAAAATAAATGGAATGAATGCGATTCATAAGAAAAGTAAAAAGTATGTAAATAACTTACCGGCTGTTGCTGTAGGTTGGATGTTGCCAATTGATACGTAATGACACAGGCGCGCTCGCGCGCTAAAGCAGCCAATTTATACTGGAAATGGAAAGAAGGATTTTATCAATTAACTGAGATGCTTCCAAGCATAAATTTAACCTCGAAACGGTCACATGTAAATTGTATCTTTCCTTTATGTTCACTGGGTCAATCTAAAATGTATGAACCTACCATGGTTACAGGTTGGGCTGCTGCGTAAACTTTTCTCCGGACTTTTGTTCTATGAAGAATGCGTTTAAAAATCCCGTCAATAGGCCGAAATTTATGTAATTCGCACCCTGATAAAACACGCACGTATAAAAATCTGAACATCAGCTGTTGTGGGCAAGCAGTGTTGTCAAACGACGAGTGCAGTGCTGTGCAACAACTTTGGCCGTCGGCGCAATTCGAATTGTGAATTGGAATGTGTATGTGCAGCAACTTAATAGTTGGAGCGATGGCGATTGATCGTCGCCACAACTACATATAATGATATGTATTAGATTTTATGTTCTGATAAGTAAGTCTGGCTTGCTTTGTTTTGTCGATTCCATTTCAGGCACCTGATTTGATGACCAAGTGGCAACGCTCAATGAGAGCATGTTGCGCAGTTACAAACCGTTACTTTGCCGACTTCCAGGAATTGAGCTAAAAGAACGGTGCTGTTCTCTCATTTCAATTATTTGCATTTGCAACTGGCGCCAGTTTGTCGGTCGTTGGGTTTTGATCAAGTTTTATCTTATACGCGCCACTTTTACGCAGTGTATTTAAGTTGTATTATATAAAAAAAAATATATAAAGAAGTAGCGCATATAATTACTTCAATTATTTATATTTTTAGTTAGTTTCATTTGTGTAAAAGTTGGTGTAAAACGAAAAGCGCAATAACGGCATTTGGTACATATTGACATTTGTCATGTTTCACAGCAGCAGCAGCAGCAACAGTAGCCTGGAAGGCAGTACACCAATTGTAAGTGGACGCCATTGTTAATAAATTCTACTTATGAAAATAAGAAAAGTATCTGATTTTTTTTCTTGGATTGCAGGACAATTTTTCTGCCTTTCACGGTATGACCGGGCTAAACATGTTCTTGGAGACGTCAACACAAAGCATGTCGCCACCTGTTTCGTCGGCAACACTGAGTCCACCTACCACGCCATTGACACCAGAGCCTGCGATGTCATCGACTCAGTTTCCCTTGCTGGCGGACAATAACAACAATGCAAGCTTGAGCGCCTCCACTGCGGCAAGTTCACTGTTGCTCCAGCGGCAGTATCAATACCATCTACTGCTGCAGCAGCAGCAACAGCAACTTGCACTGGCCCAGCATCAGTTGGCCCTGGCAGCAGCTGCTGCGAATCATCACCAGAAGGATGAGATAGCGCATTCTCTGAAAATGTTTGCGCTTCTCACGGCCTGCAATGCGGGTGAGTGTGAGCAGGATAGATAGAGAGCTTCAACGGTACAGTCGCCATTGGAGCTTTTAAATTTAAAATGTATTGAATGTCATTGAACTTTTCAATTGTCTGTGTATTAGTCAGTTATCTCTTGTCTATTATCAATGTTTTTGTTGATCAACTTTAACAACTAATTATTATCGTTATCAACAGACAATGGCAACGGATCCACACAGGATGCGATGCAGGAGTTTGCTACCAATGGCTTCGTCAGTGATGACTATAACCGTTTTCAGTACAGTAATTCAAATTCCGCGACTTCAACGTCGTCGCAATTGCCAACACAGTTTCCCATTTCGGCGGGAAATCCCATGGCAGCGACAGCCGCAATACCACACTCCCTGGCTGCTGCCCATTGGATGAGTCTGAGCACCTATCGGGAGCAATTGAACAATATGTGGCGAACTATGTCTATGCCGTATTTACCCAATATGGCCAGCAACTCGGGACTTGGAATGTCCAACGCCGCAGCCTCAAGTCAAAAGAATCTCAATGCAATGGGTCTGGCTATGCCACCAGATCATATGAGAAATGTTAACAATTCCAACAGTGCCAACAACAAACTTCACAAGCGCTTTGTCAATGGAAAGGCCAAGGAACTGGTAAGTTTTTAATATCCGTTCGGATCGATAGCATCTAATTGTTTAAATCCCTATATTCAAAAGGTCAACCGTCACTGTGTTTTCTGTGAAAACAACAATGAACCCGAAGCTTTGGTTAACAGTCATTCAGTACGCGATACATACGGACGTGTGCTGTGCCCCAAGCTACGGACCTATGTGTGCCCCATCTGTGGAGCATCGGGCGACTCGGCACACACCATTAAGTACTGCCCAAAGAAACCCATCGTTACCATGGAGGATGCCATTAAGGCAGAATCCTTTCGACTGGCTAAAAGCAACTACTACAAACAGCAAATGAAGGTTTAAAATGTTGAAGAAACTCTGGCAGTTTCTCCTGCGTATATATACATAAATTGAGATGTATATCCGCGATCTACTTAAAGCTTTCACATGTCAACTTTAAACATGTCGCGCCTGGCGCGTTCGATTATATATGATATATACAATTTTATTAATTTTTTTAAAAACTTCGGTCAACTAGCTTTATAATTGCTAGCTAATCACACGTTCAAATTTCAACTCAAACAGTTGTTTCATTAATAACTTAAAAATATACTCACAATATCGTAATATTTGTTAAATCGTAATACTGGCTTATTGTTATGTGCCAGCATTTTTGTTACCGTTAACGATTCTTTGCGCCAAATAATTTTGCCAAATTGGTTTGATAAGCAATCATCTACTAATTTTGGATTAAATTTAATCAATTTTGAATTTCGAACTGCCAATGGTGATAAAGTTTAATTTGAATATCTATATCTGCTAAGGAAATACAATGAATATTTTCGTTGGCAACGTTCTCACAGTACAAGTTTTTAAAATTTTGACATACCAAGTTGATTAACAACACAATTTTTAATAAATGTTCTTATATTTTTTTTTTTATTTTGTTAAACATGTATCAACGCAAAATACCAATATATATCTATTTTATATATTTATTAAATCATCTTATCATCAAAACATACAAATCATAAATTCACAATGTATGGAATATGTATACATAATAGTATATTCTATTTTTTTATTAAAATGCCAAAAGAATATTACAAATGTTCAAAATAATTTTAAGCTCATATAAGTTGAAGTTGAAATTATACTCGAATAAAGTTTTTGGTAAACCAGCTGCTTTATTATTTCTAATTGTTATCATCGTCGTTGATCTTCTCGAACATGGCGAGAAAGATTCCATCGGTAAGGTCGTGATCCGGCAGACAATACAGGCAGTTCTTGCCGATTTTTGGGTACTCCTTGTCGCCGACATTCTGCCACTTATTCCGCAGAGCCTTCTTGCCATTGAGTAGTTTGAATGAAGGATTAAGTTGCAGACAGCGCTGGACAACTTGCTCGTTCTCCTCCTTCCAAAGCGAGCAGGTACAATAGACAATGCGCTTGACATTGGGAAACGAATTCATGGCATGGCACAGGATCTTGATTTGCAGGCCAGCCAGTTTGAAGAGACGTCTGTCATCCTTTTGCTCGTCGCAAACGCTGATGCGACCTTGCATCCCATTGCCAGAACAACTGGGATCCACTAGAATATACTCGACATCGGGGCACTGCTCTGGACCTACGGTTAAAACATGATCAGCATTCAGTATTCTTGGTTAAAGGCGACCACACTTACCAATTGTGAGAACGTCGGCAAGCACGGGGGTAACTATCTGGCATCCAGCCTCCCCTGTTATGTCACACAGCGCCTTGTAGCGGTCCCTGGCTTGCTCCACGGCATAGATGCGACCCGTGTTCTTCATCACATTGCAAAGGTGCAAAGTCTTCATGCCTGGAGCGGCGCACATGTCCAACACCGTTGCCCCAGGTGGTGGGGCAAGCAATTCTGCAGCCAGGCAAGTGGCCTTGTTCTGTAATATGAATTTCTTGCTGTAAACAAGGTCATGGCAAGCCCAGAAGTTTCTCTTCGTGTGATGGAATATCAACACGCCTTCCACATTCAAGTCCACTATGAATTCATCTTCCTCCAATGTGCGCACGGCAGCCAAAAAGTCTGTGTATGATATGTCGGCATCAAGCTCCTTGCGTCGCCAATTGTCGCTGGCCAAATACTCCAGAGCATCGGCAACGCTGAACAGATTGGTATTGATGCGTACATAGCGTGGATTGGGCTCTGTGTGTTCAAGTAAAAGATCAACATATGAATGAGTGTCACAATATTTTTATTACATTTGTTGTTAAACTAAGCTACTGGTCTTTCTTATTATCCTCTTCCTCTTCAACAGGCAATGCTGGTGGATCCTTTTCACGAACGGCCTTCAGCACATACATGGCCACAATGGCATTCACCACCAGCACGGCAGTCAACACAGAGTAACAATTCTTGCTAAATGTGTCCAGATCGGGGAATGATTCATCCAGCCAACTGCGTACGCCATAGAAGCCCAGAAATGGCAGCGTAAACATGAGAACGCTATAGGCCATTAGCCAGAGAAACACTTCGAGACTCTTGTCCAAAGATTGCTCCTCAGGCTGCGGCGGTGAATCAGAAGATATCTTAGATTCATTTTCCGACTTTACTGGTTGCACGGCCTTGCTGGCCACCAGGGTCTGTTTCTTAGACTTTTTGCTCATTGTCGTTTAATAAATACTCAACCGTAGGCTGCTACTAATACTGTTAGGATTACAGATACGTCTACGTGTGGACACCTGCCTTTCTTCTCGAATCCCGCGCCTTTAATTGCCGCCTGCAGTCGATCCTTGAACGAGCGCACTGTTTGCACTGGTCTGCTCTCGCCGTTCAGTTGTCCTCGTCCAAAAGTCAGCTCAGTGACAAGCACTTTTGCCAGTGCCGAGTCCAAGCTTGGATTTTCCTTCAGCAATCCCGTCTCCTCGATGGCACTATCAATAGCTCCTCTGTTGTCGCTGTAATGTTTTAGCACCGCATGTAAACTGCGTACACGCTATTTGAATTGAAAATACATTAGTTGGCTATTATTTGTAATTTGATTCGGTTGCGTACCGCATGCTTCTCTTCAAATATCAGAGACTTTATTGACTTTTGTTTTTCAATAGCTGTCTTTAATATTTTCGCTGTTACTTTGTATTGGGTCGGCACTTTTACAGAATGTGTGAATTTGCTCATAATGATTTTGTATCACGTGTGTAGTGTTGGTTGCTCAGTAGAGCTGGGTCGACCACTCACGATAGTATCGATATATCGAATTTTCATTTAAAGTTTACACTATCGAAGTTTCGACTTCGATAGTTAACGATAGTGGCCCTTCTTATTGCATCACTGTTTTTGGCGACAGTGCAAAATTAATTGGGACTGGCGGCTGGAATTGTCAAATAATGGAAAAATTTTTAATAAGCACACGCGTAGTCGCGATTTTTTAGCTACACGAATATATGTTAGCGGCTCATCCTCCCCATGACACAAATCCTTTGAAGTATTGGAAGGTTTTTATCTCAAATATTATATGCTAATACTTAAATATTTAATTAAGTACTGTGAAGTAATGTTTTAATTTTTTGTGATATTGTCTTGAAAGTCTGAACTACTTTGAAATTAGTACATCTGGTATTTGAATAAAAAGATGTTGGTAAAAATCGATACTATCGAATTTTTGTTTAGAAAACCTCGAAAATATCGAATATCTCCACTATCGATGTTTTCCCAGCTCTATTGCTCAGGATAGAGCTGGGATAAAAATGATTCTAGAATCGGTTTAATCGATTCTTTTTTTTTCGTTCAAACATCGATTCTGTTTTGGTATTGTGAAGCATTCATCAGCAAAATTCCATCACTGTGAATAAGGAGAGGTACAAAACGTGCGAAATGGGGTAATTTAATAAAATATTGTGCCTTTACTGATTAAATAGATCTGTATACGCCCTACGCTATCTGTGCATTCCAGCATGCTCCACCGAATCAGAACGAGTGTTTAGTAGGGCTGGATGCATTGTATAAGACAGACGCGCCGCTCTAAAACCAAAAACTGTAAACAAGCTTCTGTTTGCAAGCAAGAATGAATGGCTTTTGGATATGTAATCATTTCTTTTTTTTTTTTTTATTCTGGAAACGTAATTTTTGTATGCTTTTTATGTTATGAAAACAAATTCTTTTGTTATTTATGTTCTTAAACTTATAACTTTTCCTTAGTTATATTATTGAAATGTATTTTTAGTTTGCTTTTTACATGTATAAGGATATGATCTCCATGAATTGATCTTTATAAATTTAAAAAAAAAAAAAAAATTCGATTTAATCGATTTTTATTTCAAAACAATCGATGCACTGAGAATCGATTTTATCCCAGCTCTACTCTGTACCTCTTTACGTGTGTGTTGAAAGTAGGGTGGTGAATTTGAGTGATTGATGTCGATGTCCATCGATGTTTTAAAAATGAAAAATCGATGTTGGGCTGATACGTCGGGTCGAAACTTCCATCGATGAATGTATGTCTAATGATCGATGCATCGATTTTCTTACATCTCTAGCGTATGTTATGTTAACAGTAGCATAACAGTTGGATACCTTAACATTTGTAATTTCTTATTAGACTTAAATTGGAATGTCTAATAGAAATTACATTCGTTTTTAATAATCCAAAATATAAAATTTACATATCTGTTTCAAATTATTGTATCATTATGACAAAAACTTATATTCCATTTGCTTTAATGCAATTCACACCCTGTTGAACATGTTTATCAAGAACTATCGGCAGTCAACTTTCACTGTTGTTGCAGTTCCTGCAAGCAAAGCTGCTATAATGAATTATCGTCAAGCCGCCACATTTTATGGACCACAATTGCCGACCGCCACATACTGCAGTGAAAGAATCGCAGGCAAAAATACAAACACGAGTGGAAGAAATCTTTAATTTAAATGTTTCAAGTTGCTCGTTAACGCTGACTCAAATTTTAAAAAGTGTAAGTTTTTATGCTAATTCGATTTAGCTAAGTTTTGAATGTTAGCATTATGTAAAAGCGTAGGAAAATCTATTTGAAAGTATATGCCGAATATGAAAGAAAAATTGCCGACGCGACAACGCTACACACACACACACGCAGGCGGTCACACAAGCATACACACGTATACCACACCAGCTTGCAAATGGCGGATCGTCCCAGCAGCAAAAACTGCATACATGTACCGTGTGTGTGTGCTTTAAGGCAGAAAAACTGCTTTGTGATTTCAATGTGAAAATGTTGCAAAATTGTTGACGTTGCAAGAAGTTGGAAGTGTTGGAAGAAAAAAAAAACGGCAACGGTAATTGCATAAAGCAGGTCTGTTTCTACCTTTTCCAATGTATGTATTAAGTGCAGTGTATTTATTGTTGTTTTTGCGCGACGACGACAGCGGCAGCGACGCCCTTTTGTCTTGAGCTTTGCGTACGTCGCCCTTTTGCATGGATCTCTGTCCGACCCGACCTTCCACGCCCCCGCTCCAAAGCAAGCCATCACTCCGAATTGTATGTGTGGTGAATGTATATGTGTTGGTGGTTGGCTGTGCTCCACATACATCAGACGAAAGACGAAGACAAACAGCCGCACATACATACATACATAGAAAATCGGGTTTAGGTCACTTGGCAGCCATGTATGCTTAGCATCGTATTTTCAAATGCTTGTTTTTGCCAGTCTCGCCAATTAGGTGCCTAATAAGCCACGTTGAGTATATTTCTTTTACATACTTTCACTAGGTGCAAATGAATTAAATGCCATTTAACAGCAAAAATAATAGTCAAGCCCACTAGACAGACGCCAATTGAAAACAACTTTTTTTTCTTTCTGTTTTCTTTTTAAATGTATATTTTGTTTTCTTATGCAGTCGAATAATTTGATTTGCCAAGAACGTGTGTGTGGCGCTGTCTGATTGCCCTCGGCCATATATCAGTCGGGTCCCATCTGAGCTTGTGCTTTTGCCGTGCCTTTGTTGCGATTTTATCAAACAAGAAATAAACATAATTGATGTGCTGGCCTCTATTTGTTGCGCTCGTACACACTTGTCTATTCTGTCTGTCTGTGTCTGCGTGTGTGTGTGGGCTCTCGTGTCGAGCATTTCTTTTGACATTTACACATTGCGGGAAGAGCAGACACACGCCCTTCCGCTCCTTTCGCTCCAACACTCTCAGTCGCAGCGTCGTCTCTCAGTTGAGCTCTTATCAACTACAAATATACACACACACATAAGGAACGAATAGAGTGCATTTTCTTAGCATATAGACAAACAAAAGCTCATAAATAATGAATGTAGTTTTCATTCATGCGATAAAGTCACTATTGATAATACCAAAGGCTCGTGCACGTTAGCAATCAATAATCATTAATAGAAATCAAACATCGCTCTTAATTGCCATTCTATGTGTGGGTGTGTATTTGTGTATTTTTCGATTGAAATATTGAGTGAGTCATTATAAAGTGTGACCTACCAATCAAGAAGAAAATAAATCAGGAGCACCATTAACGGCGAACTTGAGGTTCCCACGCAACCAACACTCTCGAATCGCACGCTCTCGTTAATTGAGCGCACTCGAAAACATTGCATGTTGCATAAACATAAATAAATAAAAAGCATAGAACTTTCTAAAATTAAAACTTGTCTGCTGCCGCCTGACTATCAGAAATAGCAGAAGCAAAATTTCATTTATGAGTAGCATAAAAAAAAAACAACAATAACAAGAAAACATTTAATGAGAGTATGTGTGTAAGAGACAGCCGAGCAGAAATTGAGTGTGAGTGAGAAATTCCATATGGGGGCAGCGCAGCGGTTGTTTTTCCAACTAATTGAACAACAACAACAAAAATTGGGGCAAATTTGCAGTTGACGCTGCATGTAACCAGGGCAGCAGTAAATTTAGCAAACGACTCAGCCATAAATATAATTATTTTGGCACACAAGCAAAAATACACACAAATATGTACATATTTCTTATTATAGTTGTAGCTGTTGGCTTTGGTGATAATAATGTTTATAATTGTGCCAGCAGCCGTGGCGGCAACTAGTTTTTGACTTTCACACATAGATACATGCATACATACACACATTCCGCAGCAGCGTTCTTCCGGTTGATGACCTTTACCGGCTTTTATTTGTAGTTGTCGTCTTCTTTAATGCCGCTGGACGCTCAAAGTCGCAGAGATGATGTTGCCTTTGTTTGGCTGACACCATTGACTGTCTTATATTTAGCACAGAGCCGTTAAATATTTACGCCCGAAATCATTAAGACTCGCAAGTATCGACGTCATTGCCACTTTGGACCATCGATACGTTTCGTTTATGTTTCTAATGACAAATCATTATCAGTTTGTACAGTGACTCTTGACTTCATAGTGTAGTCATCAAAATTAACTAGAATCTGAAGTGCGCAAATGTTAATATGAACACAGAGAGCGAAAGCTCTGCAGATTATAGAAGATTGAGAAAGTAAAAATGGATGTGGAGCTATGAATGCATATTAAATATTTAATTGGAGAGAAAAGATTTAAGGCTCACACTGTTTAAATTCTTTAGCCAATAGCAATAAAATAACCTGAGTCAGCTGCTAGCTGAGCAGAAAAAACATGACGCTGATTCAAGCCAGTTGTTGGCTCAGCGAGAGCAACAACCTTGAATTGAATTTGCAATTTGTGAATTCTTCAACGAGCGCCAACGCAGTCAAGAAGAAGAGACATCAAGCAAAGCTTATGGAGCCCACTTGAAATTTCAAGTTCTAACTGTATGCGGCAAACGTTTGTATGAGCGCCAGAGAGAGGGAGAGAGAGTGACTGAACAAGATAGCAAAAAGAGAGCCGAACTGAGCTGAGCTTTAACGTCCGTTTCGTCATTGACGTCGCTGTTTCGATGCTGGCCGTCGCCACCTTGTGTCATTCGTGTTTTGTCCAGTTAGCGCTCCGCACGAGAGACGTTGAAGCGCTGTTCGTTAAAGAAGAATCAGAAGAAGAGACAGAAGAACCCACAAAATAACTTTCAGTGAGTGCTTTGCAACATTTGCATACGAGTGCGTCAGAACGTGATATTTATTTACATATGTCTTTTATGGGAATTTCCTGTTAAATTTGCAATTCATTTTTGGTGTTTTTTTTTATATGTGGGCAGTGTTTGCTGCTGGTGTCCGCTTCAACTTTATTCAAGCTCATAAATTTAAAACTTTCTTTGCTGAGTGGTAAATGGAAGTGGCCAACAAGTTGTTTTTTGTTTCTGACTTATTCGTTTTCTTATGCGAATTTCTTTGAGCTTAGTTTTTGGCAATCGATAGACAATACAGACAAACACTTATCGATGGCAGTCATCGATCCTTGTCTGGAATATTCCAACACTGATCTCCACTTCATGTGTGTGCGTGTGTGAAAGTGAACGAAGGTGTTTAAAGTGCAACTGCTATCGGGATTACAAAATGAAAGTATAATAAACAATACGATATCAAGAAGTACATTAATATTTACAACACGTCGAACAACAATAACGATAACAAATGTATATTTTAGTACCATTCACCGGCCGGCAAACTGATAAGCACGTATCATGCTCATTCTGCCTGCCACATACACACACATATATATGCACATATGTACATGAAATTTGGAGTGAATGACAGTTATAATTGCTTTTGATTGTTAATGTCGTTGATCTTGCTTTATACGCAATGTGAAATTTTTTAAACAACGTCAACAGTTCTCCGAACACTTACTGCAAAGGCACACGTCATCGGTAATACCGAAAAAAACGCTTGTCTAAATGCAGATAATGTGAGCAATGAAAAAAAAAAAAAAAAAAATCAACAGCAAATGTTTTATAAAAATTTTTTAAACTGGAAGCTTGTTGCCAACTCCACTCGGGTGATTTATACATACATACTTACATGTATTTGTGCATATACAGAAAATTTTCCACTCAATCAAGTCATCGACAAGACATTTTAATTGATATCTTTCTGACATCCAAGACAATTGTCAGTTTTCTCACTCTTTGCCCTTTTCATCTTCTGTCCAATTGTGTTTTTAACTCCTGTCTTTACTCTTCTTCATGCTGTTACAGTAACCCGCATCCACAAAACTAAAGGAATAGTATTGACTGCCGTTGGCAAAGTATGCAAATATGGATTTTCACATACTGATCGTCATTGGTTGTGTGTTCAGCGCCTCGCTGTTGTCCTTCCTGTTCATCAACAAGATCTTCAGGCGCAAGACCTTCGAGGAGGTTGTCGCCGAGAAGCGTGCTCTCAGTGCCAATTTGTATGCTCAGAACAAGAGTGGCGGAAACGCGGCCTCCCAGCGAAAGCCCAAGAAGAAGGAGCTGAAGCGCGAGAAGAAGCAGCGTCAGCGGGAACAACAAAAGGACAATGCCAGCAACAATGATCAGGATGAGCAGGAGGATTTCTCCGATGGTCATTCTGAGGTTGGACTCGATGAGGAAACCTCTCAACCTGGCTTGTCCAAGCAGCATGTTGAATTCGAGCCTGATCCAGAGGTGATGAACGAGCAGCATCGACGCCCTAGCAACGCCGAGAAGGAGAACCAGGCCAACAACAACAATAATAACAGCAACAAAAAGGGCAAAAAGGATAAACGCAATGGATCTGGTCCCAAGGCAGCTGTGGGCATTCTGGTCAACAAGAACGAACCCATCGCTGTTAAGCAGACGCCTGTGGAGGAAACTCCCGTCTTGAACAACTTTGAAATGCGTCCACCCAAGGATGTCGTCGAGCTGAAGAAGTTGGAGCAGAAGGAACGCAAAGAGGACAACAACAAACAGCAGGCACAAAAGAAAAACGGGGGAGCTGCCAAAAAGGAGAAACCAGCAGCTGCTGTAGCACTCATAAGTGCAGCCATGGAACAGCCAGTGGAGGTGCCCCATGTGCCCAAGCAACAGGTACTCAAGCAGCAGCAACAGTTGAGCGGATCACCCAAGTTGCAAAACAACAATGCGAACAGCAAGGCCAAACAACAGGTCAATAAGAAGCAGAAGGAGACAACGCTGGCCGCCAAGGATCTTGTTCAGGCACTTGATAAGCTCGCTGAGCATCAGACAATTGGTGTATCCGCTCTAATGAACGTCTTTTCCCGTGCCGAACTCAATCGTTCCGAGATACAAATACTCATTGATTATCTGTTGAACAAACAGCAGGATATGCCCGCGAATCATGGAGATTGGTCGGATGACATATGCCAGAAGCTGAAGCGTCAGCTGGAGGAGAAGGAGAAGCAGCTAACCGAGGAGCAGGAGGCATCGATCGGCATTCAAGCCAAGTTGCGTGAGCTGCGCCAGGAGATAAACACGGAGCGTGCTCAGATGCAGAGTCGCACTCAGGCATACAATGAAAAGCTGCTGGGTAAGGATCAGGAACTGGCTGCACTCAACCAGGAGTTGGCCAGTGCCAATGATAAGCTCACGCTGGAGCGCCAGCAGTTCCAGGCGAAGCTCTTGCGCGAGAAGCAGGCCAGCTCGCAGGATCTGTTGCCGCAGTTGCAACGCCTGCAGCAGGACATTGCCCACAAGGAGAAGGTCATTGCGGATATGACCAGCTTTGTGAATGCCGAGGCTCAGCAGAAGAACGAGCTCATGCAACAACAGGCTCAGCAAATACTCACGCTAGAGCAGCAGCGAGATGAGTTGGAGGCTCGCCTCAATAACAGTGTCTTTGAGCTGGAGCAGCGCAAGCAGCTCGAAACGGAAAATACCGAACTCCAAGTGGAGCTACGCAATCTGAGCCATGCTCTCGAATCGGCCAAGGCCGAACTGGCGCAATCCCAAGCCGATCTGGCGCGCGTCTGCAGCACAGAACTGCCAGAGTTGCGTCAACAGACGGCGGCACTGGAAGCCAGCAATGTTACCCTCAGCCAGCAACTGAACCAGGCCAACAGTCATGCTGTCCAAGCCACCGCACAGCAATCGGAGCAGGCTCAAGCCCAGTCCGAGGCTCTGATCGCGCTCCAGGCAGAGCTGCGTACGCTCAACGATGCCCAGGCCACACAGAAACAGCAAAACACCGCCCTGCAGTCCCAGCTCGTTGAGGCGCAAAAGCACTCCAAGCAGCTCCAGGACAAGGAGCAACAGTTGCAGCAGGAACTCCAAGAGCAGCGCGAGAAGAATAATGTAAGTACCTAATTGCAAACATGTTTGTATTTTAGTTTGAAAGTGTGTTTGAAGTGTACCATATCTTATTTTTAAAGACAGTGTACCATTTTGATACAAGTCAAGTAAATAACGTACTATTCTTGTTGTTAATGTACCAAATGTGGCAACCATGCCTATCGATAGTCAGATAACACAATTGTTGTTAGTTTTCGATTAGTTGATTAGTTCGTAATGATCGATAAATGGACAATCGTATTAACGATAAATGCGCCGAAGTTATGAAAGCTTTAAATAATTATTAGAAATGAACTTGGGATGTACATTAAATTGCGCTAAATAGCACGAATTTCAGTGTCACAATAAATGTGGGCTTTTGTTGCATATTATAAAAGCTTTAAATTAACAATTTATTCCTTAAAATTAAAGTTAATTTTTAGGCTCAAATGAAAAAAAAAAATTTAAATTTACCATATTTTATAAATGCCCAACTATTGGTATTGTGATTTAATTTGTGTTTTTATTTAAGTATTAACGATATTGACTGTAATTATATATTTAAGTAATTTATGCATATCATTGGTTCTAATTTTATTTGTTTTGTCTCCTAATAACTAACTTTTTAACCGCTTCTTCCTTCAAATGTAATTAACTGCCACGTATTTGTGTTTCGTCAGGACATTCGTATGAAAAATTGGAAGTTGATTGAAGCGTTGCAAAATGCCGAAGCAACCGCCAGATCCACAACGACAGCAAAGACGAAAACAAATACGGCGCAAAATCTAGGAGTAAGTGCATGACAAACAAAATTAACATGGCCCACTTATTGTTTATGATTATTTAATTAACATTATAATTTTGTGCTTTTCATATCTAAATTGATCAATGTGTAAACAACTATGCTAGCCAATTTATTACAGCAAAAGTTGAAAAATTTGTATATATTAAATAAATAAATACTTAAAAAAATATTTAATTTGCAGCAACAACAGAAACAGCATCAGGAACAACAAAAACAACAGCAAGAGCAGCAGCAGCAGTTGCAGTTGCAATTGCAACAACAGCAACAGAAAAAGACACCTGCCGCAAATGGCGGTGAGTTGCCTGCTGTTGCAGGTGGCAGCGCGGCAAAGGCCGAACAACAGCGCATACGTGAGCTGTACCAGCGTTTGTATCCGGATGCGGTTAAGGCGCATGCGGCCACCGCACTCAATGTCTCCTTTGATGAGTGGCTGGAACAGGTGCTCGGCACACACATGAAGCAGCAGCAGCAGAAGCAACAGCAGCTGGCGGCGCAGAGCAGTAGTAATAAGTCCACACAATCAAACAGCAACAGCAGTAGCAGCAGCAACAGCGATCACAATAATACCCACAACAATATTAGTAGCAATAATAGTAATTCGAATAGCAAATCCTCCGTTAGTGCTGCCGAGCAGCATGAGTTGCATACACAGAACCTAAAGCTGCGCAAGCGCAATGATGAGCTCACGCAGCTGGTCACAAAGACGGTAAGAGATCTATATATATATATATATAGAATAATGATAATTATAACAACCAATCTATTTATAGAGCAACACTTTGGTTGACTTGGAGCAGCGGGCACGGGAGCAGGATGATCACTGGCGTGGCATTGTTAGCCAAAAGGAGCAGCTCATTTCTCAGCTGCAACAGCATGCCTCAAATGGCGAACAAGTGAGTGATCTAAACATACAAAAAAAAAATATAATTTTTATCCATTATGTCCTTCATTTTAGGACATTTAATGTCGCTGCAATGGGAGATTGTCGCCCCTATAATAGTACATTAGAACCACAACGATAATTGACAACAATTACAACGTTTGTCCAACTTCCACAGTAAACAAAAGCAACAACAACCACAACATCCACAGCAACAACAACAATTCTAACAATCTATTAAGTTTAAAGTTTAATATTACAAATACTTGAAAAAGAAAAACTAAAAGAAAAGGAACAAAAAGAGAATATATATAATAACGAGCCCAACAACAGCAACATTTAACATTTTAAAGTAGTAAAAAAAGATTATGAAGAAATTAAGTAATGCTTTAAAGAATTATATATACATAAATTAAAAAAAAAAAAACAAAAAAAATACAAAAGCAAACAAAACTTGTGCAATGTTGAACATTTAAATGTGAAGCGAAGTAAATGAATTATTCTAAATGCATATGGCAACAAGGCACATCCACAACAACAACAACCACACATTGCTGCAGTTGCACATACATATAAATTGTTTGTAATTCTGATTATTTATATAGTAACATGTATGTTATGCTATATTATTTGTGTTTAACCTGCATTTAAACCACTTCAAAGTGCGCGCTAACATTTACTTTTTTTTTGTGTATGTTTTATAATGTTAAGCAAACTGAATTGAAGGCCAGTTTAAAAAGCAGAAGCCGAAGAACTTCAAAACCTCGGCCAAAAGATTCATTTGTCCTCTGTTCCGTGTTAGACAGACTGTATTATGTGCATCGAGATTCGTTATTCGTTTTTTGTTTGTTTCATTTTTTTGTAAAGAGAGCGCAAAAGTAAAAAGTATTGAACATAGCCGCAGCAATAGATATGTTAGTAGAGGAAATGGTTAGCCGACAACAGCAACATTTAATTAAGCATATGATAATTAAATAAAATACAAAAAAACCAACTATTTTTATATACATATAAACAAAAATATTAACAAAACAAAAAAAAAAATTAATTTATAAGTAAAAGCAAATTAAAAACAAGCGCATTGACGTTGAATTTGTTGTGCGAAGCAGAAGGGTAACGAAAATGGAATGCGATTTAGTAATTAATGTCAATCCTTGTTGCATTAATTAATTAAACAAAAGCGTAAAAGTTAAATTAGGCAAAAAACAAATTGAATACACAAAGTAAATAATAATATATAAACAGGTCAAAGTCGCAAAGACAGCGCGTTGTTATAAAATAGACACTACACGCTAGCGTATCGCATTATAACAATCTATGTATAATGTATAATTTATGCTAAACGAGAATTAAATACACACCACACGTATGAAAATTCAGTGCATTATTATATTTCACAATTTGTGTTTTTGTTTTTCCTATTGGATGTGCATAAATAATTTGTAAAGGTATGGATCTTAATACTAGTTATTGTAGACAAATGGAAAACTTATTTGTTCCTTAGCGTTTGGCGGCCAATTGTAGATTCTGCAGGGGTATTACCATATGAAATGGATACTGAAGCAGTTCAACACACGAGGGACGCTTCTTCGGATTTAGCTGAAGGCAGTTCTTGACCATCTGAGGAGAGAAATAATAAGCGAGTTTTAGATATACTCAAATGATTTACGCCCGATTTACTCACATGAACTAGCATGAGGGGATAATATATTGGTAGAGCTGGATACTCGATGCTTGTGCTGGGATTGGCAATTGCGCTCATCTTGGCATTTATGTTCCTGATGTGACCAAATGGCGTCTTCTGATAAAGCAACAAATACAAGATGCAGCCAAGTGACCAAACATCTGATTTCGTTGATATCTTTATCTTGGGCTGATTCCCACCTCGCATTGGACTTGTGCCAGTTGAAATGTCAGTTAATGCCTCTGGACTGATGTAGTTAAATGTACCAGCCTGGGAGAATTTTATAATGCTCGTGGAATCAACAGCAATATTGCTGGCAATACCAAAATCAATCAGCTTCAGGCGACCATTGACCATCAGAAAGTTGGCAGGCTTCAAATCCGAATGAATGACACCATTTTGGTGTATATAGTTGACTGCCTGCAGCATTTGATAGAGTATGTTCATCAGGTTGTACAGTGGCAGATTAGTGGTGAATCCTTGCAAGATTTTGTTCAAATCACAGTCGCCTTTTTCCATCACCATGTATAGCTTGGATTCCTGACGCAACAATTGACTAAAAGAATAAGTAATTGTATTGACAATTAATTATACAAAGTAAAAGTTTTTCCTTACTAGTCGTAGAGCGAAACAACGCATACGTTGCCCTGAAGTTTCTCGAGAAGTTTGGTTTCATTGAGGTAGCCCTGCACCACCACAGGATCGGCTTGCAGATCAACCACCTTCAAAGCAAACTCCTGGCCCGTATCCTTGCGTCGAGCCAAGTAGACAGAACTTGATCCGCCGCAGCCAAGCTTTTTAATTATAAGATACTCATGGTTTTTAATTTGCAGCACATTGGAATTCGATTTTGGAGCATTGTCCGGCTTATCAGCTGCAACTGTCGAAACGGGCAATGGCACGGATGCGGGCATTTCAGGCACTGTAGTCTTCACCTGCTGCTGTTCAGTCTGACGAAAGGCGCCCTCCAGTGATTTTTTTGACTTGCCATTGGGCGGCAATTCTTTCGACTGTGGCTGAGCGGGTGTATCGGGACTCTCGCTGATGGTGTCGCACAGGGAGAACGTCAGACTGTCGCTGTTAAAGGGCGCAGCGCGACTGACCGTCATGGGCGTCTGAAAGAGCACCTTCTGCGATCGAAACTCATTTGCCACCTCATTTCGATTTTGATGAGAGGTGCCCGGTCTTGCCGCAATGCAGGCCACCTGTGGAGTCACAAATTCTGGCTCGGGCTTGGCATGGGTTTTCATGGCAGCCGCTGGTTCGGTTCGCATTGGCGTTTGACTTTCCAAGGCTTTGCGATGCTCCGATATTATCTGCATCGATGACAATGGTGCTTTCTTCTTTGGCAGCTGTTGTTCTTCCTGCAGATGCGGTGATTGTTTCTTTGTGCTGACGCTGCCGCTACAATCGATGCCCATGTTTCCAAAGCGACCCAGAAACGACAAATTGGAATCATTGGCCCTAAGTGGAGCGCCAGCAATGAGGGGCTCACTTGTGGTGCTGCCCGTGAGCTCGTGCACAGGACTAAGCACAAAGGAATCGTTAAGAATAGCGCAGTTCAAATTGTGGTCGCCCTTGCCATCCTCCTCGTCGCTGTCCGAGTCCAACATTGTCATCTCCGAACGTCGCCGGGGGCTACAATCAATAAATACATTAAATTCGGCTATTAAAGCGATGCAAGTTGCACACTTACAGTATGCTGTAGACGCTGCTTCCATTTGATTGTGCCACATTTTCCTTGTTGCCATTGTTGCTACAATTATCACTGGTGAATTATTATTATTGCAGTGCATTAATTACAACTTACATTGCTTCCAATTTCCGGTTACCAATTTGAACCGCGTCGTTAGTTTTTTTGGGCTTGCAGGGCGTAATATTGAATTCATCGTCTGACTCTGTACCAAATGTCAACAAATCTCTAAGACGGCGTGGAGCAGGCGTACTCATTTATGGCCCTTTTTTTATATTTTTGCTTAAAAACAATTTTGCCACAATTCTATTTAAATTTGCGCATAAACAAAGCCCTCGATTTGTTTAGTTTGTGCAGGGCTGCATTAAAGTTATCGATATATCAATACTTAAGCCATTTTTTTGTGGCTGCGTTAAGGTATTAAAACAGGGATTTTATATATTATTATAAATAAATACAATAGTTTGAAGTCTTAACAATTATGAGCAAAACATTTAGCATTTTGTCAATTCATAAACTTTTTATATTCACAATAGACATTTCGATAGACATTAAAGTGCAATATGTTTGAATAAATTTCTGGCAACGCCAAGCGAGTGTCAGCTCTTGGCGCACCGCCAGTAGAAAGTCATCGATGTTTAAAAATAAAGAGTCAAAGAAAACATCGACAGTAAATGAGGTTTATTAGAGGTGTGTGTTGTGGTGTTGTCCCCGATGCTTCGATGTTTGCAGAACACATATAATTTTTTGGACACGGCTTATAAATATGTAGATCTGATCTGTAAAAGGGATTGTACTGAACATATTTCTCACAAGATTTGGCAATTCTATCTCTCTAATATTTTAGTGGGCCGTTCAAGAGGTAGGCAGCTTTTCAATAAGAGGCCCAAAATACTTTTTTCTAACGTTTTCACAAAAAAAATAACTCTGGTTGGTGGGCCGCGGCTTCCCCTGCCGATGCCCTTGTTGCCGTAATTATCAGGATTGTTTATTTTTGTTGTATTTAAAAACATTCGATAGTGGCCTACCAGACACCGATAGTTCCGATGCTTTGCAAGCATCGACGACATCGATGTTTCTCCACCTCTAACCGTCAGTAAACAACAAACAAAGCAAATTTCTGTTAGGCGCTGCGCAGTTTGGGGCCAATTAAACGCAATAAAAAGAAAATCCATAGGAAATGGATAACGAAGCATCAGGCGCAGCTATACAGACCGGTGAACCGCAAGTTCACAACCATGACACTGACGAATTACTCGATCCTGTACTGTTTTCCAATGACAATGGCTCATACAAGCTGAAAACTGTGCCTGCATTTAGGTATGTACAATGTAAATGCACTCATACATTGAAAGCGCATGGAATAGCTGCCGGTAGCAATGAATCACCACATCACACACAGTGTGAAAAAAAAGAGTGATGCTATTGCTGATATCAACAGCGAAGCGCAACACAATGCTATTAACATATACATATACCAGTGAATAACAACATTTGTGTGTATTTGTTTTTTGCTAGCATACATTTGCTTATCTCAACGGTCATTTCATTTGTGGGCATTGGCCTGGCGGCCCTGTTCCCAGAGGATCGACGCTGCGAGGCCTACTTTATAATGCTCTACTTGCGCGCCACATTCTGGGTGATTACGTTTGTAAGTATTGCAGACGTTTCATTCACGCACCTGATTTTAATGACCTATCCCAATGCATTGCAGATCTTTGATCATTTTGTGAAGAAACAACATGACAATCTCCGCATGAATGGCTATCATGACTTTCATCGCGACACAAATATGCAGAAAGGGGTTCCACTGCAAATTGTTTCACTGTGGAACTCCATGCTTTTAGGTGTACAGGCGCTCATCCATCACTATTATGGTGATGACTTTTCAAAGCATTGCAATGCAGGCTGGTTATCGCCTATTACCTATGTGACTACTTTCAATGTGGCCGAGAGTTTGGTGCTCGCTGCCACCCATGGCTGCTATATAAGTTCGTATGACCCGTGAATCTATTATGATCAGTTGTTTGTTAAACATTTCCTTGTATCCTGCAGAAAAGGTGCTGAAATTCAACAAGGCTAAGCTGGCACCAGATGTGTTACGTGGCGCAGATCGTGCCGGTGGCTCACTGGGCCTCATGCAGCCTGGTGGAGATACGGCTGAGCTGCTGGAGAAGCAAGCGGATTTGATCAATTATCTGCGTGATCACACCCACAAGCTCAACCAGAAGCTGCACCAAATGCAGACAAATGTGCGACCATTGCACGTACGTCAAATTCCCTAAGAAACAATTGACAACTATGACAGGCAATACGTATTCCTTCAGTACCCTCATCTACAAAAAGAAAAAACACTTATGCATACACATATACAATTATTTTCATTTGGTCTTTTCTATTTTATTATTGTTCACGGCGAAGAAATATTCTTCAAACATAAAAACCGCTGACACAATTGCATAGTTTTAAACTAAGAAATTGTCAACTGTAAATATAAAAAAATAAATAAGTCCCCTAAAATAAATGTTTTAAATTTTTATGGGTCTTCAAAGACTTAGAAACTAAGTCAGTTAATCTTAAAATATACATTGTGAATCAACTAAATCCAAATGAATCATTTAAATTAAGCTGACTGTCCCAGATTCAATAGTTCAGAAGGAATTTCTAATATTTCCAATGAGTTGTCCTTTGATGAAGTGACGACCTGTGTGAAAATTAAATTGAATTAATCATAAATAAATATTTTTAAAGGTAGGTAATCCTTACCTTATCGCCAATGATGGCCAGGGCCAGCACCAAACGTCCAGGACCATTAAAGCGACCCAATTGCATTCCAGTCTCCTTGTTGAGCACATAGATAAAGCCATCGTAGCAGCCAATCAGCAAATATTTATCTTGATATACGGCCATTGCGACGGCTCCATTGCCGCAGCTTAAAGTATTGCACATGTTGCCGCTCTGTTCAATTTGGAAACGAATCAATGAATCATCAAATCAAATGAATAATGAGTTTGCAGCTGCAACTTACGGCAAATTCAAATTTGTACACCTCATTCTTTTGTGTGCCACAAAACACATGGCCATCAATGAGCAGTAAACTGTATACATTCAGACCCTCGGGAATGCTCAGACGACGCAACAACAGTCCACTGGCCGCATCATGCAGGAACACAAAGTTTCCCTTGCATCCCAACATTATGATCCTCCGTGCGCCTTCCTTTGTAGCCTTGACAGCAATTATGGATTGTCCTGTGGACAACAGTGGCGTGTCCATTACTTTGTTGGTCTGTAAATAAAAAAAGTAACTAAATTTACTTTATATAATTTTAAAATTAAAAATTAAAAAAAGTAATCCTGGAGATGCGGGGCATCGATCCCCGTACCTCTCACATGCTAAGCGAGCGCTCTACCATCTGAGCTACATCCCCTTCATGTTTGCTCTGCACTTTTTAATCAACATAAGCATTGGTCAATTGCCAGAAAAATGCGTCTTACCACATTTATTTCGCTTTGGTATCGAAATGTGCTTTGCATTGTAATTGAGTCTTATTGTAGTTTCGAATGTGCATCGTCATGAAATTGATGGCATTACTCTATCAATATGTACATTCAGTAAGTTTATAAGTTGGCTACAATACCAGGGGGCTTTAAAGACAATTATAAATAGATTTGCTGTTGAAAACTATTTATACACTATATTTGTATATACTTGGCTGGGCTTTGTTATCAATAAAAATATTATAGATTAAACAATAATGTTATGCCAATTTTTGTTTCTGTCATTTGTGTAGAAGTTCAATGGGCTTTATTAATTGCACTAGTTTACAAAATAAAAAAATATATTTGCTTCTCATGTCTCAGCGCACTTTTCTTATGGACTTTGACCCACTAAACACGAAAATCGCACTTAAATTTTTTTTTGATGGAAACGTTTTCGAAATATTCATTTTTTTTTTCGAATTTTCAAAGTTGCTCCGACATTTTAGAGTATACCACGAGATCTAATTAACTCATGTGTCTAAAAAAGAGCTAAAATCAAAGGTAACTAAAGGTAAACCTCTACAACTCTCTTTCATATAGTTTTCAGATCGGTATAGTAGTTAAGAGGCTAGCGACTTAAATAAGTTCCAAAATCCGTTTTTTTTTTGGGAGCTTTTGGGCTCGGGAGCTCACAAATCGCCCCAGAATGGCGGAGTAATATGCTTTTCAGTGAAAGAATATAAATCATCTCTTTAACGATTTTCTAGTTTAGTTTGTATGACAGCTTTATGAAATAGTAGACCGATATCAAACAAACTTGGTCAGGATGTATAGGACTATAACAGATGCTGATTGTGTCAGATTTGTAGATATATCTTAAACAACCAAAAAGTTTTTTGTACAAAATAGCTGCCATTGGATCTATTTATCGAAAATTTAGATTAAGTATGAACATTTTTGTAGTTTTTTGAGATATCTCAACCAACTGCAGATTGAAAATATTCTATTGCCTTATAGATCCCGGATAAATTTGGTTTATATCGGACCACTATATCATATAGCCGCCACTGGAACGATCAGTCGAAATACAAGACTTAGTATTTAGATCTCGTGGTAAACTCTAAAATGCCGGTGCAACTTCGAAAATTTGGAAAAAAATGAATATTTCAAAAACTCTTGGCTGTAATGGCGAAATGGCTGTAAACTAGTGTTATGTATAATTTAGTGAAACAATTTGAAATAATTCTCAAACTCCTTTTAACAGTCGTTTATCATCAAATATGGATAATTCTTTTTTAGCTAAAAAGTTCATTATGATATTAATGTCAATCAATGTGATTAAATATTATATGTTATTATGTCGATAAATTAAAACAAATGACAGATGGTAGGTGGAATTTCAGCCACTGTGCAAATTCAGTAATATTTGCAGGGGATTTTGCTATCAAAAAGAAAAGTTTCCGAAAGAGAAAGCATTTTATGTTTATAAGATCATTACCTGTTATAAGCTGAATTAAATAAGGTCAAACAAAAAACAGGTTGGCGTCACCTTTTAGCCAAGATCAACATCATTCAAGAAGCCATTTCTCTGTGTTTATAAAGGGAATAAACTCGAATAAAATCGAAATTACTGCAAGTACTAAATTTTGATATTTAATCATCTGACAAAATAATTCGCATAAGTTGGAAATATTTGTCGTGCTTATCAATCATATGATAAGCTAATATAAGAGCTCATTTATTATTGAACGAAAGTGTATTCCAAGAAATAAATTATTCTTTTTCAAATTGCAACATCATTTAGAGAAAAGCTCATACGTAAAGTTTTAAATAAATGAATAGTATGAAAAGCTATTACGGTTAAATATGTAAAGAAAAACTAGTCACACCCACTAGAAAATTGCAGGAGTCAAACTGACAAAATATTGCAAGTTTAAACTAATAATAGGAGGTGCCTGCAGCTAACCATGTGATTAATGGAATCCACTTCCTCCCACACCCTAATCAAACTTATAGCACATGAAAGACTGTAAAATACAAATCAACAACATTAAAACAAGAGTGAGACAGAGAATGAGGCACTGCAATTTACATGCATATAAGTAGATACATATGCACATACATACATATGTATGTATGTATACTTATGTATACATTTATGACTCGAGCCATTTTGCAAGATGGCGTCGCAATGCAATGTGCAAGAGAAGGTGAAAGAACAAGAGATAAAAATAAAATAAATATGAGATTGTAGCTAAAATGTCGTTGCCGTTGCTTTGTTTATTTAGTGGTTGCAAGTCCGCCTGCCACACCCACAAAGCACCCAAGAACGTATGCAATTTGCTGCTGCGTCGGATGCTGCTGTAACAACACAACAACAACAGACGCAACAGCGACACTAACAATAACAACAACATTTAAGAGTAACATTCGTCGGGGCCGGCAAATAACCAACCCGATTCGTCAGGCTCAGCCAATGAGAAAACGGCACACATACACAGGCATACCAACACACAGACAGGCGGCGTCATATTCCAGAGACACAACACAACAAAACAGGAGCCAACCAGCAAGTAAGGCAGAGCCACCCACAATAACAGCAATAGCAAAAACAACAACAACAACAGCAACAGCTGGCACGAGGAAGCATTCCAATTGCAACGCCTTGGAAGGATGCCTGCAATAAGCAAACGGCAGAGCAAGCGAGAGGAGAGCGCAACAGCCAAAGAGAGTAAGTGCGAGAGAGAGTGTAAAGGCAAAGCAAGGTAGAGTGAGTGAGTGAGTGTGAGTACATAGTTTGTATTTTATTTAAAATTGTTTTGGGTAAATAGCATATAAACATTTTATTTGCTGCTGCCAAATTGCCGATGCGAATGCCGACGACGAGACGTCGAGTATAGCGAATATGTGGAGGAGAAGAAGAAATGCAAAAGCTAGCCAGCAACAAGAAATTGCAGCAGCAAAAGACATGCGCAAAGGCGCAGTGTGAGAGCACAATACAAAGAGAGAGCAACGAACGACTTGTAAAAGCTTCGGGAAGAGATTGAGTGTGGGAGAGCGAGCTAACGAGAGCGAACGGAACGGGCAATGAACGATGGATGCACTCGTGGTGCAAGAAAGTGTGAGTCAGCAAAATATACAGTAAACTAAACATGAACACATAAAAACTTAAATAAACAACAATAGTCAGTGTGCGAGTGGGAGTGAGTAAGAGAGCTGACACAGCGAGGGAGAGTGAGAGCGTATGATGTTGAGAGGTGTATATTCTGCTATATGCTGCTGTTGCTGCATGCGCTGCAGTTTGCTGTTGTTTGTTGCAACTAACCCCCAGCCCTGGCTAACATACATACATACATATATACGACTATGTATTAGTTTTTTGGCCAAACAACGTGCAGCAAAGCCAAACACAAAACACAAAATAGCGACAAAGCAAAATATCAAGCAATAGCAGCAAAGCAAACTGCAACAAGCAACGCCTTCCACACACACACACACACACACACAGATAGGTTCTATATAACTACTTGGGTCGGGTCTATAGTCGGGGCGTGGCTGTAGCTTAGGTATAGCTAAATATTTAGTAAATATCTAAAAAGAATGCCATTGCACAGTGCAACACAGTACAGTTATGGTTAAAAAAAAGTATAGTACAGTCGCCTCTGCAGTTTCTCTGTAGCATAATTTTAGGCAACATTCTGGAAATTATCCGCACGTCGCAGCCATAAATCGAAGGCTGCCAAAAAATTAAGACTTATCGCCATCGCCCTTAACATGAAATTGTAATGAAGTGCCAGCCTTTCCGCTTTCCCGCTTCCCCACAGTCATTTCCCGCTCTGCCCGCATCCAATTTGCGTATATTGCTAGTGGAAAATGCAAAGGAAAAAATAAATTCGATTTGATTTTCATTGTCTAGACATTGGGTTCATTCGATGGCTGCTTAATGCCAATTCGTTGTTTTTCATTGTTGCCAGCTCTTTGGGGCAAGGTGTGGACACAAATCTGCCGTAGAAGATGTAGTGTGTGTGAGAGTGAGAGTCGGAGAGAGAGAGAGCGCTTCACTACATTCACTTGTTCACTTTTTAATTGAATATTTTCGAGTGTTTATTTGACAGCTAAATATTTAATGAGCCGCACATTAATTAAATGTGAAACTGAGTTGGCGAATTTCTACAGAAATGTTGCATGGGGCAGGATATACGACTGGTGGTATGCAACACATTTTTAAACAGTGACAACATTGATCCAAGATACATTTTAAGTCATATATCAAAGTGAAACTGTATTAGGAATCTATGCGAATTCGCATTGCGAATATTTTTCTCTCTTTATAAATTTAGATAATATGTAAATTTTAGTTATTTTAAACGACGGAAATATGCTCGAAAGAAGGGTTTATAAATACTTTCTTCCACAATCCAATTCATTAGATTATTTCATTAACACTTTACAAGCCTAAAATCTTAAATTAAAAGTTCCCTACATGATTGTCTTACTTATTTACTTATTTTCTTAACATTTTGCTTGAAATCGTTGTTTTTAAATGGCTTGATAATATAACTAAGAAAGTAATAATTATTTATACGGAATTGTCATGACAGTGGAATTCGAGCATTTATTTTTTATTTATTATTTGATGGGATACCTAAGATTATCGGGGGTGCCACAGAAATCGCTTTCGCTTGAATTTCACTTAAATTTCATACAAATTGAAGTGAAATTCAAGCGAAAGCGATTTCTGTGTCACCCTTGTATAATAAGGTTGTCAAGATATTTTAAAACAAATCATGTAAAAAGAATAGGATAAGACCTTCGCTAATACTCCATCAACTTACCGCTATGTTGTATGTAAAGATGTTGCCCCAACGGCTGCCAATAAATGCAACGCCCCAGGCGATGTCAATAGATTGCAATGGTTCCTTCAAATATACCGTCTGCATAACACGCTCCAGATTCTGCAGATGACAATTGTTATACATTTAGTAAAACTTATCGATAAATGTATTTAAAGAACGCACCTCTAGCGATGACTTCTTGAGGAAACCATCGAGTGATGTGGTAAACAAATAAGATTCCTGCTCGCAGAGAAACATATTCGTAATTGCCTCACTGTGCTTGATGATCTGACGCTCCAGCTTGTGATTGGCAATGTTGAAGACATAGACATCTCCATTCTCCGAGGCGGCAATGATGTGCTCCTTATAGATGCGTATCTGGGTAATGGGACTGGTAACCTTGTGCAAAGGACCGCTCGGAATGTAGTCATAGTTGTAGTGTTTTGCATTTGAATTTGAATTTGGTTTCTTTCGAATTTCTGCGGGTGGGGACGGAGGCGTAGACTTCTGGAGAATGCGAGGCAGCTCATAGGTCATGGTGGCAAATGCTTCCGGCGGCGGTGGTGGTGGTGATAGCGGTGGTATAACTGCCAGCGGCTGTTGTGTGGCACTCAAATTAGCAGATCGTGTCAAACGTTGACGCTTGGGAGATGTCCCTAGAGTTGAATCTGGGGCACGTTTGTAGATGCCATCGTTATCGATGCTCCGAAGCTCCGGCGACTTCATTTTAATGTTCAACTGCTCAGCAATTGGTTCCGGAATGGAAGCTTCTGTTGACTCCTCCAGCGGCTCTATGTGGGATTCAAGTTCACCTGGAACTACATTCGACTGAAGGGGCTTGGAGCACTTGCCACGAGCTTTGCGCTTGGCGAGAATTTTCACACGTTTCACGATGACGCGACGTTGACGCTTCTTTGGCTTTTCAACTGCGGGAATTGAAGCAGCTGCTGATGCTGAATTTTCCACAGTTGGCAGCATGGGCGGTGGTGAGTTAATGGGCGTGACAGCTGACAATGGAGTTGCATTCATAGCTGTTGTCGTCCTTGAAATTACGGAATTGAGCAGCAGAAACTTGCGGCTCTGCAACTCCAGACTGACCATTTCCAGATCGGATTTCTCTTTTTGAAACTTGATAATCATCTCCTCGAGAAAACCGCGACGATTCTGATTCTCCAGCAATCGTCGATCAATTTCGAGCAAATTCTGCACAACTGAGTCGCCCACTTGCAGCAACGATTCGTTGGACTCCAAGCCGCAGGGCAATGGATAATTTCCCGGCGATAAGCCCAGCAGGGAACCCAGGGGCAGGGCATGAACGGAACGTGTGGGATTTGCCACATTTGTGGGCGTGTCATTGCGTGGTGGTGTCGGTGGCATCGAAGCCCGCCCCGCTGTGGCAACTGATGACTCAGCCGCTTCCACATCAATGCTGCAGCTCCTTTGATGTTGTGCCTCAGACGCGAGCTCAGCGCTTTTGGGCGAACTGGTTGTTATAAGCCCATTAGACTCAGCTTGCGCCTGCTTTTGCTTTTCACCCACCACATTGTCAATTTCACGCGATAGGAAATCGAGACCCAGCCGATTTTCGGTTTCCTTTAGATTCTGTTGTATCTTTGCCACTTGGATTTTGCTAAAAGACCGCGGATTGTGCTCATTGCTGGTCACCACACAGGAAATGAAATGCAGTTGACTTTTCTGATTGGCACTGTGATTGCTGCGATATCGTTCGGCCAGCGAATCCTTTAGCTTTGGCAATAAGCGCGTCTCAAATTTGGATATGACCTGGTCGGCATCTTGTTGAAGTTTTTCCTGGTAAACATCACTGGATGAGTTTGAGAGATCGCTGGTAACATTGTTCTCATTGACTAGGGATTCGGCTGCTGACTGTGGAATATGTTGAACATCCTCCGCATCCTCGTCCTCATCCTCATCCTCTGAAGAGCTGAGCACAATGCAGGTGATAATAGGCGAATTTCTGACTTCGGTTTTAACTTCCATTTTGATGGGCAGCGCATCTGTTGAAGTTTCCTTTAGTGACTCTTGTTCTGAAACTTGGGATTGCTTCTTGCTTTCGTTGCTTTTGAGTTGGGAATTGTTTGTGGTTTTCGGCTCGCTAGAGTTGGCTTTTTTTGGGCTTTGAGGGATATATCTTTTGCTCGCCAACGCCTTAAACTGCTCGGCAATTCTAAGGCGCGTCATCAAATCCGTTGAGCTTTCCTTGGCCATCTCCTCAGACTGCACTTCGTTGCTTGACAGCTCCGCTTCGACAGAAGGTTCCTCTGTTTTGCAAATTTCACTTGCTTTCAGAGACTGATTGCTCTCAGTTGTAACTTTCTCGCTCACTAAAATCTCTGTGCTACTTTTATCTGTACTCTCTTTAGAGCTTTCGTTGATTTCCTCTGTCGGCACGGATATACCAATGCCAAAACACTTTTCAATCTCGTTTAACAAAAATTGTGGCAATTTGATCGCATCCACGATTTCGTCCTCGACTAGATCCTTTGTTGGTTTATCCTTTGGCTGTTCAAACTCAATCTCTTTCAGTTGGCGTCGTATCTCGTCTCGAAGACGTCGACGCGCCTGCGATTTTAGATGCTCGTTGTAAATGGTATCACTGTTATTGATTATATACTTGAGACTCTCCTTGTCCATATTGGCCAAGCGATCGTTGATGATGGACTCGCCATTGTCCTGAGCATGACGACGAGTTTGAGTAAGTGGACGTGGAGGGGATGTGTTAACTGTACTTCTGTTACTTGGGGAAACTGCATCAATTGTATCAATCTGAAGTTCCTCCTGGGTCACTGCGATTATTTCTTGCTTGAGAAGCTCGCTCAATGGTCGCACCTGTATCTGAGGATATGTGTTAACAGTTCTTGACTCCTTTTCATTCGCAACTGAATTGGATGTGGTTTCTGTATTCAGTTCCGACTGCGCTTCATTTACATTCTGTTTGTCGTTTTCACTCAACTTGGGACAACTTTCATCCAGCTTCACTGCATCGGGAGTTTCTTCAATAATATCCTTCGGATTTTCTGAAGCGGCTTTGTTTAGTTTCTCACCTGGCGCTGCTTCTTTACTTTGTTCGCTATTTTTTCTGTCTGTTGATTTTTCTCTGGAACTGGATTTTTGAATGATTCCTTTTCTTTTAATACTAATTTGTTGAGTCTTTTGACTTATTTGTTTTGCTTTACTTATTGGTGGCTTCTGCTGTTTTTTCTTTTGTTCACTGTTTTGCTTTTGTATTTCTTGTTCTTGTTCTTTTTCCTTTTCTATGTTTCTATCTCTTCGACTTTCCCTAGACTCACAACTTTGCGATCGGCTGGACCTCTGATCAGAATCGGATTCTCTCCACCTTTCATATGATTTTTCCCTGCTTCTTTTCGAATTTCTATAGTAATCATTTCTGTCTTGGTTGTCCTTTGTCGACCATTTCACCGGTTTATACGATGCGTTTATTCGAAAATCCGTTTTATCACCGCAATTATTATATGGGTTATAAGATTCCGAATTCTTCCAATTGTTGTTATTGTGTTGCCAGTTGGAATTGTTTTGATTATGATATGAACCACGTGAATTATTTCTCGAATGGTTTGAATTGTGGTTCCACTACACAAATTAAAAGATTCATCGATTTTTGATTAATAACCCTAAGAAATATGGAATCTATACTTACATTATTATTATTGTTATTGTTATTATTATTATTAAAATGTGTCCTGCAAGAGAACGGAAAGAAAGAGTTTTAAAAATATACCAAAAAATTCCATACAACTGTAATTAGATAAACTTATTAACAAAAACGTAACAATAAAACATACAACAGCAATAAAGTTCTACAAACAATAAAGGAATAATTAATGTAATCAAGAAACGTCTTAACTCAAGTTTTAGTCAACTTTCGGGCACGTAAGAATGAAAGAAAGCTGCGGCATTAATTTAACAGATTTAAAATTTATAACCACAGGCCCCTCCCCTCAATTCTCTCCCTTCCCTCCCTTTACATCTGCTCAGTTGCCTCCATATTTGTGTATGCAAAGGTGCGAATTCCGTTGGCTTTGGGAATTTTTCTACTTTTTTGGCATGTCCGCCCTTTTATTCGTGCCTCGCCCGAAAATCTCGTTAAGAAATGCTAAAATATACGACCACAAATCTTGTGTTGCTCTTGTTGCCTTTTGTTAATGTAATTTGTAACTTAAACTAATTAAAAATTGAAAATGTTGCCAGAGTAAAGCAGCTTTACATTTTTCTACACTTCTTTAGGGAGCTTTAATTTAAAATTAACTTGTAGGTTTTCCAAAAAAAAAGAAAGAAACTGCAAATGTAAAACTTCGATGCATATTGGAAATTTTCTATCAGAGGATTTTATTAAGTATTTTGAATAATATTTTATTATTGCCCAAATTCCAATAACTTATAGCTGCTATATGTTTTAAAGATTCCTAAAAAGAGCTCTAGGGCTCTTACCCAATTGTTTAACAGTAATTCCATGCTCCAAAGTTCCTGTTTCCAATTTTGTGACGAACGATACTAAACTTTATATAGAAATTATTCTTAAAAAAACGTTTGGGATTCGGCACATTTCGTTACTAGATTTTTACCTCGTTAAGAGTTTCCAGGAGATTATTTCATACCTCTAACTTCCTTAACTCGAATTGTTTCATACATACAGCTGCGGTCAAAAAAATAGTAGTGCTCTTTCTTTTACTATAACAGCTATTGTAAGTCAAGTCTTCAAATTTAAAAATTATATTTGGAAAGGTCATCTAAATTCCGTTTGAATGATGTATAACTTTCCTTAACCCATTAAGAACCCATTAAAATATTCGAATTTTAAAAAAGGTCTACTTTTTCAACTTTTTTCCTCGATTTTTTCCAAAAAATGTTGGGATGCAAAAACATTCTTCAAACAATTTTAGGAGTAACTGCAAAAGAAAATTTTCAAAAATATTTTTGCTAGTATTTTTAAAAAATTTTTGAAAATCCTAAAAATGACCATTTTAACCCATTTTTCCTCATTTTCATGCAAAAAGTGCCTTTTTTGCAGTTTTCAAAAAATTTTTAAAAATACTAGCAAAAATATTTTTGAAAATTTTCTTTTGCAGTTACTCCTAAAATTGTTTGAAGAATGTTTTTGCATCCCAACATTTTTTGGAAAAAATCGAGGAAAAAAGTTGAAAAAGTAGACCTTTTTTAAAATTCGAATATTTTAATGGGTACTTAATGGGTTAAGGAAAGTTATACATCATTCAAACGGAATTTAGATGACCTTTCCAAATATAATTTTTAAATTTGAAGACTTGACTTACAATAGCTGTTATAGTAAAAGAAAGAGCACTACTATTTTTTTGACCGCAGCTGTACATACCGTAGTTTATTCTCAATAAGGCTAATCAAAGGAATGAAAAGCAACATCCATGCCCCAAAGTTTCTGATATCAAATTTTGTGACGAACCATACTAAATTTTATACATAAATTATTCTTGAAAAAACGTTTGGCATTCGGCACATTTCTGATATAAAATTTTGTGACGAACAATACTAAATTATTATAAAAAAACGTTTGGCATTCGGCACTTTTCGTCACAAGATTTTTACCTCGTAAAGAGTTTCTAGGAGATTATTTCATACCTCTAACTTCCTTAACTCGAATTGTTTCATACATTTCAACAGGACCCGTTGGCCGTAGTTTATTCTAAACATTGCTGATCAAAGAATTTAAATTAAATCAATATATATTTCAACATAAACTTTGTATTATTATACATTCATAAATCAACGAAATAACAGAGTTTGTCAACTTTTATTTGAATTATTAGATGCACAGCATTCATTTGTAAACCCAAATAAACCCACATCATAAGCTGTATCAACTGAGCTGTTACCTTTGGTGCCAAATCAAGGCCCAGTGCAAATACGAGTTTGGACCCAAAACGCAAAATTAATATGCATAACGCATAGCGGAAGGAAAAAAACTTAAGAAAATTTTATGCAGTGATGAGTGAAAAAGGAAAAAAACTTAAGAAAATTTTATGCAGTGATGAGTGAAAAAGGATGCCACTTGCCCAAGTGTTACTCAAAAACGAAAAAAGCAGCAAATAAAAAAAAGTCGAAAAAAGCAGCCGGAAACGGGGCAAAGTTGAATGTCACACGGGGCGTATGTGACAAGTGCTCTAATGAGCAGGAGACATCTATAAAGAAAGCGGGCCCCTATTTCTCAAATCAAGGCCCTATACCCTGTCTTATGAACTAATGAACCTTGAGCAGGGCGTGGCAAGTCAATTAAAAAATCGAGGAAAAAGTCACAACAGCAAAAAGTACGTGACGCACGAAATAGACAGGCAGGAATCGGAATAAAGAGATGTGGGAGGAAGTGTACAAATATTTTCGAGACAGCAACTAAAAGTCGCAGACTGTCTTGAAATTAAAATTACAAGACGCTTGGATAACTGTTGTCCCCTGCCCCTCCCTCAACTTGCAGCATGTAGCAGGTAGGTGAATGTTGAATACTGACAAAAGTTTTGAGGTAACATTTCTTTTACGATTCGCCTGGGTGCCAGCAAAGTAAGCAAAAGTGCCACTCGTGCTCCTTTTGTCATTAATTTTGTATATCATTGAGTTTTACGATGCTCATAAATATGAAAACGTTTAACTCTTGCCAAGAATTGTGGGACCCGCTCTACAAACCTAAACTCTTGTCTCTTTTGTATATGAGACAAACTAATTGTTGTGCTCGTAATGTCTTTTTAAGCGGAGACATGCTTTTCCCACATGTTTTCACAATGTTTCTTCCTCTGATAAACAACAACAATAGCAACAACAACAACACTGGTGTTGGTTTGGGGCAATTAGTGGGTTGGTTTTGGAGTCCTCTCGTGAGTCTTGATGTGCAACAGCTTGAGGTAATTTTCAACTTTTCTCCATCGCCTCAACGGTTGACTCGTTGACAGGCGTGTTTTGTTGCTTTGTTTGCTTTTAATTAAAGCCCAAAACACATAACGTACAAGATACAAGATACTCTAAAACTGTTAGGTTAGGGTGCTTTTTTTTTATCCATAAAGCAAGTAGCATTGCCAGAAATTGTCGTTTAATTGTGGATTGCTTAAGCTAAAATACAATAGGCATCTGTATAAATTAAATAATGCTACCAATCATTTTAACAAACTTAGAAAGTGTGATTAATAGCCGCTGTAATTATTCCATTAGCGTCGTTTCCAGAGCACGGAACGAGAACACAATGGATCCGTCAGAGGCCAAAAATACAAAATATAAAATAAAAAAAAAAAAAACATTTTAAAAGTAAAAATATTATAACCAAATTAGGAAAAACTATTTCCCAGAAAACCGTATTTTTTTAAACACTTAACTCGCCATTTAACTCGTTCTTTTTCAATCAGTTTCATCAGTACGACAAGTTCGAAATTAGAAGCGTAACAAAAGAGAAAAATTTTTTAAACTCAATTTTTATATTGAAATCAAACGTATTAACTTTAATTATTCTGTTTTTTCAATGTTTAAAAATATGTTTATTTTATTTTGTTTGTGCTATCTCGTGCAATTAAATAATTATGTAAAGTTTTAGTAGTGATTTCCCCTTAAACCTCCAATACGACTTTTTTCGTAGTATTAGTTAACCTTTTTGGATTCTAGAATGGTTACATTTAGCTGCTAATTTGCGCAAGACTTCGCAGAACATAACCTAAGCCAAATAAGGTACTGAAAGAAAAAAGAAAATTCAGACGGAATTTCGGGAAAAAATGGGTGTAAAAGCGGAAAAACCCAGAGATGGAGGTAGAGAATCGTTCAACGAAGAATATATCGCAGGGAACTTTTTTTTTCCAATGCAGCTTTGAGTTCTGAAATCACAGGAATCACAAGCGAAACCAGTGTGCAGAGCGACACTTCCACATCATTATTTATTCCCCATTGTAGGAAATTCGTATTCAAGGTTATTTATGAATATTTGTTTGCATTTAATTTGAATTGACTCAGTTATCATCTAAATTTAGACAACTTAAAAAAACGCTCTTAGGTAAATCTCTCATTGTCCTAGCTCTATAAAATTACTTAATAACTGCAACTTTGATTTTATAAAAAGCTTTCACATTTTTGGGCCACACCCTAATTGACAAGTACCAACAACTCAAAAGTAGAAACTCGCTCTAAGCCTTAAACCAGTTCAGGCCAAGCTTACAAGCTGAACTGGGCCAAGCTGTGACATGCATATCAATTGAATGTACATTCATTAACTGTAATTGGACTTTGGTAAGCGACACGCTGGTAAAGTGTCAAAGATATGCCACCGTTATACGTAACGTTATCACCTGGGGATGTAGCTCAGATGGTAGAGCGCTCGCTTAGCATGTGAGAGGTACGGGGATCGATGCCCCGCATCTCCAACAGGACACAACTTACTTTTTGTGTTGTTTATATTTTTGTTATTTTTTTTACTCAGAAAAATATTGAAAGGAGAGAAACTAAACAACTAAAAAAAAACATAACAAAACACTTAAAACAATTAAAAAATAGCAAAACACATAAATTTCGCTGGCAGCATTGAGTGAAGAGGAAGGAAAAGAAAAGCCAGAGTAGAGAGAGGGGGGAAAAAGCAGTAGCTTAACTAGCTTAGCAGTCGTCAGGGAGGAAAACTTTGTCCTGTGTCCTGTGTGTGCGGTGCAAAAATTAAAACAAAGGCTTCTCATAAATAGCACATCATGTATCATTTACAATACCCAGACCCACTCAACAGACCCATGAGTATACTCATGTTCCCTGTGAGAGTGTGTGTGTGTGTTGTTCCTGCGGCAACTCCTCAACTGCCTCATTCTGCCACATTGTCCTTGGGACCTTCGTGTAGCCTGCCATCCTGCCTGTTTAATTGCTGGCAAAGTTCTGCAGGCTGGCAAGTAAACAAACATTGGCATATTGTGCTGATTTATGTGCGACAATGTGTTTTCCGTGTGATTCACCTTCGGAATGGGCATCAAATCAAATTACGCGACTTGATTGTCGACATGGGGGCACAACACACAATACATACACACATCCCAAGGCATTTGGCATTTACAAAGCGAACTTTGAATATTCATTAGTGCGCTTTCTTCCATCTTCAATCTTATCAAAAAAATGCAGACGTCTGCATATTTGTTTTCTATCGGCGGTTTGCAAAAAAGTCCACTCCGGATATACAATTCTTGGAGATGCGGGGCATCGATCCCCGTACCTCTCACATGCTAAGCGAGCGCTCTACCATCTGAGCTACATCCCCATATGTATTTATAGCCAACCAATTTCCACCTTCAATTGGCCCACAAGTTGTTGACAAACTGCAACGCCAGCTAAAAGTAAATAAAGTGAAGGGAAAGCTTTTGGCCAGTTCCGTAGTCTGTGGTAGCTTTTATTTAAACATTTTCGATCAAAAAAGCATACTCGGGTATTTAATTGTGGGTCTTTGACATACTTTACATAAGTAAGACAGTTTTGGATCGTCAGTTAATTACAGTTGAAAGTTTTAACTTCAAATTATACACTAGCTGAAAAAATCGATTTTTTTTAAGAATATCTCAGCTTTATTTAAATAATTTTTTAAAAGTTTATTAAAACGAATGTTAGCTCATTGAAATGTATTTTGTGAATAAAAGATACTATTTTTCTTATGATTCATTCATAAACTAATTTTAAAAGTTCACAGTTTGGAAAAATTCGAAAAGTTTGTCAACTTTGCAGAATTTTTATAAATAAATCGAAGTACAAGAAAAAAAAGCCTACAATTTAGTCAGTATTGATAATAACATAAATTAATAATTTATCTATTAACGAAATTTTAGAAAACTATTTTTTTTAATAAGACAGATAAAGGAGAAAAGCGTTAGCTGAAAATTTATCATTGCTCCTTTTTTAATTTACATCTAATTTGCTTTACATTTAGTCCATGCAAAAAATGTTGATATTCTCATGAAAATTCTCTTAATGTACTTACAAAATACTTCTTGCTACTAAACTGCGTAACCAAAGTTTTGATCTCGTTTATTTATTGTCTTTATTTTGAAAGGCATTTAAAAATCGAAACTTCGATAAAAATACAAAGCTACCCGCATAATCAAGTGCCTGGCATTTTTGTCGTTTGTCGTTTTGCCTCTTCGTTGTGTCTATGAAACAACCAAACAAACAAACAATAAAATATTGAGCACATTAATGTTTAGTCAGACGTAAAATTACTTTTAAGTCTACTTTTTGGGCAAAAGGAGCTCCCGCGACAGACTCTTAAACAATGTCAAGGAGCGCGATAAGAAAGAAGGAGGCTTGAGCTATAAAGACGTTAGATAAACGTTAGATGCATATTTATGATTTAGCACTCGAAATGGCAGAGGGAATGAGATACATGGCCAGTCAGGAAACTCTTGACACTCCCGAACCTTGGCTGACTGTCATTTTTTGTGCTTCTCGCGCAAAGCTTCTATAATGCTCGATAATGAAAAATGAAAAATTTCTCACTTTTGACTGTGTGGGAAGCGTGCGAGAGAAGGAGAGGTTTTCGTGGGGTTTACGGCACAGTCTTGGCCATAATAAAAGTTTATGCAAGTGTTTTGGATTTAATTAAGAATAAGAAAAATGAAAATGCCAAACTTTTCGATTGCCAGATGCGCGCGTTGCGCATAAGCGGATTTGCCAGAGACAGTTATTGTTATTTCTACTTCAAATTTGTTTACGTTAATTAGAACGAAGATGTACAGAACTGACAGTGGATGCCATCAATGTGGAGGCAATGATGTGCCATGTCTTAGACTGTTCAATTTGTCTAAATTGAATTGTAGGCAACAAAAATCATCTGACGAGTGGGATTGGTGTGAATTTATGTGACCATTTTAAGAGATTGAATGAAAGACAATCATCATAAATTGCACTTCAAATGCTTAGAAATATTATAAATGAAAACTCAAATTTGAGTTAAATTTAAGATTATGGAGGAGAGAAAATATGTAGATTATTTTAAACGCAAACTAGTGATGTGAATCCAAACTGTGAATCGGAACTTGAAATCGAAGCGTAGAAATCGACAAAAGAAAAATCAAGTTGTCGATACCGATATATCGAGTTTTCCTAACATTCTTAATTTAATTTGAAAACTTAATTACAATTATAAAATACAGGCGTACTTTTGACAGCTATTAAGTTTTTGAAAAATTGTCTTTTTTGGAAACAAATTTTAGTTTCGAAATGAAATAATAGATAACAATGATAAAATTTACATTTAGCAAGGATATCGTTTAAGTTTTGAAGTTTGTAAAAAAGTTAGGTATGCAAAAAGTGGACAATTTGGAAAATATATTAAATTTTGTAATAATAATTTACATTTAGACACAGATAAAATTGACATTCCGCAAGGAAATTGGTTAAGATTTGGTAAAATTATGACCGATTGAAGTTTGGGAAAAAGTTTTGCCGATTTCTAAATGAATTTTATACATCATTATTGCCCTTTTTTGTTTCAAATTTTATTTGGCTGCAGAAGTACCCATAAATATCTAATGGAATATAAATTCGTTAACAAATAAGAAGTCTAATTTATATTTAAGAATCTTTAAAATGATTTTACAGATCTTCCAAATGCAAACTAATAGAAAACTTAAAAAATTGTAAATAAGAAAGTATTTGAAACATATAGTAAGAAATTTGATTAATTATAAATAACAGATTATAGAACTTGAGCTCACCTTGTTGTCAGATTAATTGATTGGATTGCAATGATATAAATCACATCAGCCAGTGCAACTTAATTGGCAACTTAGTTGCCATCTACTAAACAGTAAAGTCAGTCGTAAGTTACCAAAACAAAGTCAGTCTGTTTATGCACACAAGCAATTTGATTGCTAAATTTCTTCTCGCTTAAGTCCAATAAGTTAACTCAATCACAATAAGCCAGTTGACTGACCAAGTCTAAATTCACATGCCAAATACAGCTCACGTTTTGCCACTACTTAATTGTTTATGAATTGGCCCATAGGTTGTTGGTGTGTGTGTGTGAGTTTATGTGTGTGTGGGAAGTATAAATCAGCCTGTCAACACGCTGCGTGACAGTTATGCGGTTGCCAGAGCGGAAACGGAAACAGCAACTTTCGTTTGTGCGTGGGAATTCGATTCAAGAATGTGGGTTTTATTGAAGTTTTTTTTTCTATATTTTCGTATTTTTTTTTTAATGGTTTCTTGAAGATATTTAAGATGTATTTTTTTAATTTATATATTTACAATTTCGATTAGTGCTTTGAATTTTATTTTTTTTTTTATAGAAAAATAAATTATGTGGATTAATTGTAATTTTTTTTTTAAATTAGAGTTAATATTTGTTTTGTATTTTAAACGTAGATTTCAATTGTGTATTTTAAATAATTATTTTTTTTGTTTGTTTGATACTCTTTAGAAGCGGCTGATGACCGGCAACAACAACACGGAAATGGCAACACAACACTACACAATACAACACTACACTGTACAACATTGGCTGTGGGCACGAGAACTTTCTGCTTGGCTGTCGTGCTGCCAAATGGCATTAACCGACGGTAAGGCTCTGCAGTTGGGAGTAGTTTAGAGAGCAAAATAGCAATAGCAATAGCAACAGCTACAAAAACAACATCAGTAACAACAACAAGTGCAATAGCACACAACACAATAATAACAACAACAATCGCGTACACACAACCAATTCATATACAACGAACGAGCGTCGAGCCGAGGATCATAACGAGTTGTATATAACACGAAGTCACGGCCCGAGAGGCGGCCGCTGCATAGCAGTGGGGAAAGGGGGGAAGTGGGGGAAGGCGGCAGCAAAACAAAACACAGCACAAAACAATGCAAAATACAACAACAGCAGCAGCAGGCAGCAGAGGCAGAGGCAGCAGCAATGTGTAACTAAATAAGATGCAACGGCAACGTAAGAGTTGGATGGGGATAGAGGGGGGGAAGGATGCCGTTATCATCCGCCCACGCCGCCCCGTTTGCGGGCAGCGCACGACGAACGAGCGAGCTGTAAAGACCGAGCGAGACTAACGTTACAGCCCAAGGAGTAGCGCAGTCAGCAGCAAGCCTTTCGTCTTCACACGAAGCCCGACATACGACGGCAGCCGAAACGACAGACGGGCCAGGCGAGAGAGCGAACAAGGGAGGTGGGAGAGAGGAGAGAGCGTGAGCTGGAAGTGAGAGCGAGTGCGCATGAGAAAGTGAGCAAAAAAGAAACGCATTGGGAAATAAAATAAAATACAAGCAAAACAACATAAATAGCAAAAACAGCAACAAATGCAATAACAACAATGACAACAACAACAACTGCAATGTGCAATTAATGGTTGCTTCAAAGCCAAAACCAGAGCGAGCAAGAGAGCGTCAGACAGAGAGAGTATGAGAATGAGAGTGGGTAGGGAAACTGCAAGCGCAACTGCTGCCTGGTTGGCTGTTGCATACTTCTAGGCTTTTCGTGGTGTGAGTGTTGGCATTTTTGTTTGTAAACTACATACAACAATACAATAAGCAAGACATGAAGGTCTGAGTCGGGGGATCTGGCCCCACAGTACATACACTGAGTGTAGTATGTAGCATGAAGAATCAACATTTTCGGCGCATGTCATTTGATTGTGCTGCCTATAAAAGTCAGTTAGGCTATGTGCTTGAGCTCAGTTGAATTTCAACTAGCAAACGTTCGTGTTTAGTCTCCTACGAAGAAGCAACAAACAGAGATTCTTCTATACGTACTCGCATTAGCAGCTGTTGTTCTGCTTGGCGTTCTACTCTTGAGCTCCTCTTCACAGCCCCCAAAGGAATCTTCATCAAGTTCATTGCAAATAGACGGCAAGACTCTTGGATCCCAGCCAGAGCTAACGGCTCAACAAGGTACGTATATAGGGAGGTTTTTTATAGAAAGGAGCTTTAGTATGAACTACTTGGATCTTTCTTGAGATAGCTCAATCAATCTTCAGGATTTGGCATTTGGTATCATCCAAACATTTCTGATAAACTTCGGTTATAATCTGACTAAGATAAATGTGCTATTCAATACTAAGTAGCTGTCATACCAACAGTTCTAAATTGAATGCAGGCCGTTAAACGCCAGACGTACCGAAGATTAACTTTCCTTATTGATTTATACTAAAAGAAATTGACCTTTTCGTATTTTTGCATATCGATAGTTGAAATAGTTGAATTTTGAATCTTTGCGCATGCGCTGTTTTCCTTCTCTTTCACAACTAACTTCTGTGTTTATGTAATCCGATCGCTGTGAGACTTTCAGTATAGTAAAATATAGCTATCAAATATGTCTATACCAAATCTTATAAAAAAACCTCTTGACGAGGTAAAAGTCTAGTGACGAAAACATTTTCAATCCCCAAAATTTCTTATATCCAATTTTGTGACGAAAAATATAAAATTTTACACATGAATTATTAAAAAAAAATTGTTGTCACTGGCACTGCGCAAAAAAGTACTATTTATTAGTGAAAAATTAGCTTTTTTGGACACTATGGGGGTTTTTAATTTTAGCGGGTTTTAGCGATTTCCCGCTAAGCTAGCGAATTATCGAAGAGTCGTAGAACTAAGGTTTCTAGATTTTTGAGCGGGAACAAGTCCTCATTCAAACTTTTAAGCTAAATCAACGATTTGATCCAAACAAACAAACTAACTTTTCATCTTATTTTCGGAAGGCCGCTTAAAATTTCAAAATTAATTATCTTTTAAACCAGTGGTCGGATTTCGATGATTGAGGTGTCATTCGACGCGTATTTTTGATTAGAATAGTAATAATAATAATAAAATTAGTAGTAGAATTAGTAATTAGTAAATAGTAATTTATCTCACGAACCAGGTGAGTTTCCAAAAGTCTTAGTATGCACATTTGTAAGTTAAATTGATACCTTTCGATCGGTATACAACTCGACCCGATCGGACGGTCATAGCAAATTTTCCATTCTTCGCCTTTCGCACCCTTCGTGCTGCTTTCGTCACTAGCGCGGACTGAAGTCCGCAGTGATTTCCTGACTCTTTTTTTAAATGATGGCTTTAATCTGAGTTTAAATTGCAGATAACCAGAATCTTTACAGAAAGCTTTTTAACTGAATCGACTATATAAGATCAAAGCTGATACATTAATTCTGCTATCTTAACTTTATCCATTATTTGCTTTAACATACATATTTTCAATATTGTAGTCTTATAAATATTTCATTTACTATCATTCTGATGATCATTTAAAAACTTTACAACAAATCTCTTTATAATCTTACAGATCAACTGCAATAGCTTTTGTAAAAGCGTCAACAGCTTTAAATTATCAACGGCATCAAAGCCACATCAGATTTGTTGTGTGTGTGTGTGTGTGTTGTTTGTCAGTTCGCACACAGCGAGCCTACTGTAAGTAGAAACACGTTGAGATGTCAACAATGAAGAAATGCGTGGTTTTTCATGGAGTAAATAACAACGACAGTCGCTTTACAGCGGCTAAAAAAAGAACCAAAGTCAATAATGAGTAACAAATACAACAAAATAGAAATTAACGGAAAAGTAACCATTAAATAAACCCATAAATAAGTATATGTAACCAATAGTAGGGCCAATATGTAGCCAACGATATACGATGTAAGCAATATCAATTTATCAATATCAGTTTAAGCAGTCACAAATAAACAGCAATGCATATGGGTAGGAAAACTAATGGTATTAGATATAAGTTAAACCATCGATAATAATGCACAGATAATGTGTCGAATCCAACCAAACATTCCCCAAAATAATGATTATTGATCACGTTAACGATCGGTTTAAATATAACAAAACTGTTCTCCCAACGAGAGTTAAATATTGGACCAAGTCTGATCTATCCGGGGCATGTGTTCCGCTTGTTAATCCCAACCAGCTATCAAAATTATCCGTGGTACATCTAAATGGGCGTCCGAATTGTAAAACGCGTGCGCGACGCGTCTTTCTAGCCAATTTTGAGGCCAGGGTCCGGACCTTTGCCGTGACGCGATCTTCGTGCCGTGCGAAATGCGGCTGTCGCCCCTCGTGTCGGTTGGGCGGGTGGTGGGTGACATTGATGTTACACGTTGGGATTGCGCTCGCAAAACATTTCAATTGGATTCTGTATCTTTGGTTTATTTATGTGTGTACATATTTGCATGCTGCATGTGATCGAACTGCATTTCAGCTAAGAAAGTTCATAAAATTAACCTAGTTGTTCTTTGATTAACTCACTTCACTTTAAATGATAAGTATTAGGATTATAGTAAAGAGGATCAAACAGGCCTTAAATTCAAAGATACAGGTCTTCTCCGGGTTTCCCCTTAGGGAAATTTATTTATTCACGTTGCATTTAAGCCAAGTGCTTAAAAATTGTAATTTTACAGTTCATTCAACTTGAATTTATCAACTGTAAGTGAATTCAATTCATAGAATTTTGCCAAAATGATATAAGAACTGGTTAAAGAAATTTACTTCTGAAAAATCTTGCCAAAAGTGAAATCTGACAGAGTAATAGCTAAAAATTATTTAAACAATCAGTCAGTTTTCAATCATGGAAATCCGCTACTACAATTTTTATTTAATTTTATTTATTTAGATTAATTTATAACTCCACTTCAGCTTAAAATGGATTTAAAAAAAAAAAATTTATATATTCACTGTGTTTAGTCCCTACTTGAGATATAAATCCAAATTTAAAGCGAGTTTTATATCGAACTGTTAAATTTGTCAAGACTAAATTCGAGTTGTTGAATTGTCGATGAGTTTTTACATCACTAATCACTATATCTATATATATAAAACTCTTTGTCCTGACTGACTGAAAGCGTGTAGCCCAAACGGTTAAACCTAGAAAGCTTAAATGTTCACACATAGCTGAGACAATTTTATCGTGCAATAAGACGGCGTTATTTGTGTTTGCATTCTCTTCTAATATATTATGATTTCAATTGAATAGATGAAAGCATACCACGCATACGTTATACTTAGGCTATAAAATGACCATTATTTTCTTTTATCGATTCCGAATACTCTACTTCAAATACCATTATGCTTTTTTAAGGTGATCATTACATTTCTTTAAACTTTTGTGCTTTTAGCTTCATAAAAATATTCTTGTGACACTATTGTAGATAAACCAAACTTGATTTGGAAACTCTTTCAGGAACTCGTTTCAGTTTATCATAATCCCCAACTCATCTGGTTGTTGGCTCGGCTCGTGTTTGTTTTGAAACCCTTAACGTAAACCTTGTTAACGCTTTTTGCTGTCAACAGCGTCGGCCAAGAAATGCATATTTAGTCAAGTGTTAATAATGCGGTTGCCTTCCCCTGGGCTATCTAACCCAAGGAATCCTGTTGGCTGGATTCCTCCAAACAGACACCCGCAATACACTCACAAAGGTGCAAGCGTGCGTTAAAGCAAAAGAAACAAAGCAAAAAAAAAAAATAAAAAACAGACACACACACAAAACAAACAAACAAATGGCAGTCAGGGAAAAATGAAAATAGAGTAAAAAACTTGCCTGCGTCCGTTTTGCCAGGGTCTCGAGTTATATGACTGGAACTGGTGCCTGTGATTGTGAAAAAAATAAATATAAAAAAATTAAAATAAAAAAATAAGAAATGGAAAAGAAAAAGAAAAGAAAATGCATAACTAAACAGAAGAAAGATCTCATAGCTAGTGTTCAGTGAGAAGGTGAAAGAGGGGGCATCGTCTGTTAATTTTGTTATTCAAAATGTTGTCTGAGATTCGCGACGTTTATTTATTTCCGCCTTTTGGCTTTATTCTTTTCTTTTCTTTTCATTTCAAGACCTCGTTTTGTCTTGGCCTTCATTGTTATTTCCGAGTCTGTGGCAGGCTTGATTTTTATGCCTCAGCCTGCATTGAGTTGATAATGAAGTTGCAAAGCGGGGAATAATTTGCAAGGATTTTTAATTTGGTGGTGAATAATTAAAATTAGCGGCAAGTTGCAAAATTTTCGCATCAGTCTGTTGCACATGGCAATAAGTACCTACATATCTGGCAGATACTTTTATCGGCCCGTCACGTAGTTTCAACGTCAATTGGCCAAAAAGTTATTGCCTAGGTGAATTGACACGAGGGAGACACTGAGCGCATTCGCACGGAAATTTCAATGACAATGGCCAGAGTTTCGACCCCAAGGAGTCTGAGTCTGGGCCAAACCAAGCGTGAGCCCAAAAGTATCTCACGGATAGCCATAGGCCACAACCCAACACCAACACCACCCACTTGAAATTTATGTGTTAATTTTAAGACGCGCGCAACCCACAGAGTTTTTTTCTTTATATTTTTTATCGGGCATTTTTCAAAAAGTTTCTTTTGGGGGTTGAGAGCTGAGGGAAGTCCAGGTCCAGGTGCTGCCAGGGTCAGTGCTTGGTGGTAATAAATGAGCTAATAATAAGCGAAATGTGCTTTTGAGTGACCCTAAACAATGGACCGTTTCAGGGTGTGAGTCGATCGGGCGACTCTCTCCAGAAATTGCTGTGAAATTGAGTTAAAAAAAAACCAAAAAAAACTTTCTCGACCGGCAGCTGAAAAATGCGCAAAAGTGTCGAAAATTCCGTTGCTGACATGAAAAGATTTGTTTATAATTAATTTCCCAACGATTTTTTTTCACAACGATCTGAAACATGTGACGCGCTATGAAATTAATTACGTTAATACCTATGGTCAGCATACTTTTTTTTTGTAACTGTAGTAGAGGAAACGGCAAATAGCAATTAACAGAGAGCTTAAACAGGAATTTGAAAAATATAGAAAAAACAAAAAATGTACTAGTAGTTATGCTTTAGCGACAGCTGAATACTCTAACGATAAAAAAATGCAGGGTATCTAACCAAAACTAATATCGATTTCAGTTACGGTTTCAGTTATGTTCGAATTGAGGTTACGTATCGGTTATGTATGTTTTAGTTTTGAACTACCGGTATGATTTCGGTTAACAAACAAATGTTTAGGATATGTAAATTTGAAAACAAATATTCAAAAATGTTTATTTTTTTTATTGGGGTTAATATATAAATTAAATTAGAGCAGAAGTTAAAATTAAATTGTTTTTAAAAATTGTTTGTACCTTAACAACTTAATTAAATTTTAAGCTTGACACAACAGAAATTAACCGTTATGCATGAATCGGTTTCTTTAAAGTTATTTCGGTTGGAATAATTTGGGTTTTTGGGTTTCGGTATAATAAAGTTTTGTTTCGGTTAAGGTGTCAGTTACGGTAACCAATTGCAATCGGTTAGTGCCGATGAACGGTTAGGTTATGGTTATGGTTTTAATCCCTGAAATAAAGAATATTTTTATACTAAAAAGCTGCTTTTCAAAATAAATTTTATACTTCGAAGCAAATTATTTATTATTATTTTGTTTTTTCAAGTCGATTTTTCTATTTTATTCTTTTTTATTTGGAAATACTTTTTTAACTTAAGTAAAATTATACGATATAATTTTTTGTTTCTGTCACAAGCTTTTAGAAAAAGTTAACAACTTCAAGTTGGAATTTTCCGACTTTTCAGGTTAAGGGCAGAAGGGCAAATAACAGAAGCAACAACAGTAAAAGCCACAAACAAGTGTTGACGTGTTGCGAGAACTTGGTAACAAGAGAAAAGGAAAAGCAAAAAAAAAGAATTGAAATTTTTAGCCGCATGTTGTAAATTCCAATCAATTTCTATAGCGTCTAGAAAGGTGAGGAAGATGAGGACGAGTTGAGTTGAGATGAGACAGAATGTCCAGTCATTTGCCGGAAAATTGAGCAGACATGCATATCCGCAAAACGGAAATGGTCAAGATGCAAAAGTGGCAGCAGCTAAAGGCTTGTCCACTCTTGGCTATCAATTAGAATTGTTCTTTTTTTTTGCATTTTCAACTGAGGTGAACTATGCTTTGTGGTTGTGTCTTAGCAGCATCAATGTCTGCAGCTTGTTTGGTTAACAAGATGAAGCTGGCCAAGCTGCAGGCTATGGCTAAGGACAACGTCATTGAGACAAGCGTCCTGCAAACAAAAACAAACAAACAGTCGTTTTTTTTTCCGCTTTTGTTGTTGCTCTTTGGCAACATTTGCGGCCTAATGGAATTTGACGCGTTAGCTAACTGGCAAAAAATGTGCTCAAGTAGCTGAGGGAAGGAAGAGAGTCCTTGCTACATGTGGCATATGAGCTGCTGCTGCTGCTCTGAATTGAAAATCGAAGTTAATATGCTCTGCAGACTGTGAAACAAATCATTTTCAAGTTGTTATGCCATATCGACACGTTTTTGCCATTTTATATTTATTATGAGTATTTTGGTGTTTTTTTTTTGTTTTTTGCAGCTGTTGCAGATGTGGCAGGACTTGGCATAAAAGCCAATAATTTGAAGATATTTCATAGGGAAAGTTGATGGGGATAGGCCAAAATAAACTTGGTATTATTAGCTCTATAATAATGTGAGAAATTCTTTTCCACTTTTTTATTTATTATTTATATTTTATTATTATAATGTTGATTTCTTGCTTATAAGCAAATTATATGCAATTTAAGGGCTTGTTTACGCAACAATCCTCCCGTTGCCACATCAAATAGCCAAACACCGCAGGCGGCCAAAAACGAAAGCGCGCCAAAAGCTCCACGAGAGACACTTGAGTATGTAAAGCAGGCAATTGCAAAAAAGTAAAAAAAATTCGTTAAGGCCAGCTATTTTAGCAGTACGTGTGGGGGGTGGAGGTTGGGGGTTGATGTGCCACAGAAAGTGGCATATACAACACATTATGCTTATGCGACAAGAGGCAGCAGGAGAGAAATGCCGCGACCTGAGATTCTGGCGCACATAAAATTAGTAAGGACGTGAGAAGACGCACGAAGCTGTGGTTGATAGCCTGCCTCATTATCATATAACATTTTGTGCGAACGTAGGCAGTTTACCAAAATTGATGTTGCACAGCATGTAGAGAGATGATGTTGCATGTCTTTTGTTGTGCATGTACGCTGATGGCAAAAATAATAGAAACGACAGGCGCTTTCTCATTTTAAGACAAATATTTCGTTTTTGGAGCAAATTTAAAATTTCATGTGGACAAAAATAAAATCCGAATAATACTTCTTTATGGGGGTCTTCTAGGTCAGATATTTTTTAAAAATTCTAAATTGTTTAGAAAATACAGCCATTTTTGTGAAGCAATGTTTATGTTAATGCAAATGAAGTCCAAACTTTAAACGAGTTTTTCTTGAAACCATGTAAACATGTTCGCACGATTACTCAAGTTTTTCTGTACCTATTTTGATGAAATAAGTGTCAAACGACGCTAAAGGTAAAGGTACGACGATAAAGGCATTTATGCTAACTAGTTCCCTTTTTTCTGATGCAGTATACTCCCGCAATCGTGCGAGCATTCGACATACCTTTTTATTAACATTTTTTGAGGTCGTGAAATTTTTAACTGCACTGTAAACTAAATTCATTTCATTTTTTTAATAAATTTCGCTACCAAATACTAAAAACAGAACTATAATATCTTTACTCGATTTCTTTTCCCGATTTTTACCATTTTAGCAGCTTTTAATCAAATTATTACAAATTTGTTTGAAATGTCAAAATGACGTTTCTATTATTATTGCAATCATTGTATGTATGTATGTACGTTGTCAAATAAGAAATTGCTGCTTACCGATTTCCCTTTCTTGGTCCATTTTTATGGAATCGTCCATTTTCTGGTCCATGTTTATCATTGTAGTTGTTGTATTCTTCATTTTCTGGTCTAAAGTTATAATTGTTGTTGAAATGTTCTTCATTTTCTGGTCCATGTCTATTATTGTAGTTGTTGTATTCTTCATTTTCTGGTCCTTGTCTATTATTGTAGTTGTTGCAATGTTCTTCATTTTCTGTTCTATATCTATTATTGTTGTTGTTATGTTCTTCATTTTCTGGTCCTTGTCTATTATTGTAGTTGTTGCAATGTTCCTCATTTACTGTTCTATATCTGTTGTTGTTCTTGCAATGTTGTTCATTATCTGGATTCCATCTAGTGTTGCGGTGCTGTTGCTGTTGTTGCTCTTGACCACCTGTATGGCATCTCTCTGAGTTTGGCGCAGAATCCGTTACCGAAGCATAACCCGATCTCGATCCCGAACCCGACGGAGCTTCGTTGCCGGCTTTATTCGTATTTGTTGTTGTGGTTGTTGCTGCTGCAGCTGTCACTTCTTTTGAGACTGCTGCAGTCGTAGCATCTGCTGTGGACTCCATTGAATTTGGTTCTGGCTGCTAATCGACTGACATTGCAAAACTTAACAATATTTGTACATTACAAATTAACTTATTAACATTATTAAGGCAGAGCCTATCACATTCGCTGATTGAAGAAGCTAAACACAGCTAACTTCAACTCGACCAACATATTTTGTACTCTCTGTTGATGCATGAAACCGTGAAAGTGCATTAAAATGCAATCTGTACTTCTGTCATTGCCGCGCGCTCGATTTGTTTATGCAATTATTGTTAATATTAAGCTGTTTGATTTGTAAAACCAACGCAAACACTAATAATAATTAAAACTACGCACGAATAGAACTTTTACTTTTATTTGAGCTAAACACAATACAGTACTTGACAGCTGAGCGCAGAGTTGCATTGTCGTGCAGTGCTGCCACATAACCAAAAAAAAATGAGCGCGTAAAAGTTACGATTTGAATTGTCAACTTAATGTAATCAATATTGTGTCTTGCTTTTGAGTTTATGCAAATGCGGCTTGCTTATTTATTTTCATTCCCTAGACATTTTCATTTGTTTTGTCGCAACTTTTATTTACTCGGGCAAAATCTTTACAGCTGCTGGCGCTGATTTTTCATTTGAGAACCATTTGTTGGGGTAGGTGGGTGGATGGTTTGTAGAGATACGCTGTTTGAAATTTCCATAATTATATGCATCAGTTGGCAGGTGGCTGGAGCTGACGCCGAAGCTAAAGCTGAAGACGCTGTGTACAACAAAAACTCGAAACAATAACGCAAGGAAAACAATGCAAAAAAAAGGTAAATTGTACGAATGTGTATTTTTGTAATTTTGATGGCAGACTAAACCTGCGTTAACGTGTAAATATTGACAGTTTTTAAAAGCGAATAAATAATAAAGCGAAAATGCATCAGAAAAGAAAAATAAACAAAAAGCGTAAATTAATTTTTTTTGCTCAAATACTGCGGATGTTGTTTGGTCGACTTTGTGGGTTGTTTCGTTTCAGATCGTTTCAAAGGTAATCGGCCCTTTAAAAGATAATCTTTGGCAACGCCGCACATTGTCATTCGTTCTAGACGCAGCAATATCATTCGGGGATGTAGCTCAGATGGTAGAGCGCTCGCTTAGCATGTGAGAGGTACGGGGATCGATGCCCCGCATCTCCAGAGGATTTTTATTTTTTTAAAATAAATTTATAAACAATCTTAAAAAAATTATAATAAAACACATTTTCAAATTAACACAAAAAAATTTTTTTTATATATTATAAGGTGGTAATGTTTTTTTAGATTTTATACATAATGTAGATTTTCAGAATGGAAGTCAGAAAGTACAGTTGAACTTCCCAAACTCGAATTACCATTATCCAAGAAAAAAGTTTGAATTATGGAGACTTCGACTTATGGAAGTCGTTTTATTAAGTTTAGTATACTCTATTGCCACTCAATTTAGTTCGAGTAAGAGAGAATTCGAGTTGTAGACACTCGAGTTATGGAAGTTCAACTGTATTATTTAATTAAAATTGTCCTCCTCGTTTGCAAGGGAAAGAATTAATGGTAGAAAGGATAACGTTTATTTTGGACGTTAGTTATACACCCCGAGATGAACAATATCACAATTTAAAATAAACTATACAAAAAAGTGAATTTTACACACGTACTTAAAAAAAAAAAGAAGGTAAGAGATCCTTTTTAACTGGAGATGCGAGGCGTCGATCCTCGTACCTCTCGCATGCTAAGCAAGCGCTCTTCCGTCTGAGCTACATCCCCGTTATGATTGTGGCCAATACCAGTTAAAAATCCAACTGGAGAAATCTATAAATAGCTTGGTAGTTTGTAGCTTGTAGCTCAGATGGTAGAGCGCTCGCTTAGCATGTGAGAGGTACGGGGATCGATGCCCCGCATCTCCAGAGGATTTTCATTTTTTAAAAATATATTTATAAACAATCTTAAAAAGTTATAATAAAATGAATTTTTAAATTAAGTTAAATAATTTTTTTTTAAATATTATAAGGTGGCAATGGCTTTCAGATTTTGTACATAAGGTAGTTTTATAGAATTTAAGTCAGAAAGTACAGTTGAACTTCCCTAACTCAAATTACCATTATCCAAGAAAAATGTTCGAATTATGGAGACTTCGACTTATGGAAGTCGTTTTATTGAGTTTAGTATACTCTATTGCCACTCAATTTAGTTCGAGTTAGATAGAATTCGAGTTATAGACACTCGAGTTATGGAAGTTCAACTGTATTATTTTTTTAAAATTGTCCTCGTCGTTTGCAGGGGAAAGAATTAATGGTAGAAAGGATAACGTTTATTTTGGACGTTAGTTATATACCCCGATATGAACAATATCACAATTTAAAATAAACTATACAAAAAAGTGAATTTTACACACGTACTTAAAAAAAAGAAGGTAAGAGATCCTTTTTAACTGGAGATGCGAGGCGTCGATCCTCGTACCTCTCGCATGCTAAGCAAGCGCTCTTCCGTCTGAGCTACATCCCCGTTATGATTGTGGCCAATACCAGTTAAAAATCCAACTGAAGAAATCTATAAATAGCTTGGTTACTAATACTAATTTTATTGCAAGACCATGGCCAGCTATTGTCCCACATGAATGGAAAATACAAACGAAGACAATAAACAACGATACGAGTTTGTGCGTCACGAAGTTCATTGGCCCAACAAAATTTGAAAGAGGCATAAATATGCATGATCAGACGCTAATATTATACAAGAAGGCTAGCAAAACAATATTGTTTTCTTTTGTTTTTGACAAAGTGGGCCAGTTTATAAAGCAAAGTAAAAAAACTGGTTTGTAGTAAGTTTTAAATTTGAAGTTAATTCTTATCATAAATTAGAGATACTAAAAAGATAAGATTGCTGTTCAAAAATAATATAAAATAATCGTCTTAAACAACAAAAACAAATACGATGGGCTCAACCGGGATTTGAACCCGGGACCTCTCGCACCCAAAGCGAGAATCATACCCCTAGACCATTGAGCCGCTTGATATTATTGTCGCCAGTTAGCCTTTTTAAGCAAACAATAATGGGATGCAATTAAATGCAATTTATTTAATTTAATTGATAATTCTTCAAAATTAAATTTCTTAAAATTTGTTATGAAACAGTACCAACGAAGATTTAAATTTTAAAATGTGAAGAAAATTACCAAAAGATTGCTGGTTGCGTACTCAAATTGCATAAAAGTTACTATAAATACGGCATTGGATGGTTGATTGAAAATTAGACTATTATTTCGAGAAATTTCAGTAGGGGATGTAGCTCAGATGGTAGAGCGCTCGCTTAGCATGTGAGAGGTACGGGGATCGATGCCCCGCATCTCCAAAGGTTTTCCTTTTTTTTTTTATTTATTTTATTTTTTCTTTTGTGAGTAATTAAGTGCGGCTGTGCACATAATTTCCAGTTGAACGCACTTGAAATGGACGGCAATTATTTGCATTAGCGTTTTGTGGCCATTTTGAGGGTTCTTTTTAAATGAATAGAAGTTAGAAGTGAAATAAAAGTAGATAGATAAGAGCTCTACATATAGTTAGTCAAGTAAGTTGTCCATAATAAAAACCTGCTCCAAAGTTTGTGTAGATTTCATTTGTTTTTTTTTTTCCATTTGTTTTTGGTTGCTTGGTTCTAAGGACATGGAAAAATAAAAATTATTAGGGCCGTTTTTTCAATGTACATATGAAAAAAACTTGCCTTAAAGAAATAAGTGAATTTTTGTATTTCGTGCAAAATAATTACAAGACTCACTGTATATGTGAGAATCTCACAGTTCCATTCGCTAATAGATTACACCCATTCTCCAGTTTAATGCTGTGAGTCCGCAACCTGCTCAAATATTTAATTATTCATAACTTTAAACAATCACAGCGACGTCATGCCATATAACCCTTGGGCTATCCCAGATTTTTGCTGCCTCCTCTCAGTCCTCCTCAAAATGCCGTTTACGTCTCAACAAGCACAACACACAATACGAGGGGGATTCCCCCCGAAGATCCCGTTCATGCTGTGCTACCTCCTTTTGGCTGCTGGTAATAACATTGTCGTAAAATCATGTTTGGCTTATCGTTATCCCAGCTGGGGAGCCAGGGCCAAGGACAGGCAGGACTAGGAGGACTGCCAGGATGTGAGTCGCGAGCGCTGCATTTAAATGCCGCTGAAAATGGCGTGAATTATAGAGGCGTAGGTTAAATGCCGTTAGACAGCCACATAAACTACAACAACAACAACGGTTTGAGTCCTGTAACCCTTTCGCTTTCTGACATGTCTCTGGCTTTTCGGATAGATTTCAAAAATGTTGAATTGTTGGCAAAACTTTTGCTTGTCGTCTGCTTTTAATTTTTGTAAAATTATTTGCATTCGCATGCGAAACTGACTAAAGTTTGCTACCAACTCCCTGTTGTCCTGTCGCTATCCTGGCGCTGCATCCCCTGCTCCCTCCTTCCCCAAACTGTGCTGTTTTCTTGTAATTATCGCTTTTGTTTGTTAGTTGAACTTTTGCCAGGTTCTGCCCGCCGGCTAGCATACAAGTAGAAAATTAGCGTAGTAAAATTACTAAACAATATTTGGCAAGACGCCTGTGCCCGTTTCGCCTGCTAGAAAGTAGGCAACATATTGTCCTTGAGTCGTTTTCGAGTCTCGTTGTCGTTCATTTTCTAATTGGCCAAAAAGTTACTGCCAAGTTTTCTCGCACCGCCAGAAAAACGAAAATGATTTCTGTTTAGTTTCGGTTGCTAATTCAATTTTAATGCGTGATTTCATATTAATTGAAAAATAAATTTGACTTTACTCCTTTGAAGGGTGGGTTCGAGGGTTTTAAATTGTTTAAAGATGGAAGTAATAAATATAGATTTATTTAAGAAAATTACCTTGACAACCTTAAACTTCACATCAAATTCCTTGACTTAAAGATTTGGTTTAAATATTAGGAAACTTTAAAATATTTTATAATTTTATTTAAAAAAAAATCTGCTCATCCGGAAAGTTAAACTCGCAAGTTCTGAAATCTGTTACCAACAGGAGCTCAAAAAACATTTTAAAATTATTTATAATTTGATAATGTTGAAACTTTTTAAGTTAAAGAATTATTGTTTATTATTATAGCATTCGGCAAAAAGTAAATTATATATTGACAATTAAAATAAAGCTAAAATTCACAATACTAATACTTGTACTACCATTAATTACTACTACTAATAAGTTTTTAATTACTCCCGCTTATTTAATTTATTTTTCGTTATCCAGCTTAAATTTTTAACTTAAATTCATTTATAATTCATTTTAATTTAATATCGCATTATGTTACTTAATTTTATTAAAAGTACGTTTAGTCAGTTGTTCTAAGTTGACAAAATCTAAATAAGTATAAATTTGAATTTCTTGAACTGAATATGAATTTGTATACCTCAAAAAGCCCTGCATCCATTTTCTAAGCTTAATCTTTAACTTTTCGGGCCATAATTTGTTATGGGCCAAACGTTTATTAAACTAATAATTTACATGGACACACATAGTCGTTAAAAACAATTTGCTGTGCACAACAAACACACACACACAAACACACTGAGATTTATAAGCTGCCAGCAGTCAAAGGAACGAGTCTTAAACGTATTTAGAGCGATAAAAAGGTCAACTGCCCCTCCCCTCACCCCATTGCCTCCCCCCCTCTACCAACATGTAAGCTGTGAGTAAACTTATTGAATGTCTTAAGTTTTTTCTTCTTTTACATCTCCTGTTAGACCTTCTGCTTGTTTTCATTTCATTTTTATGATAACGTTTAGAAATCGTTGTATATGAGTATTTTGCTGTCTTTGGCGCTGTTTGTCTTTCCTTTGGCTGCTTTCCTTTTGGCCACATTTAGTGCTCTTGGCCCCCGTTCCGTATTGACATTTGATCTTTATGTGGGCATGGTCTATCCCATTCCATATGGAATGGAATACAGCAGAAGTATTTCTATGTTGACTGTGTCGCTTTTGTTTGTCTGCAGGCATCTTTTTATGACTCGAGTGTGTTTGCCTTTTGGCTTTCGCCTTGCCATAAAAAGAATCACACAAAAACACAAAAAATGGCATACAAGTCTTAGAAACCAAAATTTCTTATGCTGAGCAGGGTGAGGGGACAGGGTCATAAATATGAGGTCATCTGTTATGAACGCGCTCGGAAATGGCTTAAGAAGCCTTTAAGCAAATAAAAGTTGTCGCTTCTCGTCTTTCATCAATGTTTCTGAAATAAAATTAAATTACTTTAATCAATAACCTTAAAAATATTTTCAACTTGAGTCGCGACATTTTTTATATCACTCTGAGACTTATCCATAGAATGGAGCTAATTTATATAAATATTTTAGATTAGTAATTTATAGGAAGCAATCACTCCAGAGTGAGAGTCAAAAAATATTCTTTCTAAGGTTGTCCTCGTCTTTGGCAAGGGAATGCATTAATAGAATGAAAGATAATGTTTATCTTGGATGTTAATTCGAAACGAAAAATATAATAATTAAAAATAAACTATACAAAAATAGATAATGTGATATAAATTTAAAGCAATGTACTGAAATGTGTTTTTAGATCCCGTACTTAACTTTGCTTTTTTAAAAAGAAAAAAAGGAAACAAAGATCCTTTAACTGGAGATGCGGGGCATCGATCCCCGTACCTCTCACATGCTAAGCGAGCGCTCTACCATCTGAGCTACATCCCCGTTGTGATTGCATGCGGTGAGCACTACGAATTTAAAATGCAACTGAAGAAATCTATAAATAGCTTGGTCTATAAATACCAATTTGATTGCTGGCCAGCTATTGTCTTACATAAGAGAAAATACAAACGAAGGCAATAAACAAAGAAAACAGATATACGATATTCCGTATTATGTTATATAAACTTTTTTTTAAAAAAGAAATGAAAATATTTCAATTTTCTGTAATACATTTTTTATTGCACTTTTTTAAAATGTATGTTGATTGAAAGCCTTAAACTAACATCGTTCCCAGCAATTGCTTGGATAAGAAAAGGTTAACAAACACATTGCTTCTGCCAAAAACTAAACAACCTTTCAAAACCCAAACACATTCCAAACATCTTAATCAAATCAGAGCAGCTAAATGGCCAGAGATACCCTCATAAATATGTCAATTAATGGCACGCCCAGCCAGGGAGAGAGAGAGAGAGAGTTAGAGTCTGCTGGTCTCTTATCTCAATGAAGACATAAATGCCGTGATATCAATTTATGTCAACGTAAATGGGACTGAGTTTAATATATGCACAACCACTTGACTGCCCCTGGAACATGTGTCAGCGAATCTTAAGTGAAGCTTATGAAACTATTAAAAGGCGCAGACAACCATACATGGCCTTGTCTATCTAACTATCTATCTGTCCCTTACAGCAACAACAACAATGCCAAACAAACAAACATATAAGCAAACACTCTCACATGCTTAAAATGAGAGAGGGGGTAATTAGTTTACTACACGCCCGAGGCGTTCCCAAAGTCCCTTCCCTTTTTCCCGCCCCTCATTTCTCCGTTTGCTATGAATAATTCCGACAATAAGCAAAAACTTTGACCAGCTGGAAAGACAACCGCAAGAAAATAACCGCAAGTTGAAGAAGATGCGGTACGGATTTCATTTCTGCCATGTAATAATCATTGTGAGGCTCTTAAACGTAGATTACTCATACGCACGGTTGCCACAGCCAAGGCCACCTTCAAAGTGAATGCATTAATTATTTAGCCGCAAAGTCTGACAGCTCAATATAAAGGGGAATGTTGCTAATGTTAATTGTCTTTTGTCCCGCAGCATTTGCATAATTTTCTTTAAACAATAAAAATCTAATTTGCCTCGTCTCGCACTTACATATAATTTCTTGTTAAATTCATAATTGTTAATTTTGTTTTTGGCCACTTTTGACTTGGCCCGGCTTTCTTTGCCGCTACGTTGTGGGCTTAACTTTAATTAAGAGACAAGTTCATTTTCTGTGTGTCTAGCTTATGGTTAGGGTTGTTCTGCATTTTGCTTTTAAGGGTGGAAAGATGGGAGTTTCTCAAATGGTCAGCAAACTGAATGCCAAAAGAGAGAGGGAGAGTAAGGGAAAGAGAGATCAGGGAAAGAAAAATAGAAGAAAAGTCATATTGAGAGACAGTGCTAATAGTTGAAGTTATTATAAGGATCGGGGGTGCTTGACATACATATATTTAACTTGCTTGGTATCCAGGGACCACAAATAAGGTTTATTAATATGTTTTACATCGATGACCATAATACATATACAAAAGAAAATTATAATTGTTGTGTTCCATTTCAAATTAAAGGTGATGTGATCTGTTCAAGGAATAATACATAACTAACTTTATTGGCTCTGTTAAGCTTCATTTACAGGCTCGTTTGGATATGTTGCAATTATGTTCATTAGCATTAGAAAAAACATTGATTAATGATATAGATTTTCTTATACATAGATTTCACAATACATAACAATAATAGATATTTTGGAGAGAAAAAGATTAGATTCTAAAATAATCATCATTTTTGAAACTCAATTTTAATTCACGGATTTTCCACCAATATTTTTGCATATTACTGTAGGAGAAACCCAGAGGACCCATTTACTTAAATTGATAACGAATCTTTTTTTAAAACTGAGTTTTATTTTGAGCGAAAACGAAATCATAAATAATAATTGTTTAAGAATTTAATTTCTTCACTCAAAATCCATAAAACTCTTTAAGTTATCATTACTGTTTAATTTTTATAATATAACTCATTATGATCAGGGTCCCTGTCGGAAACACTTTAAGGAATTTCAGTAAATAATTTTGAATTGTTAATTATATATGTAAGTTGTGATCCTCCTTTAAGTGTCAGAAAATATAAGAACTAGACACATTAAATTTGGCACTCCTTATCTTGATCTTAAGTGAAATTAAATACTTTTTGAGGATTGAAAATTGAAAAATTTGACAGTTCATAATTCTTAGAATTATTAATTTTAAATAAAAACTTATTTGATGACGTTTAAGATAGAGAAAAACTTGATGCACCTTGCTCACTCCTTTTACTAAAAAAACAACAATTTCTTTTTGTTCACACAAACAACACTTAAATTAAATGGTTTACTATTTGCACAACAGCTGTGCAACATTTGGTTCGGCTTAAAAAAAAAAGAACTTGGTAACTTCAAAATAAAAGGTGAACAAACCATTTGGCAACTCCAGTTGCCCCCATTTCCATAACAAACTCATACTTTTGTGAATGCTGGTGAGTTTTTGGTAAACAGGGAAAACCTTTTGTAACTCACTCGCGACAGTTGCCCAGTTCACAGTTGCCCAGTTCCCAGTTCCCTGCTCTGTTCAGAGTGCTGGGAATCATATGCAGCCATCCATCCATTGTCGGAGTAGCTGTGACACATGACTCGAATATGTTGCAAATTCAATATTTGCCAACAATTTTACAGCATTTCTTGTTGTCATTTTTTTGGCAATGTTTTATTTTTTAGGTGTTTTTTTTTGTACCTATTTCTGGACATGTCCGAAACGACAGTTGTAACAAGCAAACAACGACAGCAACAACAAGAACAACAAAAACAACAATAACAACAATGCACGTGCATGGCAAATAAAAGTTAAAAGCATTTGATGCGGCACATAAATGAGAGATACGAGCATAAGAAACAGAAACAATACCTAAATAAATTTGACTAAGTACCACGCATTTTTATGGCTCTTTCACTAATTTTATGGTTTTTATTTATATTATTTATTTTATTTATTTGATTTTTTTGTATTTATTTTTTTATTTCAATTATTTTATTTAGTTTATTTTATTTATTTTCTTTATTTTATTTATTTTCTTTATTTTATTTATTTTTATTTGTTCTTTTTAATAATTTTTATTTTTTTTTAATATTATTTATTATATTTTATTTATTTATTTTCTTTTTTTCATTTACTTTACTTTATATAAATTTACTCTTTTAGAAGAAGTTTTAAATAAAGAAAAAACTAATTTATTATAGTGCAAATTACATGATTACCAATTAAGAAAGATTGAAATAAATAGTCTAATTCTTTCGTATACTCAATAAAGTAAATTTAATTAAAATAAATTTTTTTTTTTGAAAATCTGCTCAGTTAAAACTAAGGTGACAAACCTCATACATAAGTCGTACTACTTTACTCTTTATGATTTCTCATACTTTACGCAGAGTTTTGTAAGCAAATGTGTTAAAAGGGAAAGGCGAAAGAGGGTGGTCGCATTTCCGGTCTCACTGGGCCACAGTGGCCGCAGGGCAACTCTGAAACTGACCGTAGCACCGTCTGAACCGTCTGCCCAATTCGCCGGTTAACGTGTGTTTTGGTTAACGAATCGTGCAAATGCGGGTGGAATTGTGAATTGTGAACTGGCATCTGAGAACGATGAGCAGTTTATTTTCACAGTTCTTTTTTTTATTTTTTACATTTATGCGCATTTATTTGATTACGTTGAGTATTTTATTTTTCAATAAACACGCAGCAAATAAAACACCCTGGCAAGAGAAGAAAATTTTGGGAAAAACTGGCGCCGCTCATTAAATTTTGATTGTTTCTTGGTTATAATAAAAATCACAGCAGAAGTTTCAAATGTGAGCGGCAATCACACAAGTCGCGACGAACTACAACAACAACAACAGTAACAATAACAACAACAAATTATGTTGATGGCAACATAATGGCAAGTGGCATGCCCCATACAACTGCGTTCCTCCCCCGTTGAATGAAGTCCTGACTCCTTTGGACAGGCTGGAAATCGCTTTAGGCTTTTGGCAAAAATGATGATAATTAGCCGAAAAAACCGACATTCCGCGTGTCCCGCCATTGGCCAAAAAGTAAAAGTCAAATCAAAAACTAAACAAAAGTGCCGAGGAAATTGCCCAACTGAAGCAGGAAGTGGGCAGAAGGACGTTGGAGGAGGTGTCAGTCATGTCCCAATGTGAAAATTAACTTGTAAACGCTTATGGCCCAGGCGAGAGCATGAGCTTGAGGGGAGAGGAGAGAGAGGAGAGAGATAGCAACACCAAGCAACGCCTACAGTGACCAGGACAGGGCAGGGCAGGACTCCGCAGGACTCCAGGAGCTCCTCTCCTGGGACTGAGACTAACGATTTACAATCAACCCAAAAAAGCGCCAAGAGTCTAAATAAAAACTTTTGCATTTCATTTCGTCTTTTGATATTTGTGCAGATTTCTTGTTCTTCGCTACTTTCGAGTGCGATTAAATTGTTTTAATGGTTTTTGTTCTTCACTGCCAGTGGAGAGAGAGAGAGGGCAGCAGATGAGGGGACGGGGAGACGGGCAGAAGTGTTGTTGTTGGTGTTGGTAAAACGCTTAAAGTTTGCTTTTTAATGGCCGCAGTTTTGCTGGAGGTCTGCGGTCGCTGAGGCTTCCTAATTGCCACCAGAAACAACAACAACAACCACTTAAAGGTGTTTAAGTCTTTCGGCATTTGTGGAATATATAAAAATATTGAAAGGATTTGTTCGTTAAGTGTAGAAAGTCATTTTCTTTTGATCAGAGAAGGTATTCAGTTGCGGAATGTAGAAAACTTTAAATAACAAATTGAATCCACAATATCTTAATTGGTTTATTTAGGTAAAACTTATGGGACCATTTTTAAATATCTTCACGCGAAGATTTAGAGTGTCGTAGTCATAAGACTTAATTAAATTCATATACTCGTATTGACTTTTTATCTAAATTATTTTAGGCCAAAACAAAATGGTTTTTAATAATAAAATTTAGCTTTAGCGGCTTAGGGGGATAAGTTCCCGACGATAGCAATTTTCAAGATATATAATTAAGTAAGTAAATTATCGAGAAAATAAATATTTTAGTACGTGTTTATACAACATTAACTTATTATCAGGGATTAAACGTTTTTTTTTTTTTTTTAATTTAAAACCGATACGAATATCGGTTTCAGATACGGTTTCGGTTATGTTCTCATTTAGGTTTTAGGTTATCGGTTGCAAAATCTTTAAATAAATGTTTCGTAACGGTGAACCGGTTTTGGTATGTTTCGGTTTTGAAGTTCCGGTGTGGTTTCGTTTCACAACAAAAAAAAATTTTTTTTTGGAATAATACTAAAAGAGCTTTACTTTCTGTTCTTTCACTGTTTCATGCTCATTTTCTATCTATTTATGAAAATAAAAAAATTTACTTCATCGGCTCTGCCATGCACTTTCTGCCTGTCACAAACAGACATATCACAAAACCAATATACCCATTGAAAATGGGCTCAGGGTATAAAAATATAAACGATAATTTGTTTTCCCTATCCAAACAGTTACATACAGTCGCCAGAAAAACAATGCGTACAAGTTCAATGGGAAACTTTAATCGTCAAAAAATAATACTTGTATTTATCGTCTTGATTTTTTTAAATAAACAACACTTTAATCAATAATAATTCTAGTAAGTTTTCTTTTCTCATTTTTTAAAAATTTAAAAACTTAAAATTCAACTGCATCTTGCATCTTGCTTTTATTTTAAGTTAACCCTTATAAATGAATCGGTTACTAAACGGTTATTTCGGTTTACACAGTTTCGGTTTTCAGGTTTCGGTCAAATGAAAAAATTGTTTATCGGATACGGTTTCAGTTACGGTTTCAAATTTCAAACGGTTTTTGCCCGTTAAGGGTTACGGTGTCGGTTAGGGCTTTAATCCCGGCTTTAATCCCTGCTTATAATATGTAATGGTTTAGTATTTTAATTATAATATGAACTATAAATGGAACTCAATTTCAACAGAAAATTCGACAAAATAAATTTTTTCAATTTGTATAATATTGCGAAAGGAATATGAATACATATGTACATGTCAATATTTTATTATTTAAATAAACTCATTTGTCTTTAGCTGCTTCAATAACACTACGAATATAAAATAAATTTAAGCAGTTTTTCAACGTTTGAAATTGGCATCTTTTTTGTAGTCAAACAATAAAGTGAAAACTCACATGTGAGTTAAATACTTTTGCTATCAACGCCGTCACACGCTGTCCAGTTTCAGTTTCAGTTTCAGTTTTGGCCGGCTTAAGGACGTGCTTAACCCAAACCGCTGGAGCACCTTTGTCACAGTCCAAAAGCAGACCCGCTTTCATGCCCAAAAGACTGCATGTGGTCCAAGTAACTATAACAGCTAAGCAGCTTTTGGCCAAGTTGTGCGCCATTTGATAGCCAAATGAATTCTATATATAGTATATACATACAACACTTTATATAAATTGTATGTATATTCATTTAGACAAATGAAATATGTAAGGCAAAGGAAAGCGTTTTTATTTTTATGACTGTCAACTAACAGGGTTCAGTGGCAGTCGACTAAATCATGTGAGGATTTGCGTTTATCACAAGGCAGCCAACGATGTTGTGTTTTTGTTGTTGTGCGTATCCTGTATCTAAGGAGCACCTTTGGCGACAGGAAATTGAAAATTTCCACAGCACAAGAGCCGTGCGTCGTGGAATGTGGCATGCGGCATGTGTGGCATGTCAGCGAGTCTAATGCCAACTAAAACGAACCCAAGGGCCAATAACATTTACGCTAATTTGATAATCTGCACACGCACAAGGGTTGCCGTCGAGGCCAACAACATTTGCATGGCCATCTAAAGCGATTGGGGGGAGGGAAGTAAACGGATAAACAGGGCCATAACAGACGCACCTAATTGGCTGCAATGGCACCCGAGGGAGTTCTGGCCAGAACAGCCAACTAGCTGACCAGCCAGAGACTCTATCCCTATCCCAATTCCATTCCCAATCCCAATCCCAATCCCTTTTACATTATCAGTGCGTTATCATCGCATTTGTTTTACTCTTGAACGGATCCGGGTCCAAACAACTCTTGCGGTCAGCGAGTTTATTATTTTGGCTTTTATTTTATTCGACTTTATTTTATGCTGGCTTATCTGTTTGCTTAATGCTTTGTGGTGTTGCAAAATCTGTTTTTGCCACGCTCGGCTCAAAATCGCCTGCGTAATCGCTTTTCTACGCTTGACTTCAGCCAAAATTAGCTGCGGGTTCTTTGCACATTTCAAGATTTGTTTCGTTTCGCTTCGCTTCGTTTGTTATTATTATTGCTGGGCTTGGTCAAGCTAATAAATTAACCTTATATAAATTGCGTTATATATGCAAGCTAAGGTTTAATTATCTATACATTAAACAATTTTAATATAATTTTTGAATATGCTGACCAATTTTTTTGAAATATTAATAGATTATTAAATAAAGATAACACTTTTAAAACCTTTGAAATAATAAATGATTTTTTGGAATAATAAGATTTTCATTGTTAATGCAAGTATTATGCGTTTATGTTTTTTCTTCTAATTATAATTTTAATAATAAATTCTTCTAAATATATGAAAACTTTTATATTTGGTTTAAATGTTTAAAATTAATAGTAATATTAATACTCTTGTACTTAAGCAGACTTAATCTTTAATTTTATCTTTTCAGCTTTACATTTGAAATTTATATTAAGTTAATTTAGTACAATTAAATTTAATTTATTGTAATTAATTTCAATTTCTAGAAATCCGTGACCTAACTAATTCTAATACTTTTTTGACCAATATTGTTCTCAATCCATGCAACAAATGTTGGATCATTTAATTATAAATTTTTTGAATATCACCAGATTCGTATACAGTCAAACTTCCCTAACTTATATCACCATTATACAAAAAATGTTCGAGTTATGGAGGTATTCCACTTATGAGTTGTTTTTCGAGTTCGAGTTATGGAAGTTCAATTGTATTTAAATTCTTCATTTCATAATTTTTGTATTCTTTCAGTTAAATTGAAAGTTGCTTAATTTAACTGCCTAATTTCTTTATTTTTACTGATTATTTAACCGTCTCGAATCTCCTCTCTTGTTATGATCATTAGCTGCCTGTCTGCGCCTCATTTTTATTTAACATAATGAGAAATACTCGCCACTTGGCGTATGCGCAATGTCTGTCCCCCAATTCACTAGCGTATTTATAAGTTACACATACGCCCCGTGTGCTTATGTGAATTGGCTGCCTGGTGTACGACAAGATTTATGTCTGTTTTCTTTAGCTGGCACTCAACATTTTAACGCCTGCAAATTTGCTAATTAATTAGTTGAAAAATGGCTAATACGAGTATGTCTGGTAGAGAAAGTGCTCGTTTTAGTCCTTATAATTTGATTTCCAGCTCGGCACTTAAGTAAAATCACTGGCAATGCTTGTGACCACAATACACGACCGCAAACCCAACACAGCCGGTGGTAATTAATGTGTTTATGAGTGAGTTAAAGCCACAGCCCGACATGCAGGCGATAAAAAAAGCACGAGGAAACGCGCGCGTTTTTACACGCATGTAATTTGTTGGCAATTGTTGCAGCCCTTTTTTTTTGTTTTTGCTTGGGTGTTTTGTTCCTTTTTTGCTGCCTGTTTTTTTTTTGGCAAATAAAAAATTAATTTAACGCATGTTTCGCATGTGGCTGTCGGCGGTTGTTGCGTTTATAATGAAATTGATTTAAGGTTATTAATGCGAGCACTCGGCAAATTCCAGGCTGGCGTTGCCTAAGTAAATGTTTGGCATTTCATAATGTTTTGCTGCTCTAACCTTTAACGTCAATTTTATGCAAATTATGTTATTTCTGCTGTGGCTCTGGCTGCTGTAGATGTAGATTTGTGGCCAAGTGAAAGGGGGCGTGGCTGGATCCATATAGCGACGGGGCGTCGCTGTAAACTTTTGCATTTCTGAAGTGGGTCTGGGTGTTGTTATTGAAGTTTTTGGGCGTCTGCCCTCGAAATGACTGCTGACTTCTCGCTGCCAACTGCTCACTGCTGACTTATTCAATAAGCCAAGTTGAAGTATGCCCCCGTTGTTGGTAGCTGCTGCGGCTGCTTAAGTAAATACCGTGTGCTTCATTCCTACAAGAACGAGTACTATATGCAAAAAGTGCAAATAATAATAATAAAGAGTACTTATTGTTTGATTTATGTGTCTGTGTGTGCACAATACTCCCATATACATTTAAGTGAAGTATGAGCAAATGAAACTCTCGACTTGGGCTGAAACAGGCCAAGTTTCTATTTCGAAGAGCTCTTAATAAACGTAATAAGTGATTATCTTATATAAGATATTAATTAACTCAGTTTACACTATGGTTAATGTGTGATGAATAAAGATCTAATAGATTATCAAAATAGTTTTTAGTTTCTTAATGTATTTTAAAGTTTAATAAATTTTTGAATTCTTTAAAATTTACCATAAATGGATACTTATTTTATTTATTTAATGTCAACTAAGTGCGGTAGACCAAATGTTCTTTAAAAAATTTAAATAAATTTAAGCTACATAATACGAAATTAAATTAATATGAATTATATTTAAATTAAACAACTTAAGCTTTAATTTTAATATAATTCGTATTAATTTCGTATAAGCATAAAAAAGATAAATTAAAAACTGTAAATCTGGAGGTATTCAAAAATATTTTAAATGATCCCACATTTTTTGCTTGGATTGATGAAAAACCAGAAAAAAGATTTTTTTTCAAAAAATTCAATGAGATCAAAAGTTATTAATAGAAGCATTTTAAGGTCAGGGATTTCTCGAAAGGAATAGGAAAATGGAGGAATTTATTCGATATTATTTATGTCACACTTTTAATATGTTTTTCACAGATTTTATTATAATAATCTTTATCCGATTCGAAATTCTGATATTTTACCTGCCTTGCTATCATAAAAAATAGTTTTTTTTTATCTTTCTAACAGGATTTTCAAGAAAACTTTCATCTACATTTGAATTCTCCACGTCTGGGAAGCCTAGGATGTCACAGATTTCATTATACCGCAACCATCTAAATTATCTATGTCTTAAAAAAGTGAAGCTGTATTTAATAATCCAATTCGAGATATTTTAGCTGCTTTGAAATTATAAAAAATAGTTTAATGATCTCAAAATTTCCAAGCAAACTTTTGTCTACAGTTGAAATCTCCAAGTCTGAGAAGCCTTTCATTCTAGCATTAATTTAAACTCATTCTACTGTAGCCCAGCTTAAGCTGTTATTTGAACCCTCTTCTAAGCTCTCCCTCTCTCTCTCCTTCTTGCTTTCTCTCTGTCTCTGGCACTCACTCTCCGTCTGTATTGTAAGCTAAGCCCTGCCATCAGTTGCCACTGATAAAGTCACCTTTATTTGTCAGTCTTAGCCAAAACCGACTGTCAGTTCTAGATGGGACGTAGGCACGTATTAACCACGCCCACAGCAAGTGTCCAACTTAAACCCAAAGCGTTAAACCGCACACCTATCCTAATGTTGTTGTTCTTGCTTTTATTTTTTTCATTTCTTTTTGGCATCACCTCTAACATTCATGCAACAATCCAAGCAGGCAACAGTTCAGGATGTGGTACAAGGATGGCTAAGTGAGCCATTTATCTTCTCAGGAACCTCAAGCGCGGCGACACAACAACGACAACAACAACAACAACAACAATCAGATCTCAAATGACAACAACACGAACAACAATGGCATTTCCTACACGCGTCATCATCCAATCCAGGCAGACGCCAATAATGTTGCTCGGCAAAATAAAACGATTTATATGCCGCAATGCCACGCAACAACAACAACAACAACAACAACTGCAACAACACATTTCAGCGCATTTCGAATTTCGTTTTTTGCCTTATCCCAGGACACATCAATTGAACAGCAACATGAAGTAAATGAAACCCCAGAAAAAGCACAAAAAAAACGAAAGCAAAATCGAAGATTGCTATCTTTGACGGCTTGTTTTCCTGCCGCCCCCTCCCCCCTCACAAAGGGGTGGAGGCGTGGCAGCCATTATGTATTGGCGTTGAAACAATTTGAACAGGCGAACCTTGGGAACAACAACAACATTCCCTCCGCGTTGGCAAAACAAATGAAAGGAAGTCGTTTAAAAGTACAAACGGACATTATTTATCGCTCAAACCATTTAGTAGCTGAAACTACACAAAGAGCATAAAAAAGAGAGGAAAAGGAGACTAAGACCACTTCCAAGTAGCTCTCCCCGCCTATAACATTCCCTGCCACTTGTTGTTGTTGTTGTTGTCTGTGTCTACTTAGTTGTAATAAATGGAAAACCGTTCGAGTCCAACAACAACTGCCCCCAACACAATACGTTGCATATAATTTTTGTGGGGCCAGCAATTGGATTTTAGCCACAATGACTAAGAAAGAGATGGCTAGATAAATACAAGTATACGAGTGTGCAGAGGGGAAGGGAGAGGAGGGTAAAGATATCTGCGGCAAGCAAATCGATTGATTTCTGCTTGCTTAAGCAGTTTTCGATAGATTCGGAATTAACAGCAGCAGCAAAGTAATTTACAGTTAACTGTTCTGCCACCGGAATGGGAAATTGCGGTGGCAAGTTCAAATGGGTTCTCCTCAGTTGTAGTTGTTGTAGTTATCTTTGTTTTCGGAGAAATTCAGACAAAATCAACTGAAGAGATCTTGGTAAAGCAATACAAAAAAAGGTAAATTTTTTTCCATTTCTTCGCAGGATTATTGCCATAATCATAAGTTCCTTACAACTTGTAGATCTAGGAACTTGGAATGTATTAAATATATATGTACATATACGATTCCGGAATAAAAACAATCCAAACGGTGCACTATGGTCCCAAAGCCGTTTTTTTTTACGTAAATTCAAAAAATCGTAATCGTGAATTATGCAAGAAATACATTTTATTCCAATAGCAAATATTCCAATGAACTAAGAAATTAAATTTTTTTTTTTTAAGCATCCCTGGAATTTTTTCTACGGCCCTGAAATTTAACTGTTTATTTTGTGCGCACGAGGTTGAGATTCCCACAACATATTCCTCATTTTAATTTCATTTTTAAAATAAATAGAAAAGGGCACATTTACAAAAATAACTATGGAAAACATAGCTCCAGGTTTGTTATACATGTTAGTATATGTGTTTTATTTGTAGAAGTGTTTTGTTTATTGTTTAATGTGCTTTTGTGCAGTGTTGTTTTAGCTGAGCATAACCTCACATAAATTGTCTTTCGTGGAGTAAAAGTAAGTTTATTGTCGTGTATTGTCGTAACTATAAATGCAGTCTTGTGTGTCAATGTTTTTTCTTTATGAACTCCAATAATCTTGTCCCCGAATTTCCCCGATTCCATTTAATCCCAAATTTTACTAGGCAACTTTGAGTTCGAGCATGCTGAATTGCTTGAAGTGTGGCTGCAAAGCCAGTACAAAGCATCTTCAATTTTTTACTTTATTTTAAAGAAGTTTGATGGAGAGCTTTTGGAAACTAACTAACTAACTAACTGAGCAATAAAAATCATAAAAATCATAAAAAACACAAAAAAAAACATAAAAAACACACAAAATAAAATATTTAAAAAAAATGCGTTTATAATTTATTTTAATTTTTAAATTAGAATTGTGCTGATTATTTGCATACAAGTAAGTTTAATATTTTAGTTTAAAGATTAAAAAAAAATTTTAAATTAAAAAAGCTATGAAATCCAAAAATTAGCATATTAAAATTTAAGGAAAAGGGCGGTGCCACGCGTTTTTCCCCTGTCAAAAATTCAATTGGTTTTATTTAGTTGAATGCAAAAAACCAGACTAAAAAATATTGTGTAGTTCTCGAGTTATTAATTTATGTAAAAAAAAAGGGCTTTGGGACCATAGTGCGGTGTTTAAAAGTTCGGTAATCTCTGATCCTCTAAAATATTCTTTTCTTTTTGATGGGTTCTCTAAAAGAATTTTTTGACTATCATTTTATGTGAATAATGTGCTAACTAACAATAATATCTTAATAACTTAAAAAATTCATGCTAAAATCTAGAAACTAAACTGACAAATATTTTGATGGAAATTATACAAAAATACATAGTTCAAATATTCAAGAGTTATAGTGGACACTATCACTTGTTAGATCTTTTAATTTGGTATAGCTATAAATAGAACTTCTTCACCTCACATTTTTGATATTTTTAGAGGTCAAAAATAGTTTAAATATGTTGGACAATTGTTCACAGATTCTTTTCGATTTTCTAAATGTAAGTTATATGTACATAGCTATTTATAATAGTGATATTAAACTATAAAAAGTATTTCAGATATTTTCACTCACCACCTCACTCGTTTTTTTTCGGCTATTTCGTCATTCAAATCAATTCATTCATTCTCTGTCGACTGTTGCTAGTTCAATAAACAATATCAAAAAACCAATAAATAAATAAAAAAATAAATAAATAAATAAATAAAAAAATAAATTAATAAATAAATAAATAAATGAATTAATCAATAAATAAACAAAGAAACTAATTAATTAATAAATAAATAAATGAATAAATTAATAAGTGAATAAATAAATAAATGAATAAACTAATTAATTAATAAATAAAAAAAAAGGAAATAAATAAATAAATAAACAAATAAATATACTTACACTCTAGCACACCTTGTCCCAAATGTGGCAGAGAGATTCGCGTGGCATGGACTTGACAATGCCACCAGCCAGACAATCCACAGTCACAGTCGCATTCAGACACAAACACACACACAAACCTCGGGCGTCTTATCGCCTTAAACCACTTTAGTGTCAGCCACGTTGACAGCGGTCGTCGGACCAGCGGACTAACTGTGAACATTGTCGCCTCTATTCCCCCTTCTCCTCCTCCCCCTTCCTCATGCTGGTGTTGTTGTTATTGTTGTTGTGTGGGCTGACCATTTAACGGAGTGTCTGTTAACATGCCCAGTGGTCTTGTCGTCATTGCGATAATAAAAAAAAAAACACAAAACCCAAACACACAACGAGGAATTTACGTTTTTGGCCATAATGAGGGTGATTTTCGTATTTGTGGTAGATTTGTCCACTTAGCAGCATGACCACAGTGAGGATTTTGCTTGCTTTTTGATGCCATTGCAATTTGCTGCCGGCCAGGCCAAAATCATTTGTAGCGCTTAGCCACAGTGGATTATGTATCTAGGCCTTCTAGCCAGGTCCCGGTCCTCCTGCGGGATAATGTTAATAATTTGTAATGCCTGCATATTTTTTTCTGTTGCCTGCTTTGCGGCTTCGTTGTCATCAGCCTGATATGTATATGTTTTATGCGCCAGCATGCATGACAATGATTTGTGCTAATGAGTCCGAGTGGGCGAAAGATTCAGATTTCCATTGTTCTGGTGGCTGCCCATTTAATTGGCATTTTTGCTGAGACGGCTTCAACTTCACTTCAAAAATAAAAGAAAACAGGCGGGAAAGGCTAAAGTCGAGTTCCCGACTATAGGATACCCGTTTCTTACTTAAATCTGGGCTAATCCTGAGTTGCGGACGTTACATTTGCACGCAAATTTTCATGTTTAAACTGATACAGCTCGCGTTCAGATTGGTTAATTTTAATTAAATTCGCTGGAAAATGCTTTTCATTGCTTTTCATTGTGCGTAATCTTAAAATTCGGCTTGCTAAAAGTTTCGTTGCGGCCGTTACAAAGAATGGAAGTCGATTTGAGTTTAACGTGCATTTGCACAGATATTAGCGAATTTTGCATAATAAACAAAAAATATCCAAATGCAAAAAATTAAGAGGAATATATGACCATATTAATTCAGCATCAAAAATGAAGATAAGTAGTGTCGTTAATTAAAAATCTAAATTTTTGTCTGTTGCGGACGTTACACTTTTTACACACACACTTTTTTTCAAATTATTAATATATATTGAATATCTTTTCGATATAGTTTTTATCGTAAATGTAAGAAAAAAAACAAAGTTTAAGATGAGCTAAGCTCTAAACACTCAGACGACTGTTTTACCCACTTTTTTGGCCATTGAAAATACCCTTCTTTTTACAAGAATTATTGACATTAAGAGGCAAAAAGAGGAATTAATTGATTAGGCTCGACCATGAACAACCAAACCACCATAAAACCGTTTTATTTTGTAATTTGAAGCCTGAAAATGTATTCTATTATAAGAAAAAACAACTATTATTAAAAAACATGCACTTTTTGGACAACTTTAAGTTTTTTTACAAACAAATTTATTGCATACTTTAAGGCAGTTCCATTACTTAAAGACTTTAATCAATCATTACTACTGTTCTGTTTGGCCGATCTTGTTGCGATTAGACAGGATGATAGCTTACAATAATAGAAGAACAGACGGACGGACATGGCTATATCGACTCGGCTGTTGATGCTGTTCAAGATTATATATACTTTATAGAGTCGAAGATGCTTCCTTCTCCCTGTTACATACATTTCAGCGAATACAATATACCCCTTTACTCATTTTTCAAGTAATGGGCATAAAAAATCAAACAAACTAAAAGAATTTCCATTCGGACCAATTGCATGCAAATGAAAACCGAAATTTCGGACAGTTTCTCTCCATTCCAATTGAGTTGATTTTCATTATCGGACTAAGTTGAGTCTCGGGTCCGCCAAGTGCTGAAATGTGTACACAATTGTCTACGGATTTTCAATATTATTTTCTGCGGTCGCTTCCTCCCCTATCTCTGTCTCTATCCTTGCCACCTTCTGTCCCTCTCTACCTGCCAGACAGAATAAAACCAGCAGCTGAACCTGAAGTTGCCTTGGGTTCATTGTGAACGTGTCAGTCGAGGCTGTCGAGGATGTTCATTGTAACCAATTTCAATTGGGCATTTTATTTTATATTTGAATTTTAAAATTCCTTCCGCACCGGCGACAGCAGGCGACAGGAAAATGGACAATTTGTGTTTGCGGCAATTGATTGGCAAATACTCGTTTTGTTCGGCCAAATGGGCAAGGCGAAAGGTTTACTGATTAATACGCAGTGACAGTTGCTAAAAAAAGATTCATTTCATTTTATTTTATTTTACGATGCCTATGGAAAATCTTTTAATTTTAAGCAGGGAAACTGTAGACAGAAATGGGAATTTTGAATAGCAATTCTTATATTTAATGACAATACAAAATATTTATTTTAATTAAATTTCTTTTGATTTGAGTTGAAATATGGAATCAAACTTTCAATTATCATGTGTGTATTTGAGTTCTTTCAAATAATCAAATGTTTTGGGAGAAATCTGACTTTAAAAGAGGTCTTATGTAATATATAATTACTTTTCTATTTATCCGAGAAATTTTATTTGTAAAAAATATTGAAAGTATATTTTTAACATAATCATTGGAAAAGGTGTTTACATTAACTTAATTTAAATGAAGATAATGGTGAAAGCGGAGCTCAGAAGACGAATTTTCTAACTATCTCCTATTATATAATTTGTATATGGTTTAATTCGATTAATGATATAGCTTTGAAAAGAAAACTTTTCATTTAACGACGACCTAAAACATGCAACACATATCTTATTTATGTTTATGACCAAAAAAAACTTTGCACTTAGCCGCTTCTCAGTTCAAATGGCAACTCATCCATGCATCGTATGCGCCATTTAAGCGCCTTAAAGTCGGCTATAACAAGAAGAAGAAAAAAAGTTGTTCAATGCGTAGCTTGCATGCAAATTACAAGCAATAAAACGAGGCACGTCGATGCTTAAACAAACTTCTGAGGCTGAGACTGAGTCTGAGACACTCAGACAAACAGCGACAACACCCACAAGCCAAAGCGATTATTCTTTATTGTTTAGACAACGATGAAAAAACAACAACAACAACAATAACAAGAAACAGGCGATTGTAGCAATTCTCACATCATACGATTGGCATTGAGATTGCGTCTTTGGTATTGGAAATTCCCAAGGCTGTCATATGTAAAAGACAACAACACACACACACACACTCACACCCAACCAAACACACGCTTGGGATATGCAAATTTGTCACTGAGCAAACAGCAAAAGGAGTGAAATAATCATAAAAATGTCAAGTCAGACATGGAAACAGAAATTCTGAATTGAATTTTTATCTATTGTATAGGCAATAAAGTCACATTGTCAGTGTTGCTATAAAATTATTATTTACTTTTGAAAAGGCAGTAAAAGAAAAAAAAAACAAAAAAAATTCAAATCCGGGCTCAACCGGGATTTGAACCCGGGACCTCTCGCACCCAAAGCGAGAATCATACCCCTAGACCATTGAGCCGCTCATGTGATGCGCCAATTTTAACCGGAATTTAAACTGTCCGAACTCTGCAACTAACTTGCTGACACAGCATATGCAATTAGTTAAAAGCATTCATCAATAAAATATACAGTTTACATACATTCAACCGGTTTAAACTCTAGTTTTTAAGCGCGGCATCTTTTAGCTGTCAGCTTATAGTCAAATTTGCTTTTTGTTTTCGTCTTTCTTTTATTAATTATAGGTTTTAATATATTTTTTTTTGTTGTGTTACCCTTATCATTTGGCCGCTGATTTATTGACTTTTAAACGCTGCAGTTTCTCAACACGCAGCTGACTCATCAAATTTGTTTTGTCTTTTCCCTTTTGGCATGCTTTTAATTTAATTTGAAAAGTTTTGTCTGCCCATTTGGCGCATTAAACCCTTTTGACCCAACCAATTTTTCTAAAACAAAAAAGTCAGCAACGAAAGCAAAAGTCGTCTCATAAATAATTATGATAACTGTCAGACTTTTGTGCTACGCTTTAGGGCAAGCTACAAATTGCCACGCCCATTAGTTACGACCACCTCGCATCTAATTGCGATTAATTTTGGATTTGCTTAGATAAAAATATGACAATTAGGCTTCAAAATTCCTTATGACAGTTGGAAGATTGACATATTTTTGAGTTAGTTTTAAATTAGTTATTGCAAAATGTTGATTGAGTAGAGTATTTATATACTTGAACAGTACGCTGATTAAACTATCATCATGATCTTAGATAAATATCTAGAATTTAAAATCATAATGAGACGAAATTCCGTTTTCTGTATTTTCTCCTTTTATTTATGTAAAAGTTTTTTGCAATTCTTTCTCCTTTTATTTTTTGCAATTTACACTCTCACATATTTATTTGGTTTTGTTGCGTCGTTATAAATCATAAAACTGAATCCATCGAAGATTTATGAGCTGCTAAATATGCGCATAACACAATGGAGGTGAGAGACAAAGAAATAAAAAGAGAGAGAAAGATATTGAGAAACAGTGTAAAGCTCAATTTTCTACACATATCAGCATTTAAAACACAATTATAGTATACTATCTACATAAGTACATGCAGCGTACATTATTTATCTGAGACTTGTTGTATTTTTATCGCTGTTCCCTTTCATTTGCGCAGATAAACAAAACAAGGTCCTAAATAAACACAATATGGTCAAAACAAAAAAAAAAGAAGAAAATTAGTAAAAGCTGCCACAGACAAAAACACAAAATGATTTTAATTGAAAAATAGCAACAAAAAATTCATTTAAATTTTCAGTTATCCAATCTGGTTTTGAATGTGTTTTAAAGTTCATCGGAATATGAGCGTGTTTAAAAAAAAAAAACTAACTTAAGCAACATTTTCTTAGTATTAAAAAACCTTTTTTCCTAATGTAATTTTTGAGGTCTGAATGTTTTGTCTTTTTTAACTTTCTAGATCGATATTCGCATGAGATACTATCTTGATAAGAGTTACTTTTGTTATTATGAAACTTACATTAATATAAAAATAACTACAATTAAGGCAAACGTGATAAATTCAAGGGAATCCATTAACCATTAAAAAAGCACAAACATTTTTTACACTTTTCGTGACAGAGCAACAACAAACTAACCAAAAAATGGCAAAAACAACAAAAACAGTCAATAGAGTTTTCTTTTTATTTATTTTGGCAACAACTTTTTACCTTTTTCCCACTTGTTTTCAAGTGTTTCGCTGAGCGCCACTTAGTTTGATGTTGTTGTTTTTGGTTGTTGTTTTCGTTGTTGCTGTTGCTGGCCAAAAGCCATTAGAAAAAGGCTGCTTGAGTGTTAAATGTGTTTGGGTCTTGGGTATTTGGCATCTGGTTGGGGTTAACATTGTTTTTGTTCGACTAAGTCAACAAGGTCGAGGGTTAATGAAAGTTTCTCCATTGGAACTCCACGCTCCCAGCTACATTTTATTTTTTCTCGGATATTTAATGTAGGTGCTGCTATAAGTTTTTTAAAAAGTTTCAGCTGAACGTCGAGAAAACGTTAAAGGAGACCGTATCAGATTTACTATAAAATGCTTAAGTTTTCTTCCCATTTATATAAATGTAGTGAGAGTATTATTTTTATCAAATTTTAGTTTATCAATCTGATCAAGAAAATATATTTATGTTTATATATTATAGATAACTTGACAATAATATTATAATTTTAATTTATTCAGGTATTATTATTTATTTTATTTATTTATTTATTTATTTATTTATTTAATGTCAACTAAGAGCAGTTGACCAATTAAGTAAAAATTAAGGTATAAAGTATAATAAATATAAAAATTAAGTTAAATATTTTCAGTTAAATTAAATGCTAAACTGAAAAGATAAAAATTAATTAAAAATAAAAAAAATACGTAGTAAATTGAAAATTAAAATTAAAATTAAAATCTGGGGGAATTAAAAATTATAAATGATCCAACATTCATTGCAAGGATTGGGAAAAACATGTCTTATTCTAAATAATATTAAAAACTAGATTTCACTTTTAAATATAAATGCTTAAAAATAAAAATATATTTATAAATAGATGTATATAGTATATGATTCATGCGTTGGCTGAATTTATATTTATATATAAATTTATATTTATTTATATCTTGACCATTGCCTTGAATTTCAAGCGTTGCTGTTGCTTGAAGGCTTCGTGTTTCTTGCGTTCCGCATTCTTTAGTAGAAACTCGCGAAACTTGCGACGCATTTCAAGTGAAAGACCCGTGTTACGTAGATCCAATTCTTCCAGAATCTTATTGCAATGAATTATCTTAAGCAGATGCTTGCCAAAGTCCTAAAAAAGATACAAAAAAAAAAAGAAGACATATCTTAGTCAGGAACTGACTCTGAATAACTTTTGGAACTCACCTCGCCCAATAAATTATTGGATAGATCAATGTTGAGCAATGTCTTGTGCTGGCATATTAACATCATGAAGAGCTTTGTGATGGTTTCGCTGATGCCACAGCTGCCCAGATTGAGTTCCCGAATCGGCATCAGTTGCAGCGTTTGAAAAATGGCCGCGGCGCCATCACTTTGAATGGGATTCAGACGCAACACAAGACGTTGCAGGGGCACGTGCCTCAAGGTGCAACTGAGTGTGTAGGCGCCTTCCTCAGCTGCGTGTAAATAAAACAATTTTTAAATGAATTGATTAAATTGAATTGTTAACCCACTGATTCTATTGTTGGTTAGATCAAGCACGGTGAGTGTAGAGAAAGATTCCTTGCCGCAAGTCTCAAGAAAACTACGAATTCCTGCATCTCCCACGGCACAGTGGAGCAATGATAACTCCTTCAGGTGGTGACATCCCTTGTCCAGACTGTGAGCCAAATATTTCAGCTGATATGCTGCCAGTTTTGTATTGTGTAGACTTTGGTTGAAACGAAAAGCTCTTTAGACCTAGTAAATAAAGAAAATGCTTCATCGCTTACCAAAACTTACGCAGCTCGTGACATTGGCTGAGTCCCTTGGCCAGGAGCAGAATGTCTCGAGGTGTTAACTGATTGCAGCCAATTTGGTAATTGACGCCCGCCGTCTTCGTACTGTAGCTCAGTCGCAGTCGCCGTAAGTCCGGCAGATTGCTCAGCAGGTAATCAAGCGGAATGTGATCTGTGGTTGGGTGGACTCATTATACCCTACTTTGAAGTGTAATTATTTCATACATGTTCTAGTGACACAGCTACAAAGTTAAAAGTTAAAAGTGCTCGACCGCTAAATACCCTGTATCCAGCTCACTAGCTAATTATACCCGTTACTTATTAAAAATAAGTAAAAGGGGATATTGTATTCGTTGCAATGTATGTAACAGGGAGAAGGAAGCATCTCCGACCCTATAAAGTATATATATTCTTGATCAGCATCAACAGCCGAGTCGATATAGCCATGTCCGTCCATATTATGTTTTTTTAAACGGTGAACGTTAGCTACTGTTATTACCTATCATCCTATTAAATCCCAAAAAGATCGGACAAACAGAAAGGTGGTACTGGCTGATTAAAGCTTTTAAGCAATTAATATGCCTAAAAGCATGCAATAAAAAAATTTTAATTTGTTTATGTAAGTAACGGGTATCCTATAGTCGGGAGCTCGACTATAGCCTTTCCCACTTGTTTTTGCTTCTTTTTGTACTTGAAATTATTCCTTTAATACCATCAGTATTTGAGTATACACGTATAAAAACACCAAATTTTAAGAGTCTAGCTCTTTAGGTCTCTAATATCTTGGCTGTGAGTACAGATGGGCGAAAATAGATCCCAAACGGTGTCAAAACTTCCGTAATATTGGAATCGTTACAAAATGCTTGATTCAAGTTAGATTTTTCAATTCCCTTTTCGCAAATACTTTGATTATCGGGGCTTAGTACATCTTTTTTATTAATGAAATCATTTGTTGTCAGTTTTTATTAAAGCAAAAAGTCACTACGCGTACAGTTTTCAAGATATTAGAATTTTTTGCTAATTAACGTTAACTACTATTATTAGCTATTATCCTTCCAAATCGCAACTATATCGGAAAGAAAGGTGGTAATGGCTGATTTAAGTTTTTAAGCAATATAAGTGCCTAAAAGTATGCAATAAAATATGTTTATATATTTAAATAAGAAACGGATGTCATAAAATCGAGAGCTCGTTTATATCCTTTTTCTCTTGTCTTTTAGGCTATTTTAATGCTCAGTGGTTGCCATTTTATTCGCATATCAAGAATTTTAAATAATAATTTCCAAATGATATCTTTCTGTGAGCCATATCATTTATTAAAACTGTCTCTATGAATTCAAATTTGATCGAAAACTAGCTTATATAGTATGTGGGCGTGAATACATAGGGTATCCTCGTATTACACTTGACAGATGTACTCACCATTGCTCTCACTGTCCGCGGGTGCGGGCTGAAGGAGATTTATCTCCAATTGATTTATGTACGCCGCACAGATGTCCAAGGCGGTCTGCACATTGCCATCCTGTTCGTAGTCGCCGGTTTGCATATTTTCAATAAACTCCTGCACATGTCGCTCCATGTAAATGTTAATCCATCGCCTTTCCATGCCCCGCGCCTGCAGCGGCGCCAAACGCCAACGCAACTCGTAGCAGCGTCTCCAGAAGAAATCATCCCGGATGTGAGAGCTGAGCAACTGCAGCGGCAACTGCGTATCCAGCTGGCTGAGTAGATAGTTACGGTCCTCTCGCCTTCGCAGCTGACGGTAAAGCGGCAACTCTGGCAACAACAAACAATATCTTGCATAGTCAAATAATTCTTTGTCAACTCAATTGTGGATGCTTCTTACCGCTCCAATTGCTGACGATGGCATCGAGCACAAGATGTCGCAGACTTTTCGCTTCATTTGCTTGGCTTTCGTTGCCGTTGCTTGGCTCGGCTTGGATCTGGTTCAATGATTTACTGTTGACTCTGGGCAGCTTGACATCCTTGGGATTGAAATAGGCCTGGAAGGTGTCAGCGGAGACTGTGCTGGGGAATTCACAATACGAGAAATCCATTTGTTCTGTTCTTCACTCCACAGCAAAGAGTTAAATACTCGCAATGTTTGTTTCAAATAATCACATTCGTGTCATGCTTTTTTGGTGGATACTTCGGTTGCCAAGGAAATTGTTGTTAGCTTCAGCTTATAGTAAAAAGTGGTTGATATTCAATCTCTAAGCTTTTGTTTATAACTTTTTAAACCCTTGCGTTAGATAATTTGTTTATCATTTTGGATGTGCTAAAACGGATTACGATCTGTAAATTAATTTAATAAATGTCTCTTCAAGAGCATAACCCTTCTTTCTTAAAGCTCACATATTTAGTTAAATATGTACCTGGGATATAAGGGAAAGAAGTTAACAAATGACAATGTAACTAGGCACAAATTTCAATTCCACTTACTTCTTTTCGCATTTTGAAAATTTATTAAAACTTTTATTGCGTTTATAATATAAAAATTGGTTTAAATATATCTTACCTTTTATCTTTTAGTGTGTTTATTAATACAATTAATATTATCAATGTTTCTGGAACTGGAACTTTACTCTCATTATTACCTGCTTTGGGAATCGGAAATTGCACAATATTATTCCTATTATTATTTTTGTAACTAATCTTGGCTGAGTCTTTTTATACCCTTCACGTTGTCTAATTGTTTGGAAAATTTATAAAAAAAAGTCAAATACTTACTCCAGTTAGGGATATACACCAAAAAATAAACAAAATTGAGCTCTATAATTATAGACAAATTTACTACCTTTAAATGAGTGTGTATTTGAAACACAAACGTTATTTTTGACATTAAACCTTGGGGCTATAACTTTATTTTAGAGTTTTAATCGAAAAATAACTCATTGAAGCATATATATAGATGGAAAGAATTTAAAATGGTTGTCAATCAAACAAATTTTGCTGTAAACTTCGCAATGCCGACAACTTCAACCTGAACTGGTCCACTCGACCTTAGAATTAGTTTATAGTAACCAATAGGTAGGATATCGGGAAGTCCATCGCCTGTGAGCGCACAGTTATTAATTATGTATTTGTCCTTTGGGAATGGTGGTACAAATTTCCCTTCAAATTTCGGGAAATTCGAGCAGTGGCCGATATTTGCATAGGTAATTGCATTGTAATAGTTATCGACGAGCTCTGTTAATGTCAGCTTTGGAATTTTGTACGGTAACTCATGATAGTCCTCTTCTCTGCCACTGATGCTACCAAGTAACAGCATTTCCAGCTGGTTTAAATTATAATATCATATCCGTAAAGAATTATTAAATAAGCTATACTCACCATAGTTTTGTCATCGGCGTCGTATTTTAAATCTACGAATCCCGAAATACTTGATTCACTGAATGAGATCCAATTAATTTGTAGACTAATATTCACTAGATCATAATCTGATGATTTCGTTGTTATGGAAAGTATTTCAAAGTTCCAAGTACGCTAGTGAAAGGACAAATATGAATATGAAATATCCTTCTTAATAGGACTTACCCTTGCAACAGAGCAAACACTCAGACTCAGCAGTATTCCTGAGACAACGGAGATCGAAACCATTATACTGATGTTCTCGAATCCAAATGAGTACAGTTGGATTCAAGCCTTAGAGCTTATAAAGCTGACAATATCATTCGGATATCACATACTAGAATCTAATTGTATCAAAATTGTGTTTTTAGTGATAATTTTTAGTTACAGCTATACTGGAAACAAGTGATGTAAAAATATCGATTAAATCGACATTTGAACATGATATGTTTTAAAGTAATTAAATGTGTATCATGTTTTTTACATCATAAATGCAGGGCTTAAAAAATTGGTCGTTCTAATTAATGATTGGACTAAAATTAAAATTATTTCTGAACAATCTCAGAGTCGATGGCCCAGTAGCTAGTACTCTAGTCTTTAATTATTATATTATAAGGAACTTATGTATAATAATTAAATAAATAATAATAACAATAATTCTTAACAATCTTTCTATGATAAAAGTCTACAATGGTTCCTTTTAATTTAAAATTGTTCAATTTATTAATTCTTTGAATATAAAAAGTATTATAAGTTGAATCAACTTTGTATTATTTTTCAAAGTTGGCAGGTATATTTTGGATCCTCGGGTAATAGGGAATCAAGTACTCCATCCGCTGATGACGGAATATTGCGCAGTTTATATAGCTTAGAAATGTTGCGTACTCTGAGGTATGGCACTCGATGGGACGGCCCTCGTCGTATAGGTTTCGTCGAAGATCTTTCATAAATTTTAAGTTTCGAACTTTACCGTACATATATACATTCAGCCATTTCATTATCGGGGGATCATTGTAGGGCGAAGACCTTTCAATGCACACTGTGCTTAACATTTCTCTAAATTAAATTATAATAATATATATTATCAATATTATAAAATAAATAAATCAATGAGATATATTTTGATGATATATCCCTATTGACATATTGTACTTAGTTCTACGTACTTATTTGGATAGTAATTTTTCGGAATTTTCGACTCCACGTACATTCGTGGTGCGGTTAACGTTCCCCCGAAATTGAAGCGCGTATCCCGAAACTGGTCGCCAAAGGTAACACCAAAAGGATTATAAACCCAGTTGCCCATTACATCGGTTTTGAATCTCGGTATCGAAATTGTCAGTTCCTCATTACCTTTAAGGGCAACTGTTGGTATTGCTAAAATGTTTACTATTTTCTGTATATTACCTGCATTACCCCCTGCTTTTGGTTGTATTTTACCTGTTATTGTGTTTAATATTGTCATTAATCAAGTTATTGCTGTTAATTGTTATTTTAATATTATGATCACCTGCTTTGGGAATCGGAATTTGGATATTTCTTATCTTATTATTATAACTCCTCTTTAACGAGATTTGCTTTGATTTCATGTCTAAAGTACTTCCATGGGGAATGGGTTTATTAAACATTTTTATACCCTTCACTTGACGCTGTCTATTTTCCGCAACGTGAAGATCATCATCGAATTCCTTGTTAACCATCGAAATGTTCGCCTTAGAAGTGTCCGCGGAGTTCGAGATCGCTTTTAGCTCAGTTGTTGTCTCAAACCTGTTAACTGGTGCTGCATTAACAATCCTTAAGATCATCGTCTATTCAAATGTTTATGAATATTAATGGGGAAATGTATACAAACAAAAAAATACTTACGCTAGCTAGAGAGTTGATAAGAAAAACAAATAGATTGAGCTTCATAATTACAGAAAACTTGAAATGTGTGCGTATTTGTAACAAAAAGTTATTTTTATAATTAAACGTTGGAGATATAAATTCAAGATTGAAGTGTAATTCAAAGACATTTAATTGAAACTTATAGATGGACATACAACACTTGTCTTATAAATCAAACGTCATCTTTAAAACAAAGACCTCCTCGACCTCAACTTGTCCACTTATTTGAAGCAGGACTTTATAATACGCTTGAGGTAACTTACAGTGATCAATTATACAAGTGTTTTTTGGAAATGCTGGCACAAATTTTTCTTCAAACTTTGGGAAGTTCGAACAGTGGCCGATATTTGCATAGATCATCTCACTTATAGACGAACTCTGTTATTGTCTGCTGTCTAAAGTATTATTAAATTAGGTATTCTCACCATAGCACCGAAATACTTGATTCACTGAATGAGATCCGATCAATTTGTAGGCTAATATTCACTAGATCATAATTTGAAAATGATGTTGTTTATTGGAAAGTATTTCAAAGTTCCAAGTTCGCTATTAAAAGGACGAAAGGACGTTATTTCTAACCTGTCTCTATCAATATTTGATGCAATATGAATGACAGTCTGTACTTTATTTGCCATTTTTTTTTGGATAGGTAATGCGGACAATGCAATTGTCAGGTCTTTCAAGATTATACAGAATAACAAATTAATATAATACAAAATTTTTTGTAAAAAATGGAAAGATTCAATTTCTGCTGTTTAAATTTTTCCCTACATTTGGACTTTGGCGGAAGTTGAGATATTTCATAAAACAACGAAGTTCTTCGTACTAAAGGTTAATTAGAATCCGATTGTTTCTATGACAGCTAAATGATATAGTAATCCTATTTTTATCAAATTTATTCAGGATTTAAGAGACAGTCCCAAATTTGTACGTTTGTGAGTTTAGTTGGATATATTTTGAGTTTCACTCAGTCATTCAGTCAGAACAAAGAGTTTTATATAAATAAATATACATTAATATGTATGTTAATATTGATTTTATTAAGTCATGGATGTTTCTTAGATCACTAAGCACAAGGATATAAAAATGTTCGCTCTAATTAATGATTGGACTCCCATTAAAATTGGTTATGAACAATCTGTTCAGTAATAACCAACTAATAATCAACTATCATTACAACTGATTCAAATAGTAGTTGAGTTAAAATCATAACAAATTTATCAACAAAAATTAGTAAAAAGAACCATTTTAATCAGAACTCCCTGATCATCGTCGGTTCAAATTTTAATTACATGGAAAATACTTATGTTAAAGAGTCAAATACTTACGCTAATAAGAAAACTGATTCCAACAAAAAACTAAATTGAGCTTTATAATTATAGGAGAACTTTTTTTAATGTGTATGTACTTATTAAAACATTTTGGTGGAAAGAGATTTAAAAAGTTATCGAATTAATCAAACAAATTTAGCTGTTAACTTTATAACGAATGCAATATCGACCTCAACTGGTCCACTTATCTGCAGCAGGAGTTTATAGTACCCTGCAGGTAAGATATCGGGAAATCCGTCTCCTGGGGGCTTACAGTTATTTAGAACTAACTTGATTTTTGGTAATGGTTGCACAAATTTCTCTTCAAACTTTGGGAGATTCGAACAGTTGCCGAAATTTGCATAGAACACATCATCATAATATTTGTCGATATATTCCGAAATTGTCAGCTTTGGCATTTTGTAGGGTAACTCATGATAGTCCTCTTCTCTGCCGCTGACGCAACTAAATATGAACATTTCAAACTGTAAAAGAAATAAAATATAATTTTCAAAAAAGTGTATTAAATATTCTTTGCTCACCGTAGTTGTGTCATAGACGTCGTATTTAAAATCCAATATTGCCGAAATACTTGATTCGCTAAAAGATATTCGATTGACTTGCACACTGACATACATTAGATTTTCATTGGATGATTTGACGCTTGCAGAAATTATTTCAAAGTTCCAAGTTCGCTAGTGAAAGGACAAATATGAATGTGAAATATCCTTCTCGAAAGGACTTACCCTTGCAACACAGCAAACACACAGACACAGCAGTATTCCCGAGACAACTGAGATCGAAACCATTATATTGATGTTCTTGAATCCAAATGAATACAGTTGGATTAAAACTTTTGACGTGTTTATATAGCTGACAATGTGATTCGAATATCACATGACAGAATCTAGTTGAAATTAAGATTATTTATTGATCGTTTTTAGATATGTTTCAAAAACATTTCCGATTGAGTTAGGGATCTAGTTGAATTCAGCGTTAATGACTGAAATTAAAACAAGTATTTTATTCTAAACAATCTGAACTCATTTGTATTTAATCTAATGTACTATTTACCGAATTTATACTTGCTCATAATATATTGCACTAAACATCTATTAACAACCAACAAATGTGCCAAAAAAAAAACGTTTAAAAGTGATTGGATGACACTTAATTTTTATTCTTAAAATGACTTACGGGATAACCTCTAATTGATTAAAAGTTTCTATAAAAAAAAAACAAGCGGGAAAGGCTATATTTGAGCTGCCGACTATAGGATCTTATAAAAAAACCTCTTTACGAGGTAAAAGTCTAGTGACGAAAACATTTTCATGCCCCAAAATTTCTGATATCCAATTTTGTGACGAAAAATATTACATTTTACACATGAATTATTAAAAAAAAAATTTTGTCACTGGACACATTGCGCTAAATTTTTCATAACTAATAAATACCAGTATATACTAGTAGTACTTTTTTGCGCAGAGCCAGTGACAAAATTTTTTTTTTAATAATTCATGTGTAAAATGTAATATTTTTCGTCACAAAATTGGATATCAGAAATTTTGGGGCATGAAAATGTTTTCGTCACTAGACTTTTACCTCGTAAAGAGGTTTTTTTATAAGATATCAGAAATTTTTTAATAAGACATAGGAAGTTTTGACAATTGAAATATTTTTTTACAGTGTAACTTTGTCAATCGGTGTTTATTGTTTGTACAAGCAAAAAGAAACTGTCTGGCAACACTGTTTCTCTTTACTAACACACATGCCAACATGCCAAGCGCAAAATTTATCAGCACTCTCAAACTCTGGCTGCTATGACACTTTGTTGCTGCTGTCCTTTTCTAATTCAAAGTAAAACGTATATATTCAGTTAATAGGTTATATCTTCCAAACCAATCAACAAAAATTTATGCATGATGTATCAAAAAACGCGAAATATTAAAAGCTCAAACATATTCAAAATTAAAAAAAATCGCTAGCGGAGTTTTCTCGAAAACCGCCAAAATGTGGAAAAAATTACCTTCTTTCACCTGTAGCTTTTTACCTGCGTACTTTAGAAAAAAAAATTGAACATATGCTTAAGAGCCCTTCAAAGTACCTTTCCAACGACATATAGATCATATCTGTAGCTTTCATAGTTTGGACACTATGGGGGTTTTTAGTTTTAGCGGGTTTTAGCGATTTCCCGCTAAACTAGCGATTTTTCGAAAAAGTCGTAGAACAAACGTTTCTAGATTTTTGAGCGGGAACAAGTCCTCATTCAAACTTTTTAGCTAAATTAACGATTTGATCCAAACAAACAAACAGACAAACAGACAAACTGACTTTTCATCTCATTTTCGGAAGGCGACTCAAAATTTCAAAATTAATTATTTTTTGAACCAGTTGTCCGATTTTGATGATCGAGGTGTCATTCGACGCGTATTTTTGATGAGAATTGTAAAAAATTCAACGAAAATTCAAAAAGGCTCCAACGGCCCCATTAGCTCCAATAATGTAAATTTTGCCCCTCCCACTTACACCTGTTTATCTCACGAACCAGGTGAGTTTTCAAAAGTCTTAGTATGCACACTTGTAAGTTTAATTAATACCTTTCGATCGGTATATAACTCGACCTGATCGGACAGTCATAGCAAATCTTCCATTCTTCCTGTGTATATATGCTAGTCGCCTTCGCACCCTTCGTGCTGCTTTCGTCACTAGCGCGGACTGCCGTCCGCAGTGATACCCTTTACTTATTTATTGCAAGCATTTAGAATAGCAAATGCAAATAGTTGCACACTTTCAGGCTCATAACCTTCTTTAAAGACTTAAATCTGACATTACTACCGTTATATTTGTCCGATCTGGTAACGATTAAGCATGATGATAGCTAAAGCATACCTGTTAAATTTCGATTAGAATTACTAACCAATTAGATTATTTATAAGAAATAATCGTAGTGATTATATAATTCGCTGTTGAAAAATTTGTGTTTATTTAATGATTACGATTAGAAAAAATATAAAAAAAAATCTAAAATTATTACGATTATTCAAAATAATCAGAAAAAATCAAAAATAATCAAAAATAATCGTTTTGAGTATTTCGGATTATTTTCTGATTTTTTCTAACTAGTGAGCTACGGAAATATTCTAGCTGCCTCCAAATTTGGTTGCTCTAGCTCTTATAGTCTCTTTGATCTAGTATCTCACACGGACAGACGGACGGACTCGGCTGTTGATGCTGATCAAAAATATATGTACTTCCTTTTTCCTGTTACATTTGAACGAATACAATATACCCTTTTACTTATTTTTCGATTAACGGGTATAATAATCTTCTTCCTATTCACATTGAAGCAACTTTTCTCCCCCTCACTTCTCGGTCATTTGAAAGGTGCTTAGAGCTTGTATATCTTGAAGTTGTGGCATTTGCATAACAAAGTCGTTGTCTGCTCGCAGTGGCAAGCTGATTATTAGCCGGATTAGATATCATTACAGGGCATTTATTTGGCAGACTCACCGACCCGACCCCACTTGGCCAATAATATTGACTTGGCATCTTTCATGGTGGCCAATAAGAGTGCAAAATTTACCTGTCGCTTAGCAGAGAATCCGCAGCTGACATGACTCGACGGGCTTCTTGACTTTGCCATCGTTATTTATGTATTACGGCGGCGACTGGCGCTAAATCCGATGCTGAAATTAATAACCTAGTCAGTCTAGATGAATACATGTGTGTGTGTGCTTGTGTTGAGTTTTCATGATGCGCATTATTATGGCCAAATTATACACCTTATAGAAATGTTTTCCTTCTTTTTTCTCCCTTCGCCCAAAATGTGAACCAATTTTTATGTAAAGCAATTTATTTTGAATTATTTTTATGGCACTTAACGTTGTGTTGGGGCACATTACAAGTAGACAGTAGACAGAAGATGTGGCGGACGGTTGGACAACCACAAATTGGCGGACCACGAATGCAAAATCATACACATTTAATTTTTTAAAAATTTCGAATACCTATACTAGCATAATCAATTTTGATTATGGATTATGAATGTTTAGAGTTAAATTTCATAAATAATTATTTATTTTTATTTTAGTTTTTTTTTTTAGTTTAGGTTTCCACACGGTTTGAGTGTGAATTTATTTTACATCTCATACACCCTGAACTTTTTAAAACTTTCGATTACCAATGCAAGCATAATCAATTTTGATTATGGATTATGAATGTTTAGAGAGTTAAATTTCTTAAAGATTTATAAATTTTTTTTTTTTTATTTTAGGTTTCCACACGTTTGAGTGTGAATTTATTTTACCGCCCAACACGAGAGATATTTCAGTTGATAGTGTAAAAAATTCCTATCAAGTAAAAAACATGCATGAACATAAAATAACATGAATAAAAAAAAAAAAAAAAAAAAAAAAAGAACTTGATAAAAAAATCAACATTCATTTGCCATTCGGCAACAACTTCACATTGATACTAGTAATTAAACTTAAGTTTTTATTAGTTGTCAATCACCATTTAAATGTTTAATGTGTTACTACAGTTAATTCCTATAAATAATTTATAATTAATATAGAGTGTAATTAGAGGACTGCACGAGATTTTCAAATCGACATTCTAGCTGCAAATATAAACATGTCAGTTGTCTAGATCCGCCTGTAGTTATCTGTATTCCACTATATAGCTAGAATGAATTCGCTATTGATTTCCTGTGGTTAATGTTCTGGAAGAGTAAGTTGTTTCTGGCAAGCATCATAAATGGATTGATTCAATTATAATTTTCTTTTATTTTTGGCGATTATTTATAATCATACAAATACATATATATATATTTGTAATTTTTATAATTTTAAAATTTATAATTCAAGTTAAGTCCGCCACCAAAATCGGACTTGCCCCTAAATGGTCCGCTCATGTGGCGTGTAGCATTTGCCGTGGCATCCAAATTTAGGTTGCCACTGGGAGATGACATTAGATTAGCCGAGCCACTGGCTTGCATGGTGGTCATATTGTATTGTGGAATATGATTGACACCCAAGACAGCTGAATGGCCCCCAGCGGTCTGCATATTGAGTCCACCTCCGAATTGATCGTGGGTGCGTGTGTGAGTGTGGTGAGCGGTGGCATTCAGCGCTGCTTGTTGGTTCTGGAAAAGATTGGCCTGGGCTGCGGCAGTTGTGCTGCTCCCAAATCTTTCCGTGTGTCCATGTTGCAACGAGAGGCTATGTCCATTGCTGTTGTATTAAGGGTGTATTTACTAATAAATGTGATTTCTATTAGCAAGTTTAATATGTTGCACTTACGCGTTTACTGCTCCATAAACACCTTTGGTGACGGGTCCGGCACTGCTGTTGGTCGTTGCAAAAACTCCGGCCCGTGCATTCGCCAGCTCATCTCCAGTCATTACTCCGCATGTGACGGAAGCCGCTCCGGTCTTTGGATTTCCGCTTGAGTGACAGTCCATTGCAAATGTTTTCCTTGGTTGCTGTTGATGCTGAAACATCGATTTATATTCTGATTGTCGCTAGTGCTGTGATCCGCCTTAAATACCACTCGAACCACAAGCTGGGTACATTCCCGTCCATAATACATACATAAGAAAACTCATAAGTATATGTAAGAGTGCATCCCCATCCAATAAAATCACTCGGTTGACACTGATAAAATTCAATAAAAGACTTTAAAAAGTCCCCTTGTATATGTACACACTACATGCAGATTAAGATATATAATATTTAAAATACTCAAAGTTCTTACTCATTCTTAGGTCAACATACATATTAAGTGTTCATTTATACACATACACATATTTATCATCTTTTATATTTTATTTTTACATTCTGTGATGAAATTTATTTAAATGATATTTAAAATTTTGTAGTTTACTTATTTCATTTAATTTTCATGACTGGAATCATTTATAGTTGCTTAAGCACGTGGCGCGCAACTGGCGCCGTGGCTTAGTTGGTTAAAGCGCCTGTCTAGTAAACAGGAGATCGTGAGTTCGAATCTCGCCGGGGCCTATACAATTGCTGAAGTAGTTGAATTTTCTTGTTTTGATTTTTTTAAATTTCTTCTCAATATTTTAACATATTTCATTCATGTATCTCGTGTTATAAATATTGTTGAACTTAGGCATATAGTAATTTCATTGTTTTTTTATTTAACATTGTTACTTTACTAATTTCAAAGAGTACGCGCGGCAGTCTGTACAACAAAATAAGTTGTATAAATATACATAGAGTTTAATTTAAATAATTTTATTATTTCAATGAGAGTTATTCTTAGATTATGAAACAATTTAAAAAAAAGAACCAATATATATAAATATAAGATTTTTCTAAAAATAGTAAATGAAAAATACAAAATTAGAAGAAACATTGATCTAATTATAGGAGAAAAAATATTTTGTATTTTCCGCGCGCCATAACAACTGGCGCCGTGGCTTAGTTGGTTAAAGCGCCTGTCTAGTAAACAGGAGATCGTGAGTTCGAATCTCGCCGGGGCCTTCGCATGGCAGCTTGTTCTGAAACTGTTGTGTTGATGATGTCGAATACTTTTTTTTTTTCTTTTTGCATTTTAGAAATGCGAAGTAAGCCTAACAAATATTGGATTTACTACCGCTGAAGTTCAGCTGTCAGCGTCATTCCCATTTTAAACAAGACACAAAACTCGACGACATTTTCATTTTGCTTTTGTGCGTCTGCACTGATGACAGCTGACAGAAAGTTTGCACGCCGTAAACAGCGGCATTGGCAACGGATTCGCCTTTATGAACATCACCATGCCACATTGATGCATGTCGGCCCACACACGCACAGTTGCCACCTGTTGTCCAGTCCTTGCAGCAGCGGCAACGGAAGCGGACGGCGTTGAACGACGGATATGTTCGACAGCATGTTGCACGGATATTGACTGGCCAGTTGGGGTGGAGAAGGCAAGAGACACCATCCATTTGCTTTGCAAATGTATAGCATATCGTTGACAACGTCCGTTGAATTACTTCTCTGGGGGACGTAGGCTGCAATTAGCCAACAGTCGCAGCGAGAGCAGCAGCAACTTTATTTGTTTCGATTTATTCGCAGTCGTTGGCTTATCTTTACTTTTTATACTCAAACGCACAAGCCAGATAACTTCCAGTTGGGGGCAGATCCCACATAATCAGCACAACAGCACAGTTAAAATAATATGTAAACCTTAACTTCTGACAATGTCCACAATGCTTCTGATATGTATATGTATTAGTAAGCATGTCATATCGTATAATCATTTTTATGGATTTAATTTCCAATGTCCTTCCTTTTATGTGGTTGCTCTGTCGTCCTTTATTCCTCGGATACAGCAATGTCCTTTTCTAATTTCCTCATGAGCATTATTATTTGACTCTTGCCAAATGGGCGGTTAACTTGAATGTCTTGAATGGCTCACTACTTGATTACATGTTTACTTACTTGCTAATTACCTGGTGTTTGTATGATAAAATGTTGTAAATATATGTTTGCTTTTTGATAACTATCTGAGGATATAGATACATATATTTGCAATATAATATATTAATGGGAATTTTTTCAGCTCTTTTAACTGACTTTTTATTGCTAATTTCTATTTTAAATCACTCGTCACGAAATATTATTATTCTTTTTATTAATTTTTTATTTGATAAATGTATTTTTAAATTTAAATTGAAGCAAAAGAATATTATTTAATTAATTTGGTATTATGAAATTATTATTGTATGATTCAATGTATACTAGTGAAGTTAATTCTGTAAGTCTTAAATAAAGCCGATCGAACGATATAAATATCCTCGAAATATTCGTTTAATAATTGTCATTTTATTAGTCCAAAATTGTTTTTTTATTATTAAATTCTCCAAGACAAAGTTTCAATAATAATAATGTATATTTTTATGGAAGTAAATATTCTAAACATGTTTAAAATATCTGCATCGGAAAGTTCGTTCCATACATCGTGGGTAAGATTAATTTTTTCTAATTCTATTCAAACTATTTTCAGTAAAGTTTTTTGTTATTCACAAATGTTTAAAGCCCCTTCAGACGAGCACTTTTTTACCGACACTTTTTGTCAAAAAGCTGTCCGTTTCGATCACCATCGCTCACCGATGGAATAGAACGTGTTACATTTCCATCGCTGAGCTTCGGTTTTTCACCCGCGCTTTGAAATTTTGTGTGGTTACGCGACACGGACAGCTTTTTGACAAAAAATTACAAAAACTGTCGGTGAAAAAGCGCTCGTCTGAAGGGGCTTTAAATAAAATAATAAGTATTCGCATTCATTCTTGATATCTTCTCTTCTACAACATAAATATCATGGCCACAATAGTTGTGCCTTCAAACAGTGCATATATCATTTACAACACTGTCTACAATATTCCACTGACAGATGCTGTATGTAATTGCCACGCCTGCAGTCCTTGTACGATTGTTCCCAAGCCAGTTTAGCAATGCTAGAAAGAGAATCCTCTAGCAAAAACTCAAACCAAATAGTTTTTAGCAATTGTCAGCAATTTTCTCAATTGCGGACAAAAACTATCGGACATCAGGAGTGAGTGGAGTAAGTGGAGTCTCCACATGGCCAGAGGACTAAACAAATGTCATTTGGGCGCACAATGTCGTGTTGCTGTGTATTTTTGTGATTATCCTGGACAGGACTCGGAGTCCGCCCACACACACAGCACACATGTTGGGGGCGTGTACATACCATAAGCATTAACATAATTTATGTGGTTCCGCCGGATTTAGCTTTGTCGTAAAAAAGGACGCTCGACGCTCGACCATTGTCCGCTTTGAGTTTTGGCTGCTTATTTCGATAACAATGGCCAAGTTTGGGGAGGATTGCGGTTTTTATTGTTTTTATGGCAACAAAGTTTATGAAAAGTTCTCTGTGTCCAAAGCGACAGAATGATAGAGATAGATAAAGAGAGAGAGACAGGGAGAGTGAAGTAATTTCGCTTTAGTTTTCTGTTGATTTTGCATATTTTTTTAATTAAATGTGCAAGTAACCGCTGAAATCAAAGTGGCTTCATGTGCTTTGTGTTTTTTGGGGGCAGCAGGAGCTAATCTATGAAACCATTTCTCAGATTCGCCCTCGGGGTCAGAGCCATAAAAACGTGCGAAATTTTCATCGGCGCGTGAATTTTCACAGCCTTTGGTTTTTGTTTTTGTTTATGTTCAGCCAGACACAGGATACAGCATTCAACTGATTGTTGTCACCTGTTTATACCCTGTAACGAAGGAAAAATGGGAGAGGCATGTTAAATCAAGGTAATGTTTTCAACAAAATTTTTAAAAATATAAAAGTCTAAGAAATTCGCGTGCAAAGGTAAAATATTGATATTAATAAATATCAATAAGTGTAATTCAAATTGTAGGGTATTCTTTTCTTCGAACTCTTTGGCATTCAGTTTCTCTTGAGCTGCTTTTAGTACACCTGGCACGCAGTTCTCATAACTCAAAACAATGTTGTTGCCTGTAGTAGCCTGCTTTTCGAAGCGTCCAACGGAATCAGGCAACAAAAGTCAAGTCGTGTTTTTTTTATATTAATGAATAATGGCTGACACGTGCTGCCAACAAAGAAAGTGGAGAAATCGAACCTTAAACCTACTTTAGAGTGTCAACTGAAAAATAAAGAGGAGTTGAGTTTGCGAAGAGAACTTGGAAAGAAGTTTTTTGATCAGATATCAAATCGATATCACAAGGAATGGATGTGAAATAGATGTCAATATCTCCACATAATTGTCGGTTCAATACCCGCAGCAAATATTGCACTTATTTAATACTTTGAGTACTGCCAGATTTATTTATTTATTTATTTATTTATTTATTTATTTGATTCCTAGCGCAACAAGACAAGTCTTTTAAATTAAGACGCTAGTCACACTTAAGTTTTGGAAATGTAAATGGCAAATAAATTCTGTTAAATAATGATTAGTAATCATAATCATTAGTAATTAGATTATTTTTGTTTAAAAGTCGAACCAATGATTATTTAATGATTACAATTAGAAAAAATAAAAAAAAAATCTAAAATTATTACGATTATTCAAAAATAATCCGAAATACTCAGATAGAATTTTTTGGATTTTTTCTGATTATTTTGAATAATCGTAATAATTTTAGAATTTTTTTTTATTTTTTCTAATCCTAATCATTAAATAATCACAAATTTTTCAACAGCGAATTATATAATCACTACGATTATTTCTAGTAAATAATCTAATCGAAATTTAACAGGTATGATTTAGATTTATGTATATTACTAATTTTCTATTTCAATTCCATCGTTTAAATAAAGTACTTGTAACTAACTCTGGGATAATTTAAACTTTTTTCTTTTCACGTTTATAAGCTATAATTAATTTTAAATCATTAAATATTTCATATACATATTTTTTAAAACACATTTTTATTTGACACTAATGCCTATACTAAATAAGAAATGTGTCTTATGTGAATTACATCTGCAACTGGCAACATCAGGTGACATGTGAAGATGTTGCATAATTGAAGCTTCTCGTTAAATGTTGCACGCTTCGCTGCGGCAACTATAGCAATTTATGAGAGCTGCAAGAGCTGTGGCAACGGCTACTCCGATTTAATTACAGGCCTCATTAAGCTCATCTCGAGTGGCGCCTCCGATCGGGGCACATTTGGAGTTGTCTGTGAGCAGTTCATCAAGAGACTTCGAAGCGCGCAGTTGCCAAAATGTCAACACTCGTAAGTGAAAGCAGCAGATCAACAACAACCACTTCTCTTAACCAATTCTCTAGCAGATTCTTCTCCTGCTGCTGCTTCTCTCGGCCGCCAGCTGTGCGGACTTGCAACAGGATGAGGAGGAGCCGCCGCCAGAGCATTTTGATGGACGTTCGTTCTTCTTTTTGGGAACTTTATTTCGACGCTGGCGCGATCGTTGGTTGGCTTTTAATAATCCTGCTCCTCTCTATGCCGGCGCTGCCTTTCCCATCAGTGGTTATTACAACTGTCCGCCTTTTGGATGTAATCCAGCTGCAATTGGACCCCAGCCTGGCTTCTACCCCACCTACTATGCCACGCCCCTACAACAGCAGCAACAACAACAGCAACAACAACAGGCGCAGGCCAACAGCAATGTTTACATCTATCAGACGGATCAGAACAGTGCCATTGCCCCTTATGGCCCTGGCTTCTTTGGTCCAGCTCGGCAGCCCATGCCTCTGATTCCCCCTCCACCACCACCTCTTCAACCGCCATCGCGTCTTCCTCATCCCCCTCCGCCTCCGCCCATGTCATCGCCTCAAGCAAGCGCCAGTGGCAGCAGCAGCTTTGGATTCGGATCTGGACCAATTCCTGTTACTGTTCCTGGTTCTGTTCCTGGTTGTGGCCCAAACCCGTTGTCCTGCGCCCTTGGCTAAGCAGCGTCGCCTAAGTAAACAATTCAGACAAAGTAAAAGAAAACAATACAATTTTAATTGAAAAGCGTGCAACAAAAAAGCAAACCAAAAAACGCACAAGAAAATCAACTTCAACAAGTTAATAATGAAGCTGGAATACTCTTAAAATTATGTATAGGTAATTTCTATTTTAATAACATTACTAATTTTAATAAAATAATTAATAATTCTATCTATCTATTATGACTTTAAATTTGAAGCAGCATTTTTGTATAGAAATCTTTGTTAATTTGCTGAGGTCTCAATCAAATCAAAAAAAATTAACAGCTGTAAAAAGTATTAAACATTTTTATAAGAAAAAAAATTATATTTAAAAAAAGTCAAGTCAAATGGGATAATATTTAATTACTACTCTTAAGGCTAAATAATCTATACTTGTTACTAGGGATCGTAACGATTATAAGTTTAATAACAAATTTTTGAAACAAGAGTTATTTCAAGACATTCATACAAAATTTTGAAAAGTAAATTTAATTTTTAATTTTTTTAATAGAAGTTGAAAAACGAGTTTTATATTCAACTAGTATTTCATAAATTAAAAATAATTTAAAACATAAAAATCTAAAATTATTTGGTTTTTTCCGACTCTTAACTATTATGTTATTTGCGATCCCTGCTTGTTACAAACTTAATCTTGAAGCAGTTAGTCCCGAATGTAATAATATTATCTAAAAGGGTTATGTGTAAAAATGTGCATGGAAATGAGGGCAAAAATGCTTTAAAGAAGAACTTTCAGTGTGTAAATATGTAAGCATACATACTTATATGCACATACACATACATACATGCATGAGCATTTATCCATTAACGCCGAAAAACTCCAAACCAATCTGCATAAACAAACTCATCAGAAGCAAGTGAAACGCTGGCATTTGTTTTGATTCCATCATAAACCATAAGATAGCTCGATATGTAGCTGGATACTGATGCCGATGCCGAAGCTGATGCAGATGCTGGTTGCTGGATGCTGATGAAGTGGTTGAAGCTGGCCAAGGAGCAGACAAGCAGTAGACCCAACAACACGCTGCTGTTGAATTGTTTGGCAAATAAATGCCCGCCAGCATAATGGATGGCCATCCATGGCTGCCCGGCTCGCCCGGCTTCGGTCAGCTCAAGGCCCTCTTTCAGTCCCAATCCCAGTCCCACTTCTGTTATTATTTTTATATAACTTGTGAAAATAATAATAGAGCGAACTGTTGAAGAAGGGGGCGTGGCCAGACAAATACGAGAACGCAAAGCGAGTGACAGTTGTATAAACACAAGTGTGAAAGTCCAGATAGTAACGGCTGATGAGCAATTGGTTTCGGAATGGCACCACATCCATATCCAGCAGCAATTTCTCCACTTCTTCCGCTCTCCTCTTCTCCACCGTATGCAATTGCCCGCGCGTTTATTTGTGTTTGTGCTATGACAACAATGGCAGCATGAAAGTGGTTCGAGTTAATGTCCAGGTCCGAAGTCCACATGCTCAGCAGGTGCTGTTGTTGTTTTGCTTTCTTTTAGGTAACTTTCACTGACCGGAAACGGAAATTAAATGCATAAGTTTATTCAAGTTGTCGGGTTGCCAACGACCCTTTATTCACTTCTTATCGAGTTTGAAGCAGCCGTCCGGCAAATGACAACGAATTGTGATGGATGGATGTATCTGTTGTCCGAACTAAAGACTGAAAACTTAAATGTTATAGTTTATAAATGAATTCTTAAGTGTTTACCTGCACACTTACAAATACATACTATTTATAAATTGAGAAAACTAGTTTTAATTAGAAATGCAGAAAAGTCACAATGCGATTCACAAAAAACTCAATAGCTGTGCTTCGTCATAACGGGGATGTAGCTCAGATGGTAGAGCGCTCGCTTAGCATGTGAGAGGTACGGGGATCGATGCCCCGCATCTCCAGTTGAATTACTTTTTTATTAATTTTATTTTTAAAGTTTAATATTTTTTTATAAAATACTATATAATTAAAAGTAATGTAAATAGTTATAAAAATTCAAATTATATTTAACTGTTAAATATATATTTGGGCACTTGTGGCTATGTAATCCGTCACCATCAATATAATATATTAATTAGTATAATTAATAATTTCTGAAAATACTTTTTCTTTAGAAGAAGGGAACATTTAAATAATAAAAACAAAAATTAAAAAGCAAATCAAAAATATTTACGCAGGGCTCAACCGGGATTTGAACCCGGGACCTCTCGCACCCAAAGCGAGAATCATACCCCTAGACCATTGAGCCTCATGCCTGACACTGGTCCGCCTAAAGTTTTGTACTCACCACTGCAGTGCTTGCAACTTAAAAACAAAATTGATATAATTTTAATCAGCTGCCAACTATAATCAGATAACAATACAACAGTCAAATGTATTATAAAAGCATTCGAAAAATGAAAAAATAAATCTCATTTTGGAGATGCGGGGCATCGATCCCCGTACCTCTCACATGCTAAGCGAGCGCTCTACCATCTGAGCTACATCCCCTTGTGAAATTCCTGTGGCAAAATGTCAAAAACCAAAACGATTTGGACTTTAAATGTTTTTGTAAAGTATTTTTAATGGTCAACAAAACTATAACTACAAATTGATAACATGCGTATTTCAATTAAATAATACTTGGGAGGTCGCTCGCAAGGCAAAGAAATAGTTCAACCATAGTAGTTGCCATAACCAGGACCATAGCCACCACCGAAGTTGCCTGGGTAGCCGCCGGGGTAAGCGCCCGCGTAGCCAGTGCCAAGAGCTCCTCCGTATCCGCCAAAACCACCACCGTAGCCTCCTGGGTAACCGCCTCCATATGACGGCACTGGCAATTGAGATGGATAGGTTTGACCGAGAGCCGGCCGAGCACTGTTGCCACCACCTAAGAATCCACCCAAGAGATTGCTAAACAACCCACCAAAGGGTCCGCCGCCACCGCCTCCACCGCCACCGCCACCCAGTAGTCCACCGAGACCCAGGATGCGATTATCGACACCACCGGCTGAGGCAACTGAGGCGGGAGAAGCACCAAGTCCAGCAGCTCCAGCACCAGTTCCTGCTGCACCTGCTCCTGAATATTGATATTGAGCGTAGCTGCTGCCGAGGAGACTCAGCACTAACAACTGTCAAGGAATCGATGAGACATTGCATGAGTCTGTCCAAGAATAAGAGATACTTACAGAACAGCTAATCTTCATCATGTTTGTATATTGCTTTGAGCTTGACTGTTTGATTGAATTGAAGAGGCTTCAGTTTATATATTAAGTTCTCAGACTAGACGCCCACATAGGCCCGGAACTAGATGACAACCCGACGACCTTAAACTCGCGATTTGAACGCTTTCAATGTTTTTGGCACAATTTGTTATATTTTTATCATTAGTCGCTGCGACTAACTAAGCCAAGTTTAGTATTTATAGGCAAGTCTTAAACTGGTTAGTTTAGCTTTATTATTTTTTCCGAAAAGTTCTTTGAACTTTTTACAAAAAGGAAAAACAGGAAGTGACAGAGTTTGCTATAAAAGTGACAACTCGCATCTCTCGATGATTAGAAGTTCACCACAACATGGAGCTAAACATGGTAAGCTCTAAAGTCCACGTTGCATTTAGCCCAGCTAAGATGTGCAGTTTCAGGGATCCATTACGGCACTGATGCTGCTGCTCTGCGTTGCCTTCAGTGGGGCACATGGTTTTGGCGGTGGCAAAAAGTTTGGAGGTGGCTACCCGTTGCCGTATCCTGTGGCACAACCAATTCCCGTGCCTCAACCAATACCCGTGCCCCAGCCCGTGCCAGTTCCAGTTGCAGTGCCTCACCCAGTGCCGGTTCCAGTGCCATTTGCTAAGCCTTTCAAACACGGCTGGAAGGGAGGCTTTGGTGGCGGCGGTTTTGGTGGCTACGGAGGAGGCTACGGCGGTGGATATGGCGGTGGATTCGGGGGATATGAAAGTTATTATGGAGGATCTTATGGAGGTGCATATGGTGGTGGATATGGTGGCGGCTTTGGCGGCGGATTGGGCGGCTTGGGCGGCCTGGGTGGCTTCGGTGGCGGTTTCAGGCGCCGTTAAAATAGGTTATCAAAATTTGTTGATATCTCCCAAGTTGTTTTATGTATTACGTTAACTTAAAAACTAAAATAAGAGTTAATAAAAAAATAAATTAAAAAAAAAGATTGTTCCCGCCCGGGTTCGAACCGGGGACCTTGTGCGTGTGAAGCACACGTGATAACCACTACACTACGGAAACCTGCAAACATAGTGTGTCTTTTCAACCATCAAGTAAATCAAGTTGGTGGCGCCATCTATGTTTCATTTACTTTAATCTAATTTATAAAAATATTTACGCCATCTATCGTACAAATAGTGTTACTTTTCGATTGTTTTTTTACGAAATAAATTTTTTTCGGCAAACTGATTTTTATCTGAATTCAGTTTATGTAAATTTTTCGCATTCCAGCATTTTCACTTGTATTCAAATATTGTTAATAGTGAATCGGCTTTGTAGATATAATATGAAATTTTATTATGACATGAACTTAAAATTAAATAACAAATTTAATGAAGCTAATGGCAAAAAGTCTATGGTTTGAGGTACTCATTTGCCCCACAGGCCGCCTCCTCCGAAGCCGCCTCCTCCAAAGCCGCCTCCACCGAAGCCGCCACCTCCGTAACTGCCGCCGCTGCTGTAGTGGCTCTCGTGATGCTCTTCGTGATGCTCATAGCCGCTGCTGTGGCCGCCAAAACCGCCGAAGCCTCCACCAACGTTCACACCACCGCCGAATCCGCCACCGAATCCACCGCCGAGTCCGCCGCCCAAGCCATGCTTAAGGCCCAACAGCTTTGGCGATCGCACCTTCAACTTGACAAAACCAGCATGTGGTCCCTTAAAGGCAAGCAGCTTCAGTTTACCGGCGTTGGCATCTTGGAGCAGGAATACTAAACAGATACCCAGCAGGAGAATCAATCGATGTGGTCGCTGTAGGAAATTTAATAATAAAATAATTATAAAAAATTAAATAATTATAAAATATAAAATACAAAAAAAAATTTAAAATCATGGGAAATTTTTTTAATTTCATTAAACTACCACTCAACAAATTTAAAGTTATTTGCTCCTAGAATTTCCAGAAATTGATTTAATATTTAAAAAGTAATTTTAATTTAACACAACTATTAAAGTAGGGCCAAGAATAACAAACAATTTAAGAAATTGTAAATTCTATTCAAATGAACAGAATTTTCTACACATATTTCACACATCCAATATTACAAAGATTTCTAAGCTAGTATTATCTTCCTTGTTTCCATTTTTTTGTTGGTTAAAACCTTGTGAATATACCTTAATATTGGTTGATGGAAACTAAGCATAAAATTTCTCAAACATTTGTTTAACAACTTTCTTGAAGATAGCCCATTGATTAACTATTTGATACACTCATTTTGACCACACTTGAAACAGTTAGTTACTCACAATGATTTGCATTTTGAACGGAGTTTTACAACTTTGATATCCACTGTTTATTGATTTGATTTGTTGAATGCGCTTCAAATTTTATGGCCTCGTTAAAATCAGTATTTACTTATTGTACTTTTATTGTTAAATTTTGTAAGGTTTTCAAGTCCAAATATTTCTGCGCTGATTTATCTTTGAGTATGAGTATGAAGCTTGCATGGACCACGACGAGTCTGCAATTGAAGCGACTTCGCGACCAGCGATCACTTTTTATCTCTGTTGTGAGTTTTTTTTTTGTTTTTGGGTTTTTGTTTTTGTTTTCATTGCCCTTATGCAATCGCCTCTTGGCCAGATCTTGTTTTACCTTTATTGTGGTTTCTGTTGTTGTGTGAACTTCAGTTGCTGGCATCTTTGTCTCATGCACACAAATTGACCCTGAAAATTTCTGGTTTTCAAGTTAAATAGGAGCAGAGATACTCAAGAAAAAAATATCAGATATGGCACAAACTATGAAAGTGGTAGTTGGTAATACTGCTAACGGTTAAAAAGTACGAATGGCCAATAAAGCAATTTTGGGGAATTTTCAGTCTTAGAGTTGACTTAAATTAAGACACAAATTGGGGACTCGGCTCGGAAGTGATTTTGATTTAAATTTTATTTCCTATTTCCCAAACGTGTTAAGTTTTTAATCAGAGCTCAGGATCAATAGAAACTTTAAATAATTATTTAAACTAATTTAACTAATAAAAACTGCAGTCAATAAAGCCAGTGACTCAACACATCCATTTGGGTATTTACGTTTTATTGACCTCCAAGCAAACAAAGTCCAACAAATCGAAATCAAACAAAAAAAATTAAAACAGAAATTCCCAGCATAACTTTAACATAAACACACACGTGCTTGTGTTTTATTAGCCAATATATCCATATGGGTATCCATAGCCAGATGAAGATCCATAATGATTGTATCGATTGTACTGATATTGGTTGTACTGTTGCTGGTAGCCTCCTCCAAGTCCTCCCCCAAATCCTCCTCCATATCCAGCTCCATAGCCAGGCCAGCCATAACCATATCCTGGATTACGTTGTCCATAGCCAAAGCTGCTGCTGCTGGCTGCGGCACTGGCACTAGATGAGGCATAGTTGCCATATCCACCCCAGGGAGCAAAGCCATAACCCCCGGATCCAGAACCTGGCCACTGTGGTGCACTCAGGCAACTGATTGCCAAGCTCAGGACAAGGAAAACTAAATGCAACTATGGAAATATGAACGGAGTTAGTTAGATAATCAAAATTAGTAGAACTTACAGTGCTTACCTGCATAGTTGAAGTTCAGTTCGATATTGACAATTGTCGTGGAAATTTTCTTTATATTAAGCCAATTTCAGACGGAAAACAAATCTAAAGTAATTACAAGTAAATGACCTTATGAGAAGACATATAATTAAAAAAAGTAAGTTATTAGCATGCTCTTGAAAATGACTAAGAAATATGCTGACAAAAATATGAAAATTAATATAGTAGAAATCAGGGTATCAAACCGAAACGAAAATCGGTTTCAGTTACGATTTCGGCTATGTTCGCATTTAGGTTATCGGTTTCGGGAAATTTTTGTATATCGGTTACGTAACGGTTACGGGTTTTTTGTAAGTTTTGGTTTCGAAATACCGGTTTTCGGCTAACTACATAATTTATTTAAATTTGAAAACAAATATTCCAAAATTTAAAAAATTAAGATCTTTTTACTGGAATCAATATACACATTAGAAATAAAAATGTAATTTTCTTTTGAAAACCAGGATTATATCTTAATAACATAATTTTATTTTATGCTTGAACGAATCGAAATAAACCGTTAGGAATGAATCTTATATTTCGGTTGGCATAAATTCGGTTTTCGGTATTGGTATAATGTAAAAGTTTTTTCTGGTACGGTTTTAGTTACGGTTACAATTTCAATCGGTTAATACCGGTTAACGGTTACGGTTATGGTTTCCGTTTTAATTCCTGGTGGAAATATTATATTAACGTTATGTGTTGGGAAATCCAACGAAGAGTTTACATTCACTTGACAAATGCAACAGTAGAAAAAAAATATATAAGAAATTGATTCATTAAAAATATTTAAGTACTCATGAAATATTCCCAGCAATAACAAAATAATTTATTAAATAGAATAAAACTGAATATACAATAATCTACCAACTCTTCCGGAAGGTGTTCACCGGTAATAGCACGGCAAATCCATCAACTATAAGCAAATAAAATCGTCTAACATTTAACTAAGTGAAGCTTAGCTATTGCCATACCCCAGAAATAAGTAACTTCCTCATGATGATGTGGGTGGTTTCGATAACTTCACTGACGTCAGCTAAGTAATCAGCCGCGAGGTGAATAAACTGCCACCAACGAAAGTGAAGGCATAACAACGAGTACAGAATAAACACAAAGTGCGCAAAAGGAGTGAAAGGGAGGGCGAGAGAAGAAGTCAAGTTATAGTTAGTACTGAGTTTTTAGTAGTAGTCAAATCAAGTCATCGTTAGATCTGCAACAAAAAGCAACTCCAAACTGAGGGAAGCAAATAGCAAGTGCTAATGAGACAACTGAATGTTGCTCGCAGTTGTTGAGAGTTGACGAGGGTTCCGGCAGCTCCGCCTATGCTTCATATGCTTCGTTGCACGTTCTTTCTGTGTAAAGTTTGTTGCCTAAGTCTTTTGTCTAAGCCGATTTTTTTATTTTATTGCTGCTTGTTATAAATACTCTATCTCTTCTAATCGTAGTTTTAGCTATGGGAAAAGATAAGTTCGTTGTAAAAAAATGTAGCTGATTTAACTAAATATTAAACTAAAAATAAATATAAGGTATCTTTATTTAAAAGTTTACAGAAAAAGACTTTCTTGAATGTAGAATAAAAAAATGATAAAAATGAAATAAATAATAATGGTGAAATAAAATTGACATGAGAATACATTTCTTTATTAATTTATTTATTTAATGTCAATTAAGTACAGTTACCAAAATGGGCTTTTAAAAATTAAAATTAAATTAAGTTACAAAATACGCTATTAAATTAATATGAATTATATTTAAATTTAAATGTAAGCTGAGAGGATTAAAAAATTAAATTAAGATATTTAACGATCCAATATTTGTTGCAAGGGTTGGGGAAAACCCGGAGAAACTCAAACAGGTCAAAAAGTATTATTAGTAATAATTAGTTGTAATTCAAATATAAGAATAAGTAAGGTCAGGGATTTCTAGAAAGGAATAGTTAAAGTTAGTTAGAAAGTTACCTCGAAAAATAGTTTTATTAATTTTTAGCTACTTCTTAAAAATATCTGATATTGAGAGACCTAGAAATCTGACCACTTAAAGTAGTGCAAAACATCTGTTAAGCAATCAATATTAAAATCATTAAGAATGGAAGAAAAAAGAGCCCTTTACAAAAGAAGCATGGTAAATTGTAAAAGTGTCTTAAAACCACCTAAAAATAGCAAAGAAACTGGTAAAGCTGGAAAATGCGATGTACAGAAACTGGTTACCTGGTTAATGGGCATTGCAAGGGTATGCGAGCATCGGTCTGGTTGTAGATTCTGATGTGCGATCGCTCAAGTGATTATTTTTATTGGGTTTTTCTGTGATCTTGATCTTCCACAGCGACGGGTACGGCAATTGCCTTAACCCTCAACCGATTATGTATGCTCATATACTCGCATCTGTATATTTTGACAATCGACGAAAATTAACGCATTCTGAGGCCCGTTGCCCAGTCGGGCATTGTTTACTTATGGGGGGCTATTCCACGATTTCGTCACTAACTGGTTCTGGTTTCAGTCTCCGACTCAGTTTCTCTTTCAGTTTCTTGTTTGTTCTGCAATTTGCGTAGAATTACTTGGCAATGCGTAGCGCGTAGTTTGCTTCTTTTGGCTTATTGGGTATACTCGGGTATATAAATGCCGAGCACTTCACAATTGCAATTTAGTTTCGTTATCGAATCGGTGCGCGGCACATCCACAAATTCAAGTCCATCTCCATCAATTTATCTCGGAGTTCGCATGGCGCGCTTTTGTTGTGTAGGTTTCTTTGGTGGTGTCGCATCTTGATGCACTTGCTCATCGCTTGTTTTCCTTTGCAGCTGTTGGTTTTACTGGCGGTTGCTGGTTATGGAGCTGCTGCCCCAGCGCCTGGCAAGGCCGAGGGACGCTCCTTTGGACTGCTCGGCGGTGGATTCGGCGGTGGTCTTGGACTGAGTGCTGGCGTGGGTCTGAATGCGGGCCTCTATAGTGGTTTCGGTGGTGGCGGTGGACACGGCTACGGTGGTGGCTATTATCCTGGCGGTAGCTACTATCCTGGCGGTGGTCATTATCATGGCGGTCACGGTTATGGAGGTGGACATGGACATGGAGGTGGCTATGGAGGTGGCTACTATCCCGGCGGCGGTTATGGCGGTGGCTATGGACACTATCCAGGTGGCGGCGGTGGTTTCTATCCCGGTGGTGGCTACCACAACCACGGTGGTTCCTATGGCGGCCACTACAGTCAGTCCCAGTCGCAGTACTCCAACAACTACTACAATGGTGGCTACGGCGGTGGCGGCGGCTTCTTTGGCCGATAATCCCAGCACAGCGTGATAAATTCTTAGCTCTAAGTTAGCTCTTGTTATTTGTACTGATCGTAAAACATACTGAAAATAAAAAAAAATGATAAAACAGTCCCAAAATTCCCCTACAAAATCCGGTTTCTCTTGTAATTGTGGATCTGTTGTCCTTGTTATTGTATTTTTTGTTGTACTTGTCGTCGTCTTTTTCTTCATTTTAATGTGCTAAACGCGACGTGCATAATTTTAATGGCCAACGATGAGAGATTTATTTAGTACGTGCATGACTAAGATCTCGACCTCGAGCAGGAACATTCTTCGCACTTATTCATCGCACTTTGAGGCGATAAAACATCGTTCTGGTAATTTATGTATTTACTCAATTCATCTAAATTTGGGGAATCCCGAATGAATATTTTTTAATGTTGTCTTCAAATTGGTTTACCATTTTTGAAATGACTTGTGAATACTTTTTTGAACATCATTTTGGAATTATTTTTATCACAAAGACATATCTATTTTTAGTTTATTTATATTTAAGCAATTCATTTCTGTATTTTAAGGATTTTTGTAATTAAGAAGAATAATAAAGAATTTTGAAATTTTATCTAAATATGGGAAATCCCAAATGAATATATGTAAATTTAGATAATTCTATTTTTTTATTCTGATTTCATTCTACTTTCATAGCTTTTTTAGACATTTCTAAAATAATTTTTTTTAACATTTTTCAGGCTTACTTTTCATGGGAACAATTTGTTTAAAAAATTTAAACTTTTCATATATATTTTTTTTGAATTCTTTGTATCTCAAGGAAAAAATCAAGTCTATTTTTAGTGCAATTGTATTTCAGCAGTACTTTTTTTTCCGAAATTTTACTATGAAGAACAATAAAGAATTGTGGAGTTTCATCAAACTATGGAGAATTCCAAATGATTATTATAGAATTTTATAATTCTTATTTCATTCTACTTTCATAGCTTTTTTAGACATTTCTAAAATAATGTTTTGAATATTTTTCAGGCCCATTTTTTATTGAGATAAATTGTTAAAAAAATACAACTTCTCATGATACTTTTTTAAATTCCTTGCATCTTAAAGACATTTCATGTCTTTTTTTAGTTAATTTATATTTTAGCAATACATTTCTGTATTTTTTTTTTTAATTTTGTAACTAAAAAGAATAATACAGAAATTGTGGAACTTTATCTAAATATGGGGAATCCCAAATAATTATTTTTTAATTTTTATAGTTCTAATTTCATTCTACTTTCATAGAGTTTTTAAAATAATTTTATGAATATTTTTCAGTCGCACTTTCTATGAAGATAATTTGTTTAAAAAATTACAACTTCTCATGATATCTTTTTTAAATTCTTTGTATCTTAAAGACATTTCCTGTCTATTTTTAGCTAATTTATATTTTAGCAATAAACTTTCTGAATAAGAATTAAAGAAATTGCGAAATAATTTGTTACACATATTTGAGTTTCTGCTGGAGTGGAGACACAGTAACGGGTATCTTCGAGTTCATCATACTAATTAAAGCATACACTTTAGTAATTTCAGATTTTATTTAAAATATTCACATATCTCTAAAATTTAATTTATTTATTTACCACTTTTTTTTTTTAAAGTACGAAAATGGGGTTAAAATATTCATTCTTAGCAATTTTCAAAAGTCATAAAAAATACTAGCGAAGAGATTTTTGAATTGTTTCAGGAATTTTTTTGCATCAAAACATTTTTTGTAGAAAATCGAGGAAAAAAGTTTCAAAATAGACCTTTACAATAATTCAAAATTTTCAATAGGAACTTAATGGGTTAAAGAAATTTTTTCATCATTCAAACGGAATTTAAACGCCTTTTTAAATATATTTTTTTTACTATGAAGACTTGACTTACAATAGCTGTTAAAGTAAAAAGAAGGTTGTACGCAATAGTTTTTCTGGCTAGTGTAGATACATTTAAAAATTTAAAAAAATATTCCCCAAATCTTTAAAAAAGAAAAACTAAAATTACTGAATTTTTTTCGGATTTTAAAATATGTATAAAATCGAGACTGTTTATATTTCAACAGAAAGTCGCCTGTTTTTGTTCGTTCTTAAAGCTAATTAAATTTAAATTAAAATCGAATTATTGGCTAATCTCGTCAGCTGCTCATCCATAGCTGCTGCGATGATCCCTGGAGCGATAGCCTCCTCCCGTTTGGTAGACCGGCTGCACTTGACCCGTCAATTGTTGTATGATTCCGTTGACCGTGGTGGCGACTCCACCCACAAGCTGAGCTGGAGTCACAGGTGGCTATCAAAAGAAGAAGAGATGAGAACAAGGATCAGGGGATCGCTTTGATCAACTTACCGCTCCGGCTGAGTCGTAGTAGACGCGATTTGGAACAGGTCGTCGCACTGGAGTGGGAGTATAGTTGGGATCAACGGCAGGATCATTCTGCAAATCGTTGGCAGCAGATGCTGGACGCAACGGAAGCGGATCCGAAAGCGGCACAGTGGCTGCCAGGCTGTTTTGTAATATACCAGGTGCAAAGAGCGACAGCCAGGTGGCAAATGGTGCAAAGGGACGCACTGGCACCGGCACTGCCACCGGAGCAACTGGCGCTATGGGATCCGACAGCAAACCGCCGCCTAAGCCACCTAATCCACCCAAGCCACCTAATCCGCCTCCCAAGCCACCTAATCCGCCACCCAAGCCACCTAATCCACCATAGCCGCGACAGCCACCCGCACCACCATACACATTGTACACATTCAGGTCGAACAGGAAGCGTCCCTGCTCCACGGCGTCCTTCTGGCCGCCAGCATCCCGTCCAAACGGGATGCAGGGTCGTCCATAGCCATAGGAGGAAGCAGCTGCCGCCGCATAGGGTCGATACAGTTTCTTCTTGAGCAGCTTCTTCTTGAGCAGCAACGTTTTTGTGTCGCCCTCATCGGCATTAAGATCATCCAATTCCTGATTCTGGGCACCAGCAAACTTGGGATTCTCCTTGTCCGATTGTCGACTATAGCGACTGCTCTGAGTGTTGTAGTTGTTGCTGTATGCCGATGTTGACGATGGTGCCCGGCGTCGGGAGTTGTAATTGTAATCGTAATCGTAGTAACCCCGTGGAGCAGCTGCACAGCAACCGAGTGCAACCGAGATCAACAACAGCCAGATGAACTGCATCTTCACAAAGGACTCTTCTATTTTTTGGGTTTTTCGTTTCACTTTCCGACACTTGTGACTTCTGACTCGACGACGCGTTGGCAACGGACTATGGAGGCAACATGTTGCACGCCCCAATTTATCACCTCTGCGAATGCGAAAATTGCCAGCAACTGGCAAATTTTTGCTGTTTTTCCCTTAGAAGGCAATGCGATTGCATAATGCCCTTTTTTTTGATTGGCTTCAATTTTTCCAGCGCATTCGCATTGTTTTCGTAGCTTTTGATAAATATGTTAATTCCAGACGCCCACGCACCACATCGTCATCATCATCATCATGATCGTTTCGCCCACATGACACACTACAAAAAAAACAAGTTACAACAAGCGAGTGTTGTGCATTGACCTGTGTCTAATAATGATGCCAAGCCAGCCAGCCGTAGGGAGCTCCAACTTTGGAAAGACGAGACTAAATGTTGCCAAAAATAATAACAGTTATGTGGGTCAATGTCGCGGGAACAAGCTACATTCATTATCTGCCTAAGCCAAGTGAGAAGAAGCCGTAACAACTTGTGTCTTACATATTTCTTAGCTTAAAGCGACACTTTTCTCAAGTTAATGATTAATTAATTATCTTTAGCTATGACAACTACATGTGAATACATTTATTTATATTCATATCAAATTCATAATTTAAATATTAAGCACACATTTAAACACTTTTTCCAGCCTCAGGAATTTCGTTAAAACTACTACTTTTAAACTTAGAACTACACAACAAATCTGTACAATTGAGAAGAGTTGATTATCAGACTAACATAGGAGGAGTTGCTAGCTATTCGAAATTGGAACTGTGCGTCATAGTTTTGAGCATGATCACATCTCTACTTCCAACTTACAACAACTAGACAGCTATCTTGGGCTTGTTGGCCTCGGCACGCTTGCGCTTCGCCCTCAAGCGTTGATTGCAATAGACGCGCAAAAAGATGGCCACAAAAACGATGAGCACACCAAAGATGCCCAGCACCGAAATGCTGTGTTGATAGATGAAACAGGAAAGCATTATGGCAGCGGCCTGTGAAAGTGTATAAAAGTCAAATGAATGAGTTCACAGTGAATAGTGTGAGATGCTCACCTGTCGCAGCGTCATGATGATGGTAAACACAACTGGTCCGAATACATCAATTGTGTGATAAATAAACAATTGTCCAACTGCGGAGCATATAGAAAGAATAACCATGTCGAAGACGAACTTTGGATGCTATAAATACAACAAAGTAAACAATTGAGTGATGATTATGTTGTTAGTGAATCCCCTTCCAAGTACATTAGTACTCTATTGTTGCTATAGATTACATAAATATATAGGTGGTAGAATCCTCAGCTCGTATTTACAATCTTCAAAAGACAAAAGGTCTTTTCCATAATACCATCATGCTCCAATATTCTCTCGCAACTCACCTCCGTGGCAAATGCCAGCGAGTCCATGAAACCGCCCTGCATGGACAGTGAAGCGCCAGTGAAGATGGACGAGAACAGATTGACGCCACACATCATTTGAAGTGAGCTCATGCCATAGCTCTTGAAGAGCGATCCCTGCCAGTTGGCTGTGAAGCTGTCGAAGACCATGTACATGGACAGCAGAAAGATGCCCGTCATGGTGGTAACACTGCTCGCCTTACTGTTCTCGGAGGAGCCACTCATGAAGAATATCATGCCCAAGGAAATGAGCAGAGCTGTAACGTATTCATAAGACTCGTATTTGGCCTTCGACATGATCTTGCCCATCAACATGACCGGTATAATCTTGCAGGACTTGGCCAGCACCTGCGTTGGGAAGTTGACAAACTTGAGAGCCTCGTATTGGAACCAAGCACTCATGATGTTGGAGAACGAGGCAAACGAATACTTGTAGAGAGGTGCGCGATGGCGGGACGTAGCAGGCTGCCACTGCAGATAGGCGAGCGCTACAAAGAAGGCAAGCAGGCGATTGGCAAAGACCAGAAATTGCGAGTCCTTAAACTTGGCACTTTCTCCAGCAAAGTTGTAGTAATGCTGGGTCATAACCTTCTCCTGCAGCACACCCCAAGTGAGATAGGAGGCCATGAGACCGCCAAAGCACCAAAACAGCTGAACTGCCTCCTGGGAACTGGTGCGTTTACTTGGACGATCCCGTTCCGTTGTCCCGCTGCCAATGTGTATAACATCCACCGGTTCATAGCTGGAATTCCCAGTGATGCACATGTTGACGGCCGTGTGTAGAAACGTTTTGTTGCCACGTTCGAGATAATTGGTGCGTTGCACATACTTGTAGATCAAATAGCCGGGCACGAAGACGCAACTGTAGCCAAAGCAGTTGACCAGCAGCTTCAGCAGCCAAGCATAATCCTTGGACTGTACCTCCACCAGCTGTGATAGCGTCATATCCAGCAAATAGCCTCCTCCCAGTGAAATGCGCAACAGGTCCGAGAAGAAATGTATCACCAGCAAGCTGACAACAATAAAGGAGCTGCAGGAAGACAGACGCTTTAGAATATGCAATTAAACCCCTTCTTCAACAGTTTACCATATTACCAGCTCCGGTGCACGGTTTCCCATCTTGTAGACGTACATGTGACGGCTTCTTTAATCAACTGTGAGTTCTGTACTGTTTTTAGCTCAAGTTCGAGCTGCGAAGAGAATTTGCTGACACGTCCAAATGCCAATGTTAATTTAGTTGCCAAATAATCACGCCCCAAGCAAAGTCAAGTGTCATAAGTTCAATAACCGCGCAAACTAGTTTTTGAATACGATAAGCAACAGCAACAAATACTGAAGACATTTGTTTATACATTAATATGCACATGTGTAAGTATGTATGTATGTATGTAGATCCATGTTATTGGTGAGTTTGTTTACATAGCCAACCGTCGCGTGCCGTGCTGATGATTGTTTTCAGTAGACGAGAGTTTCAGTCGCTTGCTGGCACAGCCGTACTACCGCCGGCTGTGCAAATATTATACGTAAGACATATTTAAATAACAAAATAAAAAATGAGGAAAATTCAACTATTACTTTGACAGTGTGACCGAATTATATTAACGACAATATGCTGAATGTCAGGGCTGCCAGATCGTTTCATATCGGTAGTCTTGCTCAAGCACTGTATCCACAGTTGATTTTTTTTGTCGAACGTGTTGTGCTCGACAAAAGTTCGCACGTGGAAATGTTCGAATCAATATTTGTGTTCGTCGGTCTTGTTTGTGAAAAATAGAAATGTTTCCATATTGCCTGTGTTCGTTTGAACAAATATCATTTCTGAAAAAAAAAATTGAAGGAATAGGACGTGCCAAATGAATAAGCAATTTTTAAAAGAATTAGCATAATAATAAGTACCAGGAATCATTTGTTGATGGCCTAAAAACTTTTGACGATGCCGCCTAATATAGTATTGGAAACTGTGTATTCTGTGCATAAAATTATTATTTATTTAACACTTTAGTAAATATCAAGAAGTACATAAACCATTAAAAACTATAAGAAAATTCCCCAAGTCCACGGGCGAAATTTCCTTGAAATTTCCTTTCAAGAGTTTTGTATGGGTGAATTGCACTCACTTGGCATACCACTTTTTCATCCACATACTGTGCTTTCCTTTTTCAGCCTTTCCTTATGTTTCTGTAGGCAATCATGTATTGTTATGATTTTGTTGCTTTCCACGCCATGTTTACTCAATTTTTTTTAGATAATGTTCGGCAACCAATGTTAGTCTAGTTAGTAGTCAAACTGATTTTTGCTCGACGAACACGTTCGACAAACAAATTCGCATGCTTGAGAATACACAAGTTCATTATATTATACACATTCATTATACATATTTAATATGTATATAACAGAAAAAGGCTAGTGAGTAAATAAAAAGTTGCTTTCTTTTTGAGAATTTTGACTACCGTGCGACCAGTGTTGCCAGATTAGCTTATTTCAGGCTAGATCTAGCATATTTGAAAATGGAAAAGCTTATAAAATTTGCAAATAGCTTATAGCCTGAAATCTAGCATATTTTAAAGTTCATATAGCATATTCTAGCAATAAATGTGCTATGATGTGTTACCGCCGATATAATCAATTTGGAATTGTGTAATCAAAAATGCCAAAAATATATATGTACAAACAATTATACAATAGTAACGCAATGTTTTGATATGAGGCAGCATGCGGAATCCAAAACACATTTATCATCAATGTGCTCAATAGTTCAATCACAAAAATACTATGGTAGTCTTATTTAAAAAAACTTGAAATATTTAAATGAGGAAGAAAATAATGTTATGATATCGATGATATGATATGTTGACTAATTTAACTTCAACAAAAACCTAATGATTTTGTGTGTTTCCATGCATTTTTTTTTTAATTTTATTTTTAGATTATTTCAGCTTATTTTTACTCAGAATCTAGCTTATACGGGCGCTGAACACCTGGCAACACTGCGTGCGACACTCTGCTGACAACTCTACTCGTAAACGTTTGCATTTCATGTTATCGATATCTGGATTTCAGCTCTACAAGGCTGTACCTTTCGTATTTGCATTCTTTGTCAAACCTGGGTGAAAAAATAGTGATTTTACATTTTATATTCAGTTAAAACAATTAGAGAAAAGTGGAAAAACTATATTTGCCGTGCAAATAAGACTTTGAGAGCAAAAAGGCCAATCTGCAAGCGTTAAAACTAGCAAACGTGAAGTACTGAAAAATTGTGAAATTCAGCGCAGTTTTTTTTGGATTGGCAAACTAAGAAAACTAACAAAAGGAAGAGATCAATGTAAGTAAAAGCAGCAAATGCTAGTTAATTCTCTTTGATCAAGTTTATTGGGTGAAAAATGCACTTTAGAATGTGTGTACCTGATTATGAGTCAACGCTTGTTGTTGTGGCAACGGCGTGTGTTTATAATTAGAATACATTTTCACATGTTCCATGGACTCATTTCTAAATCTGTTGAAAGACTTTTTCTGTATACTGAATTTTTATGGCGGTACTTAACGTGTGACAGCTGACAAGCAATTTAGTAATCCCTTTAATTTTTTGACGCGAACATTTCCCGCCAGCTGCAAGCAAATTGGCTACCTGTCTGCACATTATTTTGTTACCTGAAATGCACTCACTTTCATATATAACTAACCAACTTTTGTGCTCTATTACAGTTGCAAACCAAGTTTCAACCAATACACACAGTCATAGACGAAGTCTGCAAGAGGAACCACACACGCATACAAACAAACATCAGTGCAAAACTTTAATCGACATATCAAATATCAATCGACATCGTTATCGATAACTATTAAAATGGTGCAGACTGGAATTTCGCTGAACGAGCGTTTTACTCAAATTCAATCTCGCCAACAACCGGAATCGACACCGACTCGCGGACGTCGTAGTCGCTCCCAGAGTCGCAGTCGCCGCATCGTGGATGCAGCAGCATCGGTCGCCAATACGCGCCTGCTGCAGGAGTTCAAAAGGAAGCACACCGTCCAGACGGCCCTGAAATTGAAGCGCGTATGTGTCCATAAACAAAAACAAAACCAAAACAGAAAACAACAACATCAACCAACTACTGTAATTACTCTGGGATTGTGAGGCCAGCAACTGACTGATCATAGAGACAAACGCAAGCGTTTCGTTTGAACGTACTCCGTGCCGTTCTATGTGGCTGGGCAAGACAAACGGTTGGCAAAGAGCAGCAAAGGATTAATGCATTCTGCGTTACATGTATACAAACACTAGATACAGATACAGGCAAAGTGAAACTGTTTTCATAGACTGTCATGCCCAGCCTAGACCAGAACAGACCAGCCAAGCCAAGCCCAGAACAGAAGTAGCCCTAAATCTAAACCCACTTGTAGTAGACTTCTATTGTTCACACACACTGATCCGCTACCGCTTTGAGCAGCGTCTGATTCAGTTTGTAAACGCAAAACAAAAAAATCCATCACAAACCTTATGCATCTTACAGAGAAGCTTGCGGACAACTGCCAGCGGCGCCGGCGCATCACGCGTTGGCGGCATCAAATCGCTCCGGATGCGGCCCAGTGGAAGGCCCGGGCGCCCAACCAACGGCACTCGCCTGGCAACGTAAGCATCACCCAATAATAACAAATGAAAAACACAAATTTGTGGCTGTTGTTGACTGAATAAGAGTCCAAGATTGTTCGCCAGCAGCCTTAAAATGAATGAGACAATTGCCATAAACAATACTACAACATAAAACACATCTACCTTCTGCTTATTCCGCCTCTACAACTTCAATTACATAAATAGCATGCGCGCCGATTTGATTGCTAATAGCGGACGCGCACGTCGAAGCAGCAGCGGCACCCGACGATCCAGTTCGGCGGTTGGAGGACTACGCCAAAGACTGGGCCTGCGTCGACCCACCGTGGGTGGCGCAGCAGAGCGTGTAGCTCAACGTCGTCGTGGTTTGCCCCGGCAGCAGCAGCAGCGTCAACAGCAGCAACAGCAACTCACCCGAGGCCGTTCACGTAGTCGTGGACGTGCCCGCTCGCTGAGTCGCGGACGCGACCAGAGCCGTGGCCGCGATCAGAGCCGTGGACGCGATCAGAGTCGTGGACGCGATCAGAGTCGCAATCGTTCGCTGAGTCGTGGACGCCGACCACAGTCGGCCAATGCGGGCAGAGGAAGTGGAGGACGTGCCGCAGGCCGTGTGTCGGTGAAGCAGCGTTTGGGCGTGCGTCCAGGCGTGGCAGCAGGAGCCGGAAAAAGGGGAGCAGGTGGTGCAGCTGCCAATAAGCGACGTGGCAATCGTCGTACCAACAGTCAAGTGCGCGGCGTTGCCGCCGGACGCATTGACAAGCGTCGCAATTCTAACCCAGCGCAGAAGGCAGTTGCAACTGCCACTGGGGGACGTGGACGCAAAGGACGCGCACGTGGCAGGTAAGTCATTGCAAACCCTTTCTGGCGCCAGTGAATTAATTTGTACTTCAAACCGTTTTAGATCTGCTGTACGTGCCGTTGCTGCTGCCAGTGCTGCTACTGCTGCCACGCATCGTTCACGCTCTCGCTCACGATCTCGGGGTCGTCAGGGAAATTCTGCTGCTGCTGCCGCTGCTGCTTCGGGAAATGCCAGGCAACAGGGTGCAGGGGTTGGCGGCGCACGTCGCCGTGGACGCAGTTCACAGCGCGCAGGTGGCAAAGTGGCCAAGGCTGGTAATCGGAATGGTAACGTCAAGAACATCAGCAATGGCAACAACAAGAACAGCACAGGAGCTGGAAAGGCAAGCCAACAACAAGGTCGTCGCGGACGTAGTCGCGGTCGTGGTGGTCGACCTGTTGCAGGTAAAAGCGTTGCAAGAGCAGCTCATGGAAAACCAGACTGGACCAGCTGAACATGGAATTAACAGCATTACTAATTTGATTATAACAGCCTGCAATTAATCGTTGGCCTTTCCTTGTTTCTCCCTATCCTTCTAGGCAAGCCGCAGCGTCAGGAAGTCAAGCGTGAGGATCTGGACAAGGAGCTGGATCAGTACATGTCAACCACAAAATCTGAAATGGACTTTCTGTTGAAGTAAAACAAATACACACGTTGACCAAAGAGAAGCTGGGACGAGCGAATCACCACCGTACGGCAGTTATTTACTAATACTTAAGTTATCTCTTAGTTACTAATTAGCTTTACGACTCTCAACATCCAGAAACGATGCCACTGAGGTGTGTCCAATGCTCTTTCTAATTAATGCTAATCAAGGCAGCATTATGTAAATATAGCATTTAAGAATTAATTACATTTGTCTAATCTATGAAGCGAAAATACACAGTTTGCCTCTAGTTCACCTTAAATGCTGTTACTTTACTCAATGTGTGTATGTGAGGGTGTGTGTGTGTGCTCACAAAGTGCCGGAAATCGACTTTTGTGTGAATGTGTTTTTATTTGTGTAGCAAAGCAAACAACAAAGGAACAAGCCACTTAATCCCTGACCACCATTCCCTTTTGACGATTGAAGATAAATGATTTTTATTTATTTTTTTGCTTACTTGTTTACTTTTTATACCCTGTAGGGTAGACGGCAAGAGTGTATTAGCTTGAGAAAACTAAAGTGTCACTTAACCAATTTAGAGCCCAAGCGAGTACAGAAAAAAGAAGCTTTAAGATATACGTTATTTTAACTAGAAAAATCTTTTAGCGATTTAATCACAAACACTAATGAACACCTGCATATACATAGATAAAGAGCGTCAGCGATTAACGGTTATTATTTTGAATTTTTAAATTGTTTTTTGATATTTTTAAAAGCATGTTTTTTGAGATACTTCAGTTCCTTTTTACTTAAATAAAACCCAAAATTTGAGCATTTTTGGTTTTAAATTCTCTTGGCACTAAATGGGTTAATGTAATACTCATAAATATTTATCACTGCCAATACAGGGTATTCTCCAACTGCGCACTTGATTTTCATAAACTTTAACCCAATTTTCTTTTGGTCTCAAGACTGCTGCTGTTTTAAGTGATTATATTTCATTTCTGTGATTGATTGTCCTTGCGCCAGGATCCACCTGAGGTTATGACTTGATGAGGATAAGGTTCTGTCCCTGATTTGTTTGTGGACGGAAAAAGAAATGAAGATTGGCTTTAGCGTTTTAATTAAATTCAGTCTGCGAGGGGCAACCGAGTTAAATGGTTGTGACAACATTGTGGATCTCCTGGCTGCACCACTCGCTCTCTCAATCAGCCTTCAGTCCAGCCACTAAGTAGTAAAACATGTTTCGGCAACCATCTCTGGGCTGCTGCTCAATGCGATTAGCTGGGCCACAATTACGAGTTTGTTGTTTGGTTGTGGTCGCCTGTCACTAATCACCCACTTGACACGCCCACATACCCACAACATCCGTCTAATTAACACAAAATGGCCATTTGTTGCGCCTGTTAATTGCCATAGCTTGAATCCCTCCACAATCCATCCTAGTGCAACTTATCGGCCCCGTGGGATTCTCGTCATTAACCCCTTTTTGCCAGTCAGCTGCTTAAAACATTAAACAATTCAACAATTTATGAGCAATTAGCAAATGTTGACGGCCTGCATAATTAACAAATGGTATTCATGAATGTGTCTACTTCAAAAGGATTTCTTTTCTTATTCATTCAATTAAATTAAAACCTTCAAAAAAAAATAACTTTACAAGACGAAAACATATCCATGCCCCAGGATTTCTGATATCCAATTTTGTGACGAACAATGTAAAATTGAACATACAAATTACAGTCGAGCTTCCCAAACTCGAACTTCTCTAACTCGAATTTTCTTTAACTCGAACCAAATCGTGTGGCAATACCTTTTACTGAGCAAATTTTTAACAATTCTGCTTCCGTAACTCGAACTTCCATTAGTCGAATTTCTCCATAACTCAAACAAAAATATTCGCAATTGCGTTTTATTTTCGTTTCTGTTTTATTTTACTGTTATTGTTTTCTGTTACCGGCTTGTTTGGGTATATTATAATGATGTACATTAACATATGATGATGCAATTTGATAAAATATTGCATTAACAATTGCTTAGGCTGGTGAAATAGCTTTAGGAAAGACACAGTTTATCGGGGGTGCCACAGAAATCGCTTTCGCTTGAATTTCACTTGATTTTTATACAAATTGAAGAGAAATTCAAATAACTTTTTCTTGGATAATGTTGATTCGAGTTAGCGAAGTTCGACTGTATTTAAAAAAAATCATACTTATTGTTAATACTACAACATATTGAAGTATTTAAAAAAATCGTTTGCGGCGTTTTCTCTAAAATTGCAAAAATGTTTCATAAAAAACTTTTCTTCACCTGTAGCCTTTTACCTATGTATTATACGTACTTTAGAAATAAATGTAAAGAGCCCTTCAACATACCTTTCCAACGACGTATAGAACTAGTCTGTAGCTTCTCAACATACATTGGTAATAGAAATATCCTACCCATTCAAAAGCTGTGCGAGATATGCAAGCGAAATCGTTTGTTGAAACCACACGCGATTGAAGCTCTTTAAAGTGCTTCGTAAACGGCATTTGTATTGTAATCAGACTTGGCACTCGTCACTCTGCCAGGAACAAAAGCTAATGAAGCGTCAAAGTGTTGAATGCCAATCTCCTGTTTATAAGTGTGTGCGTCTCTTTGTGTGTGTGTGTGCGTGTGTGTGTGTGTGGTACGCATAATAAATAAGCCAAATCCGCCAGCGAACATTCCAGTAAATTGAATCCTTATGAAAATGTGCACCTGCAAGCAATTGAGCGATCAGCCTTTGTTTCCTCCGTGATTTGTGCTTTTTTTATTTTTATATTTACTCATCATTATTTTAGATTGTTTATTGTATGGTGTTGAAATTGCAAATTTCCCTTTTAAAGTTGGTGACGCTCAAAACGAAGACGTTGGCGAAGACAAAGGCGAAGGTGTTAGCCAAATTGAAAGCCAAGTTGAGAGTGTGACCATTAGCAAAAGCCAAAACAAATAAACTGCAAGAAATCTAAGCACTTTTTCCCTCTCACTCTCTCTCGCTAGCTCTCGCTCTCGCATCAAATGCCAGCGGGGCAATCAATTTCATGCTTGCACACACTTTCTCGTATTTACTATTTGTCTTGCATCTCTTTCCTATCACTCCCTTCCCTTCCCTTCCCTTCCTTTCATCTCTCTTCACTCTGTTCATGCAATTTAATTGTCACTCTCTCCCTCTCGCTCGCTCTGTCCCTCTCACTGTCTGTCTCTACTTTGATGTTGTTTTTCCGCGACGCCATTTTGTCCGTGCACTTTGCGGTTGGCGTCGCTTTAGCGCTTAGTCAACAGCTCAACGTGCCCCCTTTGAGGGGCATGCAACACGAATTTTTCATTATATGTAGACACCTTATCCTCATCCCTGTCTATCCCAACGCACTAAGTATCTCTCTGTCTCTCGCCATGCCATCGATGACTCTGATTTCTGGCACATTGCATTTTACGCTCGATGTGGGGAGAATAACTAAAATGTTCGCTTCTGTGATCATAAAAGCATTTGAATTGCATTAAAACCCATGCCAATAATGCAATTTTCATGGCCTTTACGAGACTGAACACATGTGCAGCCGCGTTGTTGACGTAACTTGTCCCACTCAAAATTAAAGTTTCCCATTTTCACCATTGCACTATGGGGAAAATTTCGATTTTTCGGGTTTTTATTAACTTTTTAAATAAGCTGTTAAAGTTATGTACACCCTCAGACATATTTTTGGAAAAGTGGGCGTGTCACCACCCGCCCTCAAATTATTTTTTATTTTTTATTTCGATCGGTAACAAGTAAGTTCATGATTTCCGTTGCAAACAACAAGCTTTGACCATTTTCTTTGTTAAAAATAGAATGTTGTATGCCCTTTTACATGACTCTGAGCATAAAATTACTATAAAAAAGATTGGGGGTATGCAAAATGCTAGAAAAAAAACGCATCAAAATATCTGAAGTAGTTTTCGAGTTATTAATTAATGCCTAAAAAGCTGGCAGCATTTGGAAAACGGTGAGGTTACGTCCTTTAAAATTAATTTGCGCAGATTGAGAGGAATTGTTCACATTGAGACAAAATGCCTATAAATAGCAATGAATTGATCTGCGCTATACAGTTGGACGTACACTAATTATCGTTAAGCTTTATTAATTTCTTAATTTCTTTTCAAGAAATTACCTTTAAGAACATTAGCTAATTTTACAAAATATGAATGGAACACGCACAAATACAAAATATCAGAACGACTAATACATGTAGTACAAACCCGTATAATTAATAACCCTTAACATTGTTCTGTTATATAAAATTTTTGGTACTAAACTTTACAGTTTAAGTTGAAAATGGAAATATTTCCCATAGTGCATTGTCATCGACTGCCGGAAACTGTGTGTTATCGAGAGCTGCAAAGTAAACGACACAGACAATAGTTGAGTGTGTGTGTGTGTGACATAGAGCACTTAAGTCTGTCCAACACTCACAGATCTTGATTAGATGTGCCTGCAGGTTGACACATGCTCAACAGTCAATACCCTTTGTCATTGTCCCTGTCATTCTCAATCGTTAGCTAATCCATCAAAGAACAAACGGATAAGTTGCTTGTCAATGGCAAAATCATATTTAGTAAGCAATGGGAGACTTTACAAAAATTATTTGAAACTAAAGAATATTTAGCTTCTTAAAGTTATTAACAAATATTTATATTTGTTTGTATCCATTAAAATCTATTATTTTTACATTAGTTCAAATTTTAATATTTAGTATTATTGAGAAATACTTATAATGCGCTCTCAAAATGTCAAAATATAAAAAAAATTTATAAATCTATTTTAAAAAGGATATATAAAAAAAAATGTTAATCAGTTAGCTTTATTTATTGAAACAAGTGGCAAATAAACTGCCAATATTTAAATACTAAACATCATCCGAATTAGCAGAATTTTTAATATACATGTGTGATTTATTTTATATTTGATGTATATTGAAATTCTTCAAGCTATTTTCTCATCAAGATATTAATCTCATAATATTCTAAAAAGTTTCTACCCTTCGGAAAACGCTTTTAACTATTCAATAAAAATGCAGCTTGATTGTATAGAATATGCCAACAGCATCGTTCTCTTGTTAAATAGTTTATTTAGCAATTTAATTTATTAATATTTATCATAAACTTATAGAATATTTTGACGCATTGACAAAATACTTAAATAGTTCCATTTAAAAACTAACATCAATTGAAACAAAAGAATTAATCATTGGATGTCAATCAGTTTTTGGAAATTCTCTTAGGTAATAAACATGCTCGAAGTTAATTTACTCTCAGTGGGTTTGCAACTAATACTAATGACTAACAAACACAGCTACAAGTTAATAACAAACACTTACACAACTTTTGACTTAGAGAGCAGCATAGCTTAGACTAATTCTATATAGTTTTCAAAATATATTTACTATTTATGCTTAAAATAGTTTTTGTTTCTGTTACGGTTTCTCTGTCGGAAATGCTTAGGTCTTAAGTACAGTTGAGTTTGCTTAGAGCTACAAAATGGCGGCATGCGAAATGACAGGTACAGTCACACCTAATAGCTAATACAAATACACACAATATCTCGCACTCTCATGCTTGCTAATGATATGAAGGAGTTATCTAAACATATACATTAATGATTGCCTAGATATAGTTGTAATCTAGTTATCAATTATTTTATCGAACTTTCTTTGATTATTCTGAATGAATCACCCTGTAGTTTACACTTGATTACACATTTAGTTTTGAAGTTAACCGCTCTTCGATCTCCTTTTCCCACTTAAGATTCGATTATTTGCAGTTTTTTATTAGCATGTCCCATAAATTCGTGTTAGACTTGTTCAGCACTCGTCGTCGGTGATTGTATATCCGCCCCGGAACTCGCTCAGCGGGGTCGCATTCGCCGTCGATGGTGTCATCAGTGGAGCACCCTGGAAGGAGATGGCCAGCGGCAGGGCCGAGGGGGCACACAGGCTGAGGGCGCCCCTTCCCTCGGTCACGGAGCGATAGCGCAGAGGACGACCCGAGCTGCAATGAGTCGAGATGAGTCGACATAATCGACATAACATTTGGTTATTTAAAATATTAAACATGGAATGTTTTCCGCCTGGGCAAATAATAGAGGAAAGATATAGGGAAACATCTAAGACTTGTCTAGTCGAGTGTGCCCTCTTTCAGCTACCCTACAATCAGCTGTAAAGCATTCCTAAATAAGGGTAAATCGATTCATTCATATTCATGCTTGACACACAACCATTATTATATATTTTCAGGTTTAATTGCAATTTGGAGTCTGCGGATCGACTTTGCTATTGATGCTGTTAAAAAAAATTAACTTTCATAATTATAGGAAATTTGAGTGATAAATAATATACTGTATAATACAGAAGAACGACAATAGAAAGTGCTGGCGTCCACAATGATATTTAGATTAGAATATCAATAGTTTGTCATACGTTTGACTGAACTTTTTTTAAATAAGATTATTTTATTAGTATTAATTATATTTGTATTATTATTATAATATGTGCATGCTTTAGATTAAGAACATGTTTAAGTCGTCAGAGAGACTTCTCTCGCTTCACTTCCTCGACACTGGTATAAAAGAGTCCTTTCAATCGAACATTTGCGGAGAGAAATATATGTAACTACTTATGTACACAAGTAAGATACTTTATCATAAAAATTCTAGATTTAATCTGTTTTCCTATAAGCTTAAGCTTATTTTCCCCAAACAAAATGTCATATTTACTTCTGCTTTCCCATTAAATGTCAATCGATAGTATTTTAAATCTGTTTTGCGTATATATTTTGTACCAATAAAATATAAGAGAAATAATAAAAAACGCTAAATTAATATAAAATAAATTTGATAATCTTTGAATCAAATAAAACGTTTAACTTTTATAGTAGTGTTTTTTAATTCCTTGCTTATTCCGTTCTCCTTCTCATCAACTACGGATCGCATTTCAAATGTTTCGATGTTTCGATTTCTATTTAGAACAAGCTCGTAAAATACTAATCGCAGTTCATTCATCAACTTGTGAACTTTTTACACATTGGCAGCTTGTGTAATAAATTGCATTGATTTCATTGCCAATACACGAGTAGAAATGGCTAAAAATCAATCATACGTCACGTTGCACATCAATCGCGTTAACAATGGACAAGTGGAGGGCAGTCATTGAATTGCACTTTCAAAGTGCTTGCTGAACACAATAAAATAGATTACAAATCCCCCCTCGTGGTACTTACCGCTCGCAGTTGCATTTCAGGAGTCGAATGAAGGCCGCCCGAAATGTGCGATTGAAGATGGTATAAATGATCGGATTGATCGTGGAGGAGACATAGCCCAGCCAGAGGCAAGTGTTGACCACGTGCTCGGGCACCTGGCACTCGGGACAGGCGGCAAAGATGATGTTCAGTATGAAGAAGGGCGACCAGCAGAGCACAAAGGTGAAGAAGACCAGGCCAAGGACCTTTGTGGCCTTCTGCTCCGTGGCCACGGCATTCGCCGAGAGACTGTTGCGTTTGCTGCGACTGTTGAGGAAGCTGGAAAGTTGGCAGAAAGAAAATAAATTACTGGGGAAGTGCAAGGGCCAAGTGAATTGGCCAAATACTCACCGCAAATTGAGTGTGGGCGTGGCAACACGATTTAAGGCAATCTTTAAAGGACGCAGCTTGTGGCGTCTCTCCTCTGCCGCTCTCGTTGTGGCCGCCGCCGTCGACAATGTCGTCGTCATCGTCGTCGTCACCTGATCCAAGGGATGATTGCCCTGACTCTGTATGGTAGCTATGCTCATTCTGCTGGAGCCACAGCTGCTGCTGCCGCCCACAGCATTTGTGCAGCTCGTTGTCGCACCTGTTACGCCTCCACCTGATTCTCCTCCTCCTCCGCCTCCTCCTCCATCTCTGCTGCCTCCATTTCCATTTGTTGCATAACCCAATTGTGGTTGGGAAACGCTCACTCGCACCGAGGACCGTCGATTTGGATGGCTGTCGAGGGAGGGAAAATGTGTCGTTTAAGAGCAATCACTTCGCATATTTTGATTGTATTTTACAGCTACGAATACAAGTACGAATACAAGAACGAGTAGTCGTTTTTATACCCTGGGCGGGTACATTAAGTTTGTAAAAAGTATGTACCGGACAGACGGACGGATCTGCATCAACAGCCGAGTCGATATACCTTTGTCTGTCTGATCTCAGAGCTAGGACCACCAAATTTGGAATGAAGACTTAGTATAATGTCAGGAAGGACAAATTTTACCACGCCCACTTTGGGGGGTATAATTCATAAGAAACTGATATCACCTTTAATTTTGGGTCTTAAGTTTCATTTTTATTTTTATATTATGCCCAGAAACTAATCACCAACTTTCTAGATTGTTCTAAAAATAGTGAAGATACTAACAGTTTCGGGACACGGGAGTTAATGTACAATTAATTCACTTTATATTTACTCTGCCAGAATGTACATCGAGTATGTATCTCGAGTTTGCCACCACCAGTTCAAGTGGTGCAATGGTTGAGGTGATAGGTAGTTGGCCGGCGAAACACGAGATCGGAGTTCGAATCTGGGCGCAGATGATTTTTAATTATTTAATATTTTTCGCAGGGAATTACTTTTAATAATTACTTAAAGACTTTTACTTTATAAATCATAATTAATAATTACTTTTGATTTTTTCAGTGCCTGATTTTTCGTTTATTTGAAGGGTCGTGGGTTCGATTCCCGGTTTGGTCAATCAATTTTTTTCGTTTATTTTATTATTTTTACTTTTAATAAATATTTAAGATTTAATGATATAGTTTAAATGGGTTCCAATCACATATTTAAATCATACATAAATACTTATGTTTATGTTTGTAGCTGTAAATAAATCTTCGGCGTGCCGGGGCCTACACCCAGGGTATATTACTGTCGAGTGCACTCGACTGTTCCGCTTGTTGATATTAGATTTGAGTCTTTCACCGAACGAAAACGCAACAAGCTTATAAAATAGACTTTTAATATGATGTTGGCGGGAACCAACTGGAAACCAAATGAAAAACGCTTTGATTTGCACACAAAATAAGAGTCTTCGACATGTTTAAAGGAATTTTTATGAAAAGTCCCACATTACCTAATCTATACAAAGCCAAGGATAATATCAAGATGTCCTTAAACTTCTTTGTCAATTTTACTTACTTAAGTATGCTACTCGTATATGGTGTAAATAATATTTTGCTGTCAAAGCTACACTTAATCGAAGTGTTTAAATAAATGTTTTTAAATATTTTCTTCAGCTCCCTAGTAAATATTTACATAAGTAAATTAAATATTTTATGTAAAGTGAAAAAGTCCAAGGGATCACCCCATGGAATTCAAATAATTTCGAAGTTCATTCTTTAGAAACTGAGCTTAAAAAGGCCTTGAAGGCTAGTGAAAGTTACCCCATTGCAACTGAGCTCCTTGTAGTATGAACGAATGCATTTAAAACTTGTTGGGGACCGTTGTATGTAGATATCGTGAATTCCCTCACCAGTTGTCAGATTGCCAACAAAATTTCGTTTAAAAGCACTTTGCGACTGTTGCAGTCCAACAAAATAAAACATGCCAACAAGTTTTTCAATTTCCAGCCAGGTGACACGAAGCAGGACAACTAAATAATCGCTCGAGTGGCGTCAAATGTCCAACTAATAATTTGCAAGTGAAAAGCAAAGTCCCAAAGTTTTTTTCAAATCTCTTTTTCCCCTCATATTTTTTGGCTCGGGGCAGTCGTTACCTGAAATACCTGTACAGTTGGGGTAACTTTTTGGGGCCTGTCTCATTAGAAATTCATATATTTATGCGCCAACTTGTTCGACACAAATCCCAGGGATGCGCACGAACGTGACATACAGTTGAGCAGGATCTCTGAGTTATTTCTTTTTTTTTTTGGACGTGCTTAAGTCATGAAGTGACTTTGACTTGATGCAGATTTTCTCTCCGCTGCTTATGCTAAAACTTTGCGCTCCTGCATTAATGCAAAAAGCAACAACAACAATAGTAAAGTCATTTGCAAAATTTCAGTAGCGTTTTTGGCTAAGTGTGGATTGGACTGTTTTGTCCTTTTTCGCACAACAACATTGTCGCCTGTGACGTTTGAGGATTTTGTGGACTCGAGACTCCACTTCCGCTTCCACTTATGTTGTAGTTGTCCTCTTTGCGGTTTCCTTTTTGTATTTTATGCACTATTTATTGTTGCACCATCAGCAGCAGCTTCTTCTGCTCGTGCAACACAACAATGTGGCAAGCATCCTGCAGCCTCGACAACAACCAGTTTCGTGTTTTCTGTTTTCGGCGCTGCACCACATGACGTATGAGTGATTTATGTTAACGGCAGAGTGCAAGTGCCTGCAAGAAAATTATGTATACGCCACGTGGTGAGACACCCTTCAAATGTGCATTTAATTGCACGAAGACGCGTAATTGATTATTTTAGACTTGGGTTGGATTAACGTAAGTATGCTGATATTTTAAAGGAGAAAATATTGTTCTTATTTCATTTAAAATTCTAGCTTTTCTTCATTCAAATATGCTGTCCTTTAGCTGTCACTTTTAGCCAATAATCGATGTCTCATTCCTTTGACTGGGACAAGCTAAATCCATGTTTACATTATTTGAAACCGAATGCAAACAAATGAAAATCATTTGCCACGCGCTTGGCCCAAAACTTGTTACTAAACAACGAAAAAAAGGTAAAGTTACCACTCCAAATGGAAGAGAGAACAAGACAAAAGGCAAAAGGTGAAAAAAAAACACCAAAATAAAACTCAATTTGTTTTTGTTTTTACGTATTTGTCTCAGACTTAAAATTTAACTTCAACCTTAGGCGAAAAACGAAGCCAAACCGCTTTGCACTTACAAAGTGAATTATGCAAATTTTCTTAGGAAAGTAGTCGGAAAAGTTATTTGTTATTTTGGTATTTTCCCCGACTGGCGAAACCAGTGTAATAAATTTGAAAGCTTGTATGCTCAGCTGATAATAAACCTCTCCTCGGGTTACGTTCGTCTTTTTTGGACATTTGCCAACAACACACATTACCTCAAACACACACAACAAACTAGTCGTAATGGTAAAAGGTAAAACAATGTTGTTCGTTGACCAACCATTTTGTGGCTGTGATTTGTCATTGCCCGAATAAATGAACTGATTGCCATCTTGGTTAATGAGCTACCAAGACCATTTGAACTCCAATTTCATGGAAATGCTTTCAAGGGTCAACATTGTCCTGCTTTGCGGTTTGGTTTTCTCTCTAGCTGCTGATGACTTTGAGATGATAATTCACAATGAGCTCGTAAATTGAGATTGGTACATTTACCTCTGTATCAGCCAAGGACTTAAATTTACATGTATACTTAAGTAATAAATGGCGTAGGGAAAACTAAATAAATCAATGACATTCTTGAATGCAATCATTACTTTAATGGGTAGTTTCTATGAATAAATGTTTAATTAAATTGAGAAAAAAGGAGAGCTGCAATTTAATACTCAAATTACTTAGTTACGAATAGAATTCTTGATTGGTTTCATTGAATTTGCTTTTATTTCTCCTAAAATGCAATTTTAAATAAAATTAAATTCGATAAATAAAATGGAGAGCTTACTAAGCAAATTGTGGTAGGAGTTTAAACCATTTCGAACTGTGGAAAATCAATTCAAATTTTTAGAATATCCACAGTTGACCAATAACTCAGTCGGCACTTAACGTTGGCGAATTTAATTAAAATCTGATGCAATTTGCATTCAGATGGGACAGCTAAAAAGGAGGCTAATTAAAGTTTTGAGTGGACTTAGCTCACCTGTCCATGAGATTGGGATTGCCGCCGTGTTTGCGCCAGAAGCTGCTCGTCTGCGTCTTGCCACGCCCGGAGAACGTGGATGTGGACGTGGAGGATGTTGCCTCCGTGGGTGTTGAGGATTGTCGCAAGATGCCGCCGCCGGCAAAGCGGAAGCTACTGCGTCCAATATTAGCCACATTTCCGCTGCCCCCAGAGCCACCTCCTCCTCCTCCTCCATTGGCCACATTGCGAAAACTGACGCTGGAGATGCCTCGACTGCTCGTTGTGCGTTGTTGCTGCATCAATGGCCTCTCCGCGGGCTCATTGTTGTTGCCACCAGCATATCGTGTTCTTGCCTCATTGTTGAAGCTACGATTGCTGTCCCTGTCCATTGCGAGGCATTTGTTGTTGCCGTAATTATTGCTGCTGAAACTGCTGTGCATCTGCAACTGTTGCTGGCTGTGCTGTGGGCGTATTGTGAAACGGCCTCCCAGTCTATATATATGTATGCATATAAGTGGGAAAGAGAAAAGAATTACACTGAGAAAAAAAAAACGTACTAAAATTAAGTTCGAATGAACTCTATAAAAGAATTTTCTATACTTAAAATGTATAAGTACGAATTACTGAAAATGAGCATAAAAATTCTTGAACCAAGTATTCACAATCTCTTTATATGTTTTGAATTAAGTAAAATTCTAAAATTACTAGAATGGAAATTAACATAAGTTCGGGACTCAGGTTCGACTAACAGATCAAGTTCATAAAATCTTAAATCAAGTTCAAGAATTCCCAAATGATTCTGGCTTGCCTGCTATGGGATCAGTTCGACTGACACTGAGAGCTTAAGACAGAATAATTTCTGAACTCAGTCTTCACTTAATTTTACACTAATTGAAAGCATTTTAACACGCTCATGATTTTGAAATGTTGCTAGGTAGCGTTTGTTGTTGCTTGATAATCATAATATTTATTTTAAGAACATTTTATACATACAGTAAACAGTATAATCAAGTACCAGTTCATATGTTTTTCTACTCAGTTTCAGAATTAAATGGAATTGAGACAAGTTTTAATTGTACTTAAATCAAGAGCGTTTTAAAGTAATTGTAAGTTTGAAAATACTTGAGTTTTGTACTTGAAGTGAGATTGAAATACTTGACTTTTGTAATTCCAACCTTAGTGAGAAATCACGTTCGAAATAATTGATTTTTTCCCTCTGTGTATGCAAAATCGATGGGTTGCTTAGTTGCCTGCTTGATTGGGTGTTGCCGTGTTGGCTTCTGATTGAGTTAAGGCCAAATTGATGCGCTTCACAGGCCTTTGATTGCTCTTACCCACTTCCTCAACTAGTTGATTACTATGACTTTCAAAACTTGCAAGTTTTCGTGACAGATATGAGACTGTCTTTTGTTGTTGTGATAGGCAAAGTTATGAGTTTAAGTTCAATCAAGCCTATACTAATAGTTACTGATAAAGTAACTGAGTCGGTTTGAAATCACCTGCAATCCCTTGAGTTTCAAACTAGTTCTAACTAACACGAGTTTTGTATTCAATTACTCAGCCCACATTTGCTGGTGATGCCATTTTCAATTTGCGTATAATTTATTGGTATTGATTTGTGAGCGAGTGAAATCCAATTGCTGCTGTCCATTGGCTGGTCAAAGGTGACACAGGCGCAACTAATTGCATTTACTTGTGTTGTGTGTGCTTCAGTGTGTGGTGGCAATGCAAATGTCAAAGTTTTCTATCCACTTACCGTCGGAAGAGCTCACTCTCCGGATGCTCGGCTGCGAAACGGGCCTTCTTGCGGAGCAGTGGAATCGTGAGTGCGTATGTGGAGACCATCATCAGCATCGGTATGTAGAATGCCACCAGTGAGCCAAAGACAAAGAATGCCCGATTGTTAATTACACACACATTCGGCTGTGGCATAATGTTCTTCTCATTCACCAGACCTACAGACACAGACAGACAAAGCCAATTGAGAACAGGACGTCAAGCAGCGGGATATTTTAATCCTTACTTACCGAGCACTGTTATTGAACTGGACACCAACATGGCCATGGCCCAGACAATGGCTATCTTTATGCCGGCCAAACGCTTGGTGGAACGATGTCGAGACCCCAAAGGATTCCGAATGCCCAGATATCGACCGAGACTGATGAAGCACATGTGCAATATGCTCGATGAGCAGGCGAGGACATCGCAGGTGACATAGACGTTGCACCACGTGAAGCCAAGTGGCCAATATCCTGCAAAAGGACAAGAATTGAAAACATTCAATTGAGATGGGAATTTCTCTGAATCTGTTGCTAATGAAAAGCGCATGGAAATCAAACTTAATTGAAATGGGATTTCTCACACAAAAAATGGAAAAAAGGGGCAAATGGAAAGTCAAAGGAAACACAAGTAATGGGAAAATGCAGTAAAGCGAATGACGATGAATGAAATGCAATGAAAAGAAAAAGAAAAGAAAAACTGATCTATTAAGCTGGACTTATGGGCATCACAATTGAAATGCTGCCCAGAAGCGAAAGGACTTTATGTTGTTATTCTCAATAAGATTAATATCGATATATTTACTTAATAGTGATTAAATCTTATTTGTTTAAATATAAGAGATTGAGATAATTAATTTAAAGATTAGAAATATTTTACCTAAATTAATTAATGTAAACTATTTTAATAATTTTAATTTCAACAAAATAGTTTTTGCAAACATGGGACAAAAAAGTTAATTAAAAGTATATAGCGATGTGAATTATTATGAAACAAAATCTATTTATATCTGAAAGTTCAAAAATTTTACCTATGTACATATTATTATTGTTCATCCAGATTATCATAAACATACCTTTAATTATGGCTGCTTTAAGTTTATAAGCAACAAACGCGCATAGAAGTATGCAGCAATTTGTATACTAAATTTTGTAACGGGAATTCGAATTTAGCTTTATTATTGGATATTAATAGAGTTACGAATTAGTTAGAATAATTTTGGGTTGTCTTAAGAACTTATGGTGTTTGAAATCTTTTTATTTATTTATTAATTACTACTGCAAAATAATAAAAATGAGTGGGCAAAACTTTCATTTGTTATCTTTCTCCAACACAATCACTGACTAAACAGGTGGCAGTGTAAGCCTAATCTGTTCATTTTCCGCCTATTTCAGCTCAGCCACATTAACCCGATCTCAGGAAAATTTGTTGTAGCTGCCAATGCCCATGGCCATCGGGAAACTCAGTATTAATTAGTACAAATTGAGCTTGTATGCGTTGTCGTTGCTTATTGTTGCCCGCTATTAGACGCACTGCGTGGGTTTTTGTCAGCTAATTGTAGACTGACTGACAGAGAGAAGGACGGAGGGAATATAACAACAGACAAGCACTCGACACACACACTCGACACTCGACACACGACACGGGACAGAGAAAAGCGATGAGGGAAAAAGTCCAGACCCTCGTGTCGTATTTAGTTTTATATGCTTGTCACTTACAGAAACATACAAACACACATTCACCCACACACACACACACACACAAAGGCATCAAAAGCTGTAAATGTATTTATTACGTATACGACATGTTGTTGCCCTTTGCTTTGGCTCAAGTGGCCGAGAAGTGTGGATGGGACTGAACTGACGCCTAAACTGACGAAGCGCATAATTCGATTCAGTCTGGCCATTCGAGATACCCTGTAATGTAGTTATTTGGCGAGGCATATATTGTAATTTACTAAGGTATGTAAATTATTACATAAATTTCCTTGAGAATATTTGCACAAATTATGACCACAAAGAGCATCTCAAAGTTGCGCTTATGAAGAGCTTACACTGCCACCTTAAGCTGATTGTATTGACATCAAATTGATGTCTTTATTTTAAATTCGAACTTGGCTTATTAATTTTATAGCTCAGACCAGCTGCATTTCATTTCCAAGTTGACATTAAAATCAACAACTTTTTGATGACACAGCATAAGCCAAGTTAATGTCAGTACAGTGAAAATAAGACGGAAGCAACTATAAAATACATGGATACAAAAAACAAATACAAACACAACTGGAATGTTTCCTGTTGTCCACTGTCGACTGTTAGCTGTAGTTGTTTTTGTTGATGTTGCGGCTAAAACCACACTTAAGACTTTTAGTTACATTTAGTTAGCTGTTGTCGTCGTCGACAAGCAACTTGAGCGTGAAAACAAAGACCTTGCCCTCTGACTTGAGAGAGAAGCGACAGCTGAGGAAATGAGAAAGTTGCCACTGCAGATCAGAAGCCTGCAAAACTGTTGCATGAAGCGTCGTGAATAAAATGCAAACCAAAAATAAACAAGGACTGCTGAAAGAGGAATACCAGAAGTTAAAGCAACCGCCCACAGGTATGCACAAATATAGTATGGTTCAGGGAAGGAAGCAAAGAATGCAAAAGGCTCAACTTGGTTGTCTCAAGGACACCACAAGGGCGTATGAAAATATGACAATGTTGTAGGGCAACTGACGAACCAATAATCCAATAAATAATATTTAAAGTAGACTTAATTTAAATCACTAGTTATCCGATCTGCCTTTATTTACTGCTGCTACTGTTGACTGAACAACTAATGTGTTCATAATAAAATGAAATTCGCTAATGTTGTTAATGTTGTTGGTTGGTTAACAACACACAAAGTACACACACACACACAAATGAAGTTGTGCTTACTCTCTGGGTATTTAGTGTTTGAGGTTTTTGGTTTTTGGGGTTGTTGTTGGCATCAGGCGAGAGGCAAATTTATGTGTTTGATCTGTTCATGCTACGTTGAGCTCTGTTGCACATGAAGCAGAAGACAGATGCTGGCAAAGCCCTATCTTTGCCACATGTAAATTAGATAAGCACGAACATGTTCATAATGCTGTTTACATATTTTACTAGCTGACAGTTTAGCTAGTTTTTTTTTGACAAATATTAATAATTTGAATGCGATTAAATTTATAATAAATTGTACAACTTAAAGTACTTTAAGTACACTTATGAAATTTTCAGTAGTACTCCAAATATTATTCTGTATTTAAATAAAATAAATGTTCTAGAAAATTTAATTGAATGATTTTAAGACTTTTTAAAAATTTCCAATTGATGTTGTTTAATTGTAAAAACTGCGGTATTTATATTCTTAAATAAAAACTATTATCCAGCGGCTATAAATATAAAATTCATTATTTTTCAAACTTTCAAAAAGAGTTAAATCTTTCAAAAATGTTGTTTAATTTCAACAAAAGCCTTAAAGTTATAGAATTATATAAGTTGAAAATGTACTTGCTACACGACGTCGCCTGGGCTGTAAGTAGAGCTATTTACCGAGCTATTATAATATTCCGAGGTAATTGCTACACAGTTTTTACAGCCGTGCACTCTACGAATTTAAGAAGCTTAAAGCGCATAAAAAAGGAAAGAAATAAAGAAACTTGCATTTATGTGGACACTAGTATGTGGTAGCGGAAATGACTTGTGGAAGGATGCTTCGTGTTCTGGCAAGGACTTTGCTGGAATAATGCATGCAGAGTGCATTACACAGAGACACAGAGAGTAGTTGAGTTGCATGTCAAGTGACTGGAAGAGAGATAAATACTCACCGAGAAACGCTGGAATGGCGCCCATGGGCATGACAAACAAACTGACAAGCAGATCGGCAATGGCCAGCGAGAACAGAAAATAGTTGGTGACATTCTGCAGCTTGCGATCCAAGGCGACAGCCAGACAGACAAGTATATTGCCCAGACCGCCGGCGAATATGAAAAAGACCACGAAGAGGAAAAGCCAATCGTAGCCATGTGGCTTGTAGTCCAGAAAACTTCTGGTTATGACAATGTCGCTGTCCGTAGTTGTTGATGTCGTTGTTGTCGTGGTTAGAGCCGTGTAGTTGGACAGTATCATGTCCAAGCTGGTGGTTACATTGCTCACTCTTTCACTGCCAAGGCCAGCAACACTGTCGGCCAGTTCGGTTAAGTTCAGCCACGACCACAGGCCGTCGCCCTGTTCAATGTGATAGTCGAGCAACTTTGTCCGACTCGAATTTGCACTCGGACTCAGACTCAGCAAATCATTTGCCTCCAACTGTTGCTGTAGTTGGCAGAACAGCGTTTGTGTTTGGTTGCTCTCGTTCCCCTCACAGAGCAGACGTTGCCGATTGCAGTTGCTGCCTGGATTAAAACTAAGCGTATCACTCACATTATCACTAACGGCCTCATTGCCGATGGCCAGCTGGAATTGCGCATACGCCTCGTGTGGCGGCCTCAGCAGTTGCGTCTCTAGCGCACAGGACACGCTTCTGGATGCCACCTCCAGCTCCAACTCCTCTCCGGCTGTGTTGCATGCATAAAATGCTTTCTCCTCGTGCTCATCAAATGCTTGCAAGGTGCATTGGAATGTTGCTGTTGTTGTTGTGCTGTTGCTGCTGCTGTTGTTATCAAAGTTGTTGCTGCTGCTGTTGTCATCGGGGTTGTGGTTTTGGGCTGCCTCGCAGTCAATGAAAGGCTGCCAGAGTTCGTGCTGCTGGGCTGCAGGTGCCACACGACAATTAAAGTCGCGTGTGGTAAATGTGAATGTTGTTGTTGTTGCTGTTGCTGCTGCTGTTCCTGCTGCTGTTGTTGGTCCATGACCAGCCTCACTTTGCATCTCCATTTCATTCTAAAGCTGTGTGTCGTGCTTAATGACAACAACAACTTGTTGGGCTACAGTCGTTGTTGTTGTTGTTGGTTGAATTTATTGTCAGTTCGAGTGCTGCAAAGATTGAACATATTTAGTTCAATGCAACAAATTATGATAAAAACATAAATGTGCGAATGTGAATGATTCAAAACAGAGAAAGAGAGAGAGAGAACGATTTTACAGAGCGATGGCATTTTTTCTAATTAGTCGCAAATATGTAAATGGTTTTTGCAAATTGCGTCCGACATGTTTTGTGGTCGTAAACCACAGAAAATGCGTAACAACATTGTTTAATTGGCTACCGAGGCTGGAAATGCAAATGTCAGTCGTTTTTAAAACATGTAAATATGCAATATTTATACGAGTAACATATATGTGTACAGTGTGTATATATGAACATAAGTATTTACGTGGTATGTTCTTGCATGTTTACACTGTGCTGTCAATAGCTATAGTTGGAACTACATATAGTTGACGGTCTGCCGGTTGCAGCTGTGCTCAATGGTCTGTCAATGGTTGCAGCTGCCACAGCGTCAACGTCGCCTGTGAATGGCATTTTAACAAAAGGGCAGCTCTCGGTTGTTTTCTCCGTCCGACAGCCGCTTTTGTTTACCGTTAGACCGTCAGGTTAGTCAGATTGTCAGCTGTTGACAATCTGTGGCACGCACACAGCTGTGTATAGTATGTGCAACACCCACGCGCCTAAAATGCTTTTTGTTTGCTTCGGCAGCGACCCTTTACTTTCACTGATAATGAGCTCACACACACACACACACCCACAATTGCGCAACACGTACACTCTAAAATAAGGTAGTGCCCTACTTGAATTCATACAGTTTTATTATTAAAACTTTTGGATTGTTGTGTACTTTTATTTCTGAATTAAGTATGAAATGATCTTAAATTTAAAATTCCGACTGATCGTTTCTACGACAGCTATATAATATAAAAGTCCGATGTTAGCCAAAATTAATCATAATACTTGTGACCATGCCAATCAATAAAATCTGTGTGTTTGGTTGAAATACACCCAACAAGATTTAAATAAAATTAAGTTTACCATAAGAACGTTTAGGTTTAGAAACAAGTTCATTTGGGGACTTTTTCAAGCTTTTTCGTTCTTGTGCCTTAAAATTCTCAACTGATTCTAGCCGCACAAATTAAATGATATTTAATTTATCTATTTTTAGCGATTTTTATGTTCTTTAAGTTTTAAGATTGTGCTTCAGTTTTAAGATTCAAATAATATAAATTTGAGAATGTCTTATACTATAGACAAGAGAGAGAAATTTGGGATAAGTTTACGACTTTTACTATCTTAAATTAATTCCGAAAAGTAACTCATAAACATCTATATACTTTTGAGATCTGATTAAGTCCGAAAAATCCCAATTTTTGTCTGAGTGTACACACACTTCCACACACCTAAGCAGATTTTGAGACTGTCTGCATAAGGGGTTAATTAAAAGTGCACGATGCCACACGAAAGATTTATGCCAATGTTGCAGCCACAGCTGCGTGGCACAGTCACTGCCACTGCCACTGCCACTGCCACAACTTGCGCCATAATTCGTGGCATGGCCTTTAATAAATTTCAATTAAAGACGCTTCAACTTTAAAGTTGGCCAACAAATTGTGTCACAGCGCTTTCAACATGTCCAATAAACCAGTGGCAAAACATTGTTGTAATAATTTTTGATCACAAAATATTTGCCAAACTATTTTCCATATGCACCAAGTGCGGCATGATGATGTTCCAGGGTGTGAAGTCTGAGGGGGCGTGGAAGTGGGCGGTTTGCCACCCAGAGGAGAGCGGCCAAAAAAGCGCATTCAGTATGCAAGTGATTTGGCCAATCAACCGCAACAAAGGCAGCGTTAGAGTGCTTTGGGGGCGTGGCAGGCACAACCACACCAACAACTACATACTCACACACACACTTACACCTATACTCACACTCCCACTCAGTTATACTCATACTCGGGGCAACCCGACATTTGCAATTTGGGGTTTGGCAAAATGAACGTTTTTTTTTTTTTTTTTTGCTTTTGACAAAAATGAAAATAAATGGAACGCACTTTGTTCGCTTTCATACACTACTCGTAGCACAAGTTGTGTGTATGAGAATATGCTTCTGAAGATGGCAACATGAGTTAAAATTCGAGGAACTAACATGTACACAATGAAAACGTGTGTGGATAGAATTTATTTCAGAGTATCCTTAAAGCATTCGCATACAATGGAAATTAATTTTAAAGCGAAATTGGAAACATACAGAAATCACAAGTGAAAACGAATTCAGAGAAAAGCAATTTCGCTTCGAAAATTTCTCCGTGCCACAGAACTTTGAGTAACTAATTGTTTTTAGCATGTTCACCAACCTTTTCGAACTAGGATTCTAGGGTTGGCCCCTTCTCAGATTAAGTTTCTCAAGGGTGTGTTTAGCAACTTTTTTAAGTTTATCATGCGGAACAATAGGTTTTTATTTTATTTATTTTTTAATTAATTTAATTTAATTTATTTATATAATAATTGAATTTGTATAGCTTACAAGAAATTTAAAAGTTATTGGCGCGACAAACAATAAAAGTTACTTGACAACTCTAAATTCTAAAATTCTGACAAAAAATGTGACATTATTCTCAGTGGATTCAGCGATGATTTCGTTTCACTCAACAATTTTCAGGTGATTTGACTGTGGCACGGAGAAATGAAATTGACGTGAAACTCAAGTGGAAGAGATTTCTGTGGCATAACTGATAAAACGGAAGAAATAAGAATAGAATAAGGTATAGAAATGTAAGATCAAAGTTTAAGTAATAGTCCAAGTTAATCCTGTAAATATTATGAGCTAATCTTTAAATAATAATATTGATCACTTTCTTAAAATCAGTGAAACATCTACACAATTTCGGTTTATTTGTTTATAAAAATTCCGAAAATGTTTCAAAAAAATATCATTAGCTTAGTTAATTTCAAGATATTTTTTGTTTCTGTTAGTTCATTTACAGTTCGGTGTGCTAAGAGATTCGATACACAATTATTTTGTTAGCGCAAGAGTAAATCGCAATTTCGGTTAGCAGCTGCTGTGGAATCGCTGCCAGTGAAAATTAGTTTTGATTGGATTTGCGTTCCAATGCAGAGAAGGGTACCAGGTAATCTGGTGACAACCCCATCCAAATGGAACAACGACAAAACTGGACAGCTCCTGTCTGTGGCAGATGGCTCTAAACATGAGGAGTTGTTTTGGGGTCACTAATGCTCAACTCATATGCATATTTAATGTGCTTGCTTTGACAGCACTCTGCCAACTTAATTTAAGTGGCGACCACATTCATGTGCCTCCTTTTTACAACCCTCCATCGTATTAAGCCTCTTTCCCTTAGAGACAGGAGACAACAGACCCTTTAATAATGTGACTGCAATTTAAATTTCTGCTCACCAACTACTTGGCATGTCCTGGTTTCAGTTATTCTCTTTTTTTTACTGGAACCATATGTCTGTGTGTATGTGTATGTGTGTGTGCATATGGCGCTTTAATGAGTCGCGTCAGGCAGTCAGCGACCAACTTTTGTTTGATTGTTGCAAAATGGCAGCTGCCTGCCTAAGTGCAGAAGGAGCTGCGACCGAGAAGGGCCTGAAATACTTGCTAAGTAAGTACATTCGTGGGTGCATATATTATAGTGGCACAATTAAGCCGTACCAAAATAATGATGTGCTCTTCGTCAACACAGCTGAAATTCCAAGGAGAATGTTTTCTGAATTTATAATAAATTAAATAAAGGGTTGATTCATTTTAAGTTAACAGGCTATTTTCATGTCTATGCATCAGAATTGTTTAGGAAATTAGCAACAGTAATTCCAATGTGGGTATAGTTCACTTGTAGGGCTAACATTGCGTATACTCAATGTTTACATGAGCTAAAACTAAGGAGACTTTTTCCAGCACAGTTAGGAAACGAAATCTGCTAAAAGCCATTTCATAGCAAAACAGCATATAAAGAAAGAGAGAGAGTGTGTAGATAAAAGCAGAGAAGAGAAAACCTGCAGCGAAACAGGAAAAATAATATTTGCATGAAACACAATATTTGTTGATACTCTTCGATTTTCATTTGCCTTTCTTGTTCCATGTACTCGTATACGCTTTTGTAAGTAAGTTTTGCAATAGAACGTAGTTAAATTTATCTGTTTGGGGGTTCAATCAATAGGAAATGGATCTCATCGCGTAACGAGAAAAGCGATCTCAATGTGAAGATCAATTGTGTGATCTATGTACTCGCAACGCTGTTGATACGTCGATTTTTCCAACTGCCAACTGTGTTGACATTGCACTTTACAATGGTAGCTGCGTTTGTTGTTGTTGTTGGCATTTGCACTCGTGTGTGCCTTAATTTGCGGTTAATTATGTAATTAATTATTAACGGTGCGCCGCATTTGCGTTTGCGGTTGACTTGAATTTCAGCAGCTTACGAGCTATAAACTGCATATTGTTAACATTTTATGGTCATGTTCAGTTAGTTACTAAATATGTAGTACATACAAAATGTTGACGACTCGCCCTCGGCCACGCCCATATAGAAACCAACAGTTGGCTTCAATTACACAAATAAATTGCTGCTCATTTGGAGACCGTAACGTTAAGCTCAAAATCATCAACATTAACACTTTACTTGCCCCAAAAAAAAACAAACAAAATACAAGAAGGGAAAAAGGACTCTTTGGAGACGAAGACGTCGACGAAAGCAACAACAACAAGTATGTAACTTGATTGTAACTTGTCCAGGCGCTGTGATTTGTCAAAAGTGTCGCTGCTGCGCCAGGACTCATCAATTATACAATGTCGGACAGTAAAATTACCGAGAAATTTGTGTGAAAACTTCATTAAGCGACGAGTAGCCCAACAACAACAACGACATGAACAAGCTTGCAAACAGTGGCAAAATGACGGGAGATTCTTACACATAAGCGGATGTGAATGTGAGGCATCTTCATCGGGTTCTGGCTTCTTCTGGCCAACACTTTGCAGTCTGCCGAGCAGGCAGTTAATGAAGAGAAATGGCCAAAAGTGTTTTATAAATGTTTGCCCTTACAAGTGGCGCTGCTTTAGACCAAATTCACAGAGACTTGCGACTCTCGTGCGTATGGATAATGTTGAATACATTGCGAAGTCTCTTAACATTATTTACTTATATTTAAGCAAAAACCTCTTTAAAACTGTATTAATGCTTATACAACTTTAAGCAAAAGTGATATTGCTAATGTATCAATGTAGATATTTAAATTTAATTTAAAATATGTAATTTGTTTAGTACCTACTAGAAACGATTGTAATTTTTAAAATATAAATTATTGAATATAAGGTATTTGCTGATTTATATTAAAAGAAAAAACAAATAAAAAGAAAACTCTTATTTTTTGATATAAACAAAAAACTATAAAATAATAATTAAATTTAAATGTTTTTTTGAAAGTCAAGGTATAACACTTATTTTCAGTTTTTAATAAAAAAACAAAAGTTGGCTTTTGGAAATACAACTTCCGGTACAAAAGATATTTACAATAATTTGTGTTTTTAAATTTTTATAATAGAAATAGAAAATAAAAAAAATGGAAATAAAAGTTTTTACTGTTTCTCATAACTCTTATTTGCTGTCTCTGGTACCTACAATCTGTTATTATTTATTTGCACTAAATTGATTTGCAACTTATTTATTTTATTTCTTTGCTTATTTATTTTATTTTTATTTAGAAATTGGATTATTTAAAGAGCATACAAAATTCGTTGTTAGTGGGAAATGCTCGTTTTTTGAATGTGGTTATTTGGTATTGCTTAAGCACATTACTTCCTGCTTTTGTTGTTGCGGTTGTTTGCGGAAGTGAGCATCGATAAATTTTCGTTTTTTACTTGTGTGGTATTTTTGGTGTTTTCATGTTGCCGTTGTTGATGTTGGGTTTTGTTGGTTCTTAGTTCTTGGTTTTTCCTATTTTCCTACTAACTCGTGTGCTTTAATAGCGATGACCAGCGAACGATACGAAATGCCTGCGATGTCGGCAATATCTTAATAGATATATGGAGATATATGCTGTGCTATTAATCTGCCTGCCAGTCAATTATGTTACTTTACTGAGCCCCAATTTGACCCAAGTTCAAATGGCAACTTCAACTCAAAAATATTTTCGCTTGTTGTCTCGAATTTTTGACTTACAATAAATATGCCAGGCACGTTTTAGACCAATAGACAGGAAAATAAAATAAATTCGAGTATACTATAAATAAAGAATACCAGTCAAAGAGCAGTTGACAGTAAAATATCTGTATTTTTGCTCTTGCAATAGAAAACATAAAAAATAAACAAATACAAGAGAAACGAGTGCAACGTGCAATGATCCGTGGCATGAAAATATAATATTGCTTTGCTGAATTTAAAATGAAATATCGTTGAAACTCAGTGGTTTGGCAAATTTTACTGCAAAACGAACTGAAATATAGTGAAACTGAGTTTACCAGAGCTTATCGCCATTTTCATTTGACTAATTCAAATGCATTTAATTGAAACCACTTGATAAACGCAAAGAATTTTATTTCGAATGCTTCCAATTATTATCTTCCTTTCAGTTCACTTTGCATTGGTGTCAAATTGATTTGCGCTGACAAAAACCAAACCGAAATGCAAATACAGCTGCAACAAATAATGCGTTTAAAATGTTAAATCAAAACTCAACTCGATGTTGGCTAGTTTTGCCATCAACTCAATCAGAGCACATCAAGAGTGCGATTTTGTCATTGGCGCTTCGAGTGCATCTATACTTGACCTCGGCTATTTGTGTAGTGAATAAAAGCGATTTAAAGGCTGACAGCTTGAATTGAACTCGAGCAATTTGCATAATAATTAACTAGTTTATTTGCTTTTGATAGGCACTTGGCCACTCGCATTCAATCTCTGCCTAACGCCACGTGATTTCCCTTGGCAACAAAATATATTCAGCAGTTCTGCAGTTTTGGCAAGATATTGTAGCCACAGATTGGAGCCCATTTATTATTTCAACGTTGTGTTGTGTACAGATTTATGGCCGAAAACTTAGAACCGCTTTACAGAAAGCACAAAAAACCGCAAGAAGTTGCAACTTGATTTACTATCAGGTGAAACTTGGAACACAATTCTGAAACGTGTTGTCATCTTCAACACTTTACAAGTGCAAGTACAAGTGCCTGTAAATGCCAGAACAAGATACAGGTTGCAGAGAAAAAAAAAACTAGATAAGAAACCGTAATAAAAGCCACAAACTACACGTGCTGCCTTCAAACCATCAATGAAATGGCAAATGGGAAGAGAAATCATTCAAAAAATAGACGAATTAACTCAAACATTCACTTAGCTATTGTTTGCAATTCATTGGGAATGGCAGGTAGGATTTGTGTACTCGTACTCGTGCATATTTGAACAACATTGCTCATACGCCACGTATTCTGCGCACACACAAAAAATTAGCCCATACGAGTATCAAGACGAGTTTGTTTTTTGTGTTGTCATTCATTTTTTTCCTGCTTTTGCTTTTGATTATATTGCTTGTTGGCACTTAGCCAAGGCTAAAAAACAGAATCAGCAGCAAGTGGAGCACGCATGCATACAAATATTCAAATATTCAGTCTAGTTTTGGCCCTTTCGTCGCCAGCATTGAAACTAACACGAATATAATGTATAATTTATATATATGAAAGTAATAAATTAAATAAAATCAAATGATTTATGACATTATGAGTACAACATTTACATAAATACTAACACATATATCAACGAGTATAATATTACGATTTACAGGCAATTAATTTTCAATTACAGTCATTAGTTAAGCAATCCAATCAATTAGGCATGTCACTTTCTTATGGTTTTGATTTGACAAATGAATTAAATGATTCAAAGTTGTGACAATGAAAAGGACAAGTATTTATTAGTGACCTTTAAAGCATTAAACTTTGCATAAAATATTGTTATTTAATAGAGCGTAAAATTTAGATATAATTATTAAATTATTTAATATTTAAATTTTATATCAACTACATAGCATGTTACATCAAAATATACCGGGGTGCCACAGAAATCGCAAGCGAAATAGAATTCCGCAGAAAGCAATTCCGCACGGAAATTTCCGAGGTGCCACAGAACTTCGAATGATTTAATATTTTTTAGCATTTTCACCAACCTTTTCGAGCTAGGCTGCTAAGGGTTGACACCTTCTCAGATTAAATTACCCAAGGTTTTGCATAGCAGCTTTTTTAAGTTTATAATTGCAGAACAACAGGCTTTTAATTTTTTCTTATTTAATTAATATAATTTAATTTATTTATGTAATAATTGAATTTGTTTAGCTGAAAAACATTTAAAAGTAATTGGCGCGAAAAAAATAAAAATTCCTCGACAACTCTAGCAATTGTCTGCCATTAGTCTGGCAACTCTTCGTGAAAAATGTTTTCACAAATGGCACAATAAGTTAAAGGTTTTTATCGGGAAAACTTGATTTATCTCAAAAGACCTATTTTTGTAAAGCTTAATTTAAAGAACACTGAAGTGGTTCCATATATATTTTTTAAATACCTTTCTTCGAATTCTGACTAAAAAATATGGCATCGCTGACCCTGACTTCGAAAATCTGAATCGGACTATGTGGCAGCATCGGACGCTAGCGATTTTAGCGCTAGTTTAATACGCGTAAATTTATTCTGCGATTTGACCTGTGGCACAGCGAAATGAAATTGAAGAGAAATTCGAGCGAAAGCGATTTCTGTGGCACCCCCGATAGAAATCTTTTAGTGAATTCTGTCGGACACTTGTCAGCAAATCAAAATGATAAACCTAAATATAAATTCCAGGAAAAGTTATTTTACTGGATTGATAGTTGCTATCCTCGAGCTCCCTAATTTGATTTCAGTTTAATTTTAATCTAAATATATTGTTTGGAAAATACTGAGAATTGCAGTCTCCTATTAAGTTTAGCCAGAGTTAGATGGAATTGTCAGCAGTATCCCCTTTGTATACTTTAATAAATTCTGCAATTTATATACACTTATAAAATGTCTTATCATGCAGAATTGTTAAAGCAAAAAATGTTAAATTTGATACCAATATAAAATTAATAATACATTTTTCCGACTTGTTAAGACAATTAAGCAGGGATTGCAAGTAAGAGTTATGAGAGACTGGATAAACTTTTATTTTACATTTTTATTTAAAAATCACGGAATAAAAGCTTTTTTAATTGGTATAATAAAAATTAAAAAAAAAATATTTTTCTAATTTTTATAATTAAAATTGAAAATAGCTATTATTTTATTATTTAAGATTAAGATCAAAAACTTAACTTTTATTCACTAACTTATATTTTAAAAACTATAATCGTTATATTTTTAAATTATAATATTTATTAAATACATAATCTGATAGAACTGTATAAACACAGAGTACAGTAATATTATAGTTGATATGCCCGATCTGTTGTAAGAGTATCTGCGCACTGCTCAGTATAAAAATATTACACACAATATAAATAATATTTATATATTTGAATGACAATAGTTGACTATTGTTACAGATGTTTTGCGTATCTATGGAGATTATTTGTAGCCATATAAGGCAGCAGCTGGCACGTGCAACCCCCTCGCTCCCCCTCGCTCCCCCTCGCTCCCCCTCGCTCCTTTCTGCCCCCCTTAACGTGGCTCTCCCCTCCAATTACCTGTGTATGAATGTGTATCTTAATTGTGCTGTCAATCATTTTGCATATTTGCACTGGCAAAATGTTTGATGGCCATTGCGATGGTCAGCGAACGCATAGTAAACCCGACAATAGCAGCGCGGAAAGATAAATTTAAATAAATATATAAATAGTATATGGAAGTAATTATAAAATGTGCATAAAGTGAAAAATATGCGAAGATGTTTGTTTGCTGTTTTTTGCGTGCGTCAAGTGGCCAACAAAATGACAAATCGTCATGAGAAAATATTTGTCAATTGTGCATTTCTTATTGCTAGTCACGGCAATGTTGAATTATAATATTTATGGCTTTTCGATATTCATAAATAATTTACACGCCAGCCAATTAAATGATAGGTCATCATGATCGACATCGATCTCAACGCTTAATTGGCATAAGAATTCGCACAATTGCTCAAAGTCAACGTTGCAGATGATTAATTACAGACATCACTTGATTTTGTTTTTATATTTTCGATTTGTTTTGATTTTGTGCTGTTTACGTTTTACTTTTCCACTCAAGTCAGCTTCAATCTCGATAGTGTCTGTGTGTATCATTAAAGTTATTCAATATTGCATTATGTTTTACCATTCGCCAGTTGGCTTAAAGGCGATAACAATTTAGATTATGACTATTTGGCTCTCAGTCAGACTTCTTTGAGAACTGACGCCATGAATGAATTATATTTAATGCATTTTTTATGTCTAATGGCAAATTCCACAGTTGATGTTGAATCTTTGAGATAATAAAATATTTGTTTTTACATATATTTGATATTCGTACTCGTTAAAAGATAAATCAACATATGTAGCGTATAAATTCAATTGAAATATGCCAATGATAAATGTTTAAGTTTATTTTTATTTATTTCTGCTTATTGCAGGCTACACTTAGCATGCCGATGATTGGTTATTCAAAATATTTACGAAATTTTATTGTTCTCAAAGGGAATTAAATATTAAAGAATTTACTTAATTGCAGCCGAACAGTTAAATTTTTTGATACAACATTTTGATGGTAATGCCATATAAAAATATCGCTGAACAGGGTATCAAACCGAATCGAATATCGGTTTCAGTTACGGTTTCGGTTATGTTCGCATTAAGGTTTTCGGTAATCGGTTTCGAAAAAAATTTGTGTATCGGTATCGGTTGTAAAACATGTTAATTTGAAAAAGAAAGTATAAAAAAAATTTTACAAACTATCATAGGTATTTTTTTTAGACCCCGTACTTTAAAAAAGTAAAGGGGTCTATTAACTTTGTCACAAAAAAAAATGTGCGTAACAGGCAGAAGGAGGCGTGGCAGACCCCATAAAGTATATATATTCTTAATCAGCATCAACAGCCGAGTCGATATAGCAATGTCCGTCTGTCCGTCCGTCCGTCTGTCCGTCTGTAAGAGCGCCTAGATCTCAGAGACTATAAGAGCTAGAGACTCCAAACTTGGTATGTAGGTTCGTCTATATTGCAAGCAGATCGAGTTTGTTTTAGATTTTGGATCGGACCACTATATCATATAGCTCCCATAGGAACAATCAGTTTAAAATCAAGTATGGAAAACTTTTTTGCTGTTTGAGATATTTCAACCAAATTGACAGAATATGCATGTATAATGGTTCCATACATCCTGACCAAATTTGGTTGGAATCGGGCCACTATATCATATAGCTGCCATAGGAAGGATCAGTAGAAAATCAAGTCTTAGTATGAAAAACCTTTTTGTTGTTTGAGATATCTCAACCAAACTGACAGTATATGCATATGGGATGATCATATACATCCTGACTAAATTTGATTGGAATCGGACCACTATATCATATAGCTACCATAGGAACGATCAGTCAAAAATCAAGTCTTAGTATGAAAACTTTTTTTCCATAGTAAGTACGGGGTCTCCGACAGCCGAGTATGCTAGACTGTAGCACCGTCCATTAGTTTTTTATTGAGATCAATATACATATTAGAAAAAAAAGAGGTATAAATTTGGAAAACCAGGATAATACCTGAAAAACATAATTAAAATTTATGCTCGACCAAACCGAAATTACCCGATTTGCATGAATCGTTTTTGTTGTTCTTAACAATTTTGGTTTTTCTGTTTAGGTATAATAAAAAACTTTTTTTCGGCTACGGTTTCAATCGGTTTATACCGGTTAACTGTTACGGTTTCAGTTACGGCTCTAATCCCTAATTGAAATAAGAGTAAAAACTATTTGAAAATGTATTTCTAGTATAACTGTTTTTGCTTGGCAATTTAATACATAATTAGTTTTCGCTTAAGCCTCACCACAAATCGGCGCAGTTTGTAAAGTTACTCAACCATCACATCGACTATGCAATCTGCTGACAACACTTGCGACATTACTTCTAGGCCTGTTGCTGACAGGCACTTAAACAGCAAAACATCTAAACAGCTAAACAGCAAAACAAGGTTGGCTCAATTACTTGAGGTAATCAACGGCATTTTATGTTGATTTGCCACTGAAGTTTTACTGGATCCACTTATCTCGGAGATCCGTAAATGGTTTTGCTTTTTCCTTGATGACACACACTCTGGCACCTCCCATCACAGGTGTCACTAAAAGTTTATGCTTAATAGTTTAATTTCCTGACAGGGCTTTAAACAAAATGCGTATAACGTGGTCAACGGAAACAGAAACGGAAACGGAAAAACCGAAAAACCTCAAGCTCAACCGAAAAAGGAGCTGGGACATAAAAAATGCAAACATTTGATTTTGGTTTCGCTTTTTTCGGCAATAAATCTCTGTCTGACATCAGGAATTCCCCCAAGTGAAAATTGTTCTTGTCTCTGTTATTGTTATTGCTTTAGTTTTTGCCAACGGACGCTTGACTTATTTTACAGTCTGGTCGTCTGAGCAGATAACCGAGCAGGAGCTGCGGATTTGCGAACAATTTTTCAGTATCTGTGCTTCTTCGCTCAACTAATGAAACACAATACTTAGCCATATTTGCACATCGTTGTCTTTGAGATACGCACCTGCTACTCGTATTTAGTTGCCTGTTGTTGTTGTGTGCTGTTGTCGTGCTCGGGCCTTCGTGTCATTTCCTGCCGCATTCAAAGACATTACTTCCTTTATCATTTTTTTATGCTCGTGCTATTTGCCTTTCCTTAATTGTTCGTGACTTTGTTTCTACCTCCACAAAAAACAAAGCTAACAATTTACATTCATGTAATTACGCAATCAGCAGTGGTCTGAGTAAGAAGGTGGTACTCGTAAAAAGCGAAGGACGTAGGGGGTGTAGAGAGTGAAGGACACCACAAAGTTTACTTTATGCAGGCGTTGCTTTGATTTCGCCGGCTTCTTTCCGTTTCACCTTATTTACATCGTCACTATTCTTTATTTTTTGTTCACCATTTACATTTTATGTGTATTTACTTGTATGTGTAAACACACTCACACACATGCAGGCACGCACACATTTTCAGTTAATTTTTAATTAATTTACATATGAAATTTGTTGAATGTCCTCTGCCTTGTGTTTCTTTTCTGTTGTGTTGATTAGCAACCAGATCACGTGCTTTCCATTTAACTAGAGTTAAACACTTGCGTAATACTATTGTTAATTATGCAGGTCTCTGATTGTTTGCATGCTGTACAGTGTACACTGTTCACACCTGTCTGTTGGAAAACTCTTAGAACTTTTTTGTAGAATTTTGTTACTTGCAAAAGTCCTTTCAGTCCTTTACAGTTTAAAAACTATATTTTGCATAGAAATTTTTCTAAGACTTGCCATTTAAAACTTGAGATTTATTCTAGGAATTGTAATTTGATGAACATGACCTTTCATTTACTACGATTTTAATAAATATTTCTATTCAACTCGCAGAGTATATGTAGTTTCTATATGGTTTCTTCTAAAAGTTTTAAAATAAAAATTCGAACAGTAAGTGAGGTGTTTTATAAAGACAGATGAACATTTTTACTTCAAGTGCAATAGAATATTTTCTTATATCTTGTCCCTCTAAAAATCAAACAAAATTCAAAAGCTAAAGTTAAATACAACTTTGGTTAGTGCCTTAAATGCAAAGACGCACATAAAGAAATTTAAGAGTACTCAATGCATCAAAAGCTCGTTGCTTAATTTTTGTTTTAACAGAATTGCTTATCATAACACTTAACAAACTTTTATTATTTTACTACATTATTTTATCGAAGGGTTTGAAGAGTAAGCATAATTGGAAAACTTTTTTTTTAACATTTTCTAAATTGTTATTGATAATTACAAATTTTACTTTTTAGGGAGAACTTTTGAAATCAATTTTATTTTAGACTCGTAAATCATTCATTATTCAAGTTTTAAATTGTTGCAATGCTTTTTATAATTTGTTTATTATATTTGTATTTTTTTTTTAGTAAAATGTGCAACTGTTGATAAGTAAACGAGCTGCTGCTATGACTGCCAACTATTTATTTATTTAATACTTTTTGCACCAAGTGAAGCGTAGAAAATTGGCTAAGTGATTCAACGGCACACACTTCGATTTAAGTGGGTTTTGTTTTTGTTGTTTTTTGTTCAATAGATATTATTTTAGTTTGACAAGGTGTCGAAATAGCTTTGGTTGTTCTTTTTACACTTTTTAATTTAATTCGTTTTATTTTTTATATTTGCATTTTAAATCATTTTACGCGCGCAAATTTGATTTGAAAAGTATTTGTTGTTTTTGATTGTTAGCAGAGTTCGAGCGAACTTAACGCGGCAAAATTTTAAAACAAACTGACAGTGCGAATTTTCCAAACTGGTCCATTGAGTTTGAAAAGCCAGTGAAAGGCAGTCGCTGTCGACGTCGACGTCACTGCTGCTGCCACAGTTGGCGACAGCGGCAACATTTGCTGTGTCTCAGTTAAATTTTTCTCTCTCTCTCTCTCTGGATGTGCTCTCTTTAGACCAACGAAATAGGGGGAAATTCCGACGGGCTTTGTTTGGGAAATTTTCTTGGCGCGAGTGAAGCAGCTGCTGCCTGTAAAGAACACAGCCCAAGTGAATTGGGGAGGAGGAGTAGGAGGTGGGGGTTGCCACCCTGGGCGCCACGTGCGCGCCTCTTGGCTGTCAACATTGTACGTGTCAGCCACGATTCTCGCAGCCCATCTCTTGTATGTTTTATGAATGAATTATATATATTATGGTACGAGCCAAATAATCATTGGTTATTAGTCAAGCAGTTCACGCGATGCTGTAAAATTCTTACGGAGGAATTGGAGTGCTTGGAACATTGCGATAATCACAAAAATCACAAAAGTTCCAGAAATTGAGCATAGTATCTAATTGATAATAAACGTAGTTGGTTACACAATTCGGTGCCATTTAAATTACTGCGTTTTCCCAATTTTCCAATTCAATGGAAATACTCACAATGCCAGCTGGTGCCTCGTGTGCCTTTTAAATGTAATTTATTGAAACGTGCATTGCTTGCTCTTCATATATTGAAAAAACTTAAGCGTGTCAACCAAAAATATATACCATTTAAACGCATATATGAATGTGTATATACTATATAGTATAGGTAGGTTTATGTGTATTTTATGAACGTGTTTGGAATTTGATGGGCTGTTTTGTTAAATTTTTGCCTCTTGCTTATGGCATAGATATGAACATCTTTTGCTGCTTTATAACTGTATTTAATAGCTCACACAATGCTGGTAGAAATACATACTGTACGTATACGTAACTTGCCACAAAGCAAATGAAGGATTTGCTTCCTATTGCCACACAAAAGCGGACCATAACTTGTATTTACTCGTGTGCGGCTTTTATTTCATTTCGAATTGAATTGAATGGGGAAAAGGAAAAGGAGAATGGGTGTAAGGATGAGGATGAGGACGATAGGGTTGCCGAAACTTATCGCATCATGTGCCGTTCGTATTACGTGCCTCACATATATTTATTTGGTTTTTGGCTGTTCAGCAAACAGTGCAAGCCACTTTTGCCTCCCACATGCTGAATAACTGTTGCTTTCCCGATGGTTATTTTCCGAATTTTCGTTGCAATTCGATGCATATTTGTTCTGTCCGTGCGTGTTCATGTTGGCGGCACGTGCCTGGCGCCAGACTATATATAAAAAGAGTAAAAATATCGCCATTGAAACAAAGCCGGAGAACTTTGCGTAATGCGCCATGTGTTCGCTCTCGGTGGCGTATGCGTAATGCGAGGCGTTGTTGAAACCGAGCATCGCGTCGGTCATTTAAGCCACTTGAAGACACATTTCACGGCCAAACAGTTGTCAGGGCCAACCAACCCACAACCCACCACAATAGCAATTTGATGTGGTTGAACGCCAGTTTTATTTAATGGCTTTTGTCTTGCTTCAATCGTTCGCACAAACATTGACACCTACGAACTGTAAACAAACACGAGTACATAAGACATGCATGTACGTGTAAATATATATGCACATGTGTTTATTTGTATATGTGTGTAAGCTGCCTTTAGTTACTCATTTATTCTATCGCAGCTGAGACTGGTTTAAGCTCCACCATTTCGAAATATTATTATGCATTTTGAGAGGCAGCCAATTCAAATTATATTTCGTCCTTTTGTTGACCCCACAACAATTGAGTCCTTGTTAGTGCATGCTCTGGTAAGCAAATTGTTTCGACTGGCCCAAAACCATAATGCCAACGGATTATACTTACTATATGTTGCTGCTCGTCGCGATTGTATTTACAACTGGCTCGCAGCCATATTGTTCAGTATTTAAAGAAATTTAAATACGAGTATAGAAACATATTTTGCAGTTTATTTTGAGCCAAAACAGTCTAGGGAATATTTCTCTTTATTTAAACTCAAATTAAAGTGGGCCCTGAAACCTAACAAATTAACCAAAGACTGCGTTTTAATGTCGGTCATTAAATAATATATTTTGTGAAAATGTTCGCTTACGAGTTTTCATTTTGTAACCTGTACTTTTTTCGTGGCCAATCAAAAGCCGGAAAAAACGCACGAAAAAGTTGTGTCGGATATTTATTTAATAAACAAAAACAGCATTAAGTAGCTGAGCAGAGACGTGCAGCAAACTTGGCCAACTTGGTGCTGAAATTTAATAAAAAAGTTAAAATACTAAATAAAATACTGCGCGGCTTTCACGGAACTTTTCATGCGCTCAACATTTGTTGTAGCCAGCGAGTTGTGAATGAAGCGGAAAGAGGGTAGCATTTTTGACGAATAGGGAAGCAAATAAATAGAAAAGGAATAAAAGAAGATGAAAATTTACTTAAGCATTAATTTGGCAAGTTACTCATACGCCCCATTTAACAATCTCTGGATATTGTGTAAAAAACTCTTTTCAACTTTTCGCTCGCGACGGAGCATTGAAAATGAGCACGGAAATCTCTTGGCTCAGCTGCTTGTCGGTTAAATGGCCTAAAAGTAGACAACAAAGCCCCGCACAAGCTGCGTTTAAGTGGCTCAGTTTAAGCGTTTAATCATCGACATTAAAAGCAATTGCTTGTCTGATTTTGCTTGTATGTTTGTGTGTGTGTTGTAGTTGTTGTCCTTAGTTGTTCACTTTGTTCGGCATTTTTTTTGGTTTTTTTTGTTACCAAAATGCTGTCGGCAATTTGTTGTTGTCCTTGTTTTCGTTGCCAGAATGCCTTTTATCTGTTTCTAACCTGAAGCCATTGGCTGGTTTAATCGTGAAAGCTTAGTGCGAAAACAAATATTTGCATATTGTATGTTACCATTTTCATTTACGCTTTATGACAAGCAAAAATTATCCTCAAATTATCATCTCATTTATGTGTAGTGAATTTTTCCATAATTGACTATATTTAAAGCGTGTAATAGTGTCACGTTTTGAATTGCCATCGTTAAGCCGGTAATAATTCATAAAGAAATATATTTCCTTTAAGTTTTTCAATTTTTCTATGCTTTGTTTGTGTTTCGATGACAACTTTACCGAAAAGGGACTCAAATGGGTGATATAAATAAATACAATAATAAATCAATTTGTTTTGGCTCATAAAACTGTCTTCGAGATACAAATGATTTATACACTTTGCGATAGATATTCAAGGTCATAAAACTAAATGTAAAGTAGTAATTTCTTGGATATAGGTGGAAAAAGCAAATCATATACAAAGAAACAAAAGTGTTTGACAACAATATATTCTGAAGTCATGAGTAGCAATTATATGTAGTTTAAAGAGAATAAAACCTTATTCTCTGAGATCAAAAAGATAGATTCTTAAATTCTATTATTTGTGAAACTTTCAACAATAATTTCTACTTGACCATCGAGAAACATAAACTTAAGATTTTTTTTTAGCTCATATTCAAACAAACTTAGTTATCCTCTTTGAATACTCATACCCAATAAATTAATAGATTAAATTTCGTAATTAGGTTTGTTTTTTTTTGTTTGTTTGCAACTTAGCTGAAGTTGCAAAAGTTGGCAAAGCTTAAGTTCTGCCCATGTCTTTTTAACTGTTTTGCAAGGACGAAAGCAGAAAAATTTATAAAGTAAAAAGTCCAGGAAAGCTCTTCATAATGTTCTTTGTAATATATATTTTATATAATTTGTTGTGCTTAAATTAAATCAATATTATACACTTTTAATTATTTAAAACCAATCAAAGTGGAAGTGAAGCCAAGAAAATTGATTTTGAAAATGTTTTACATTTCAAATAACCAAAAGCCAGGCCATAAAATAAAGAAACCGCAGAAACACAATGGAAGGCGATACGTTTTTTGTCGCACTTTATTTGCATGCGTCTCACTCACACACACACACACATGTATTCATATATTTGAATAAGCCAAGCACAGAAACTGAATCCCTAAGCACGCAACAAGCCCAAACACATATAGGAGGAGAGGGAGAGAGAGAGAGAGAGAGTGTGTGAGAGAGAAAGAGGCTTACAAAGTTAAAAAAATTAGGCATAATGGCATAATGTATTAAATTAAATTGTTTTTTTACAATATGTATTTGCACACATAACAAAAGAAAAACGAACAAAGAGACAACAACAGAGAGAATTGAGTTAATTCAATTGCGAATCGAATTTGCTATTTAAAGATGTCCAAAGAGCGATTGCAAAGCGAATCTGACAATCTTAAGGAGTAACAATGACTCCATGCCAGATTTCTGATTTCATTCTTGCAGTTTAAACAGAAGATTTTACTCAATCCCTTCGTTATTTATTAAAGTCAAATGAAATTTTTTCCTAAATATAAAGCTATTCACTACAAATTGAATCCCCTATTGTACTTCAAGTAGTTCTCATAGCTGAAACAACCCGCACGTTTTTCATATGCTGTCGTCTTGTCACACACAATAATTTCCGGATGGCAATTTCCGTTGGCAAGTGGGAAATTTACTTGGCAATGGCCTATAAAGAAGCAATCCCCAGAAACGGCCAACTCGAGCATGACAGCGAAACGAGAGTTGAGTAAATGAAGTTCATGAATCGGTCGGGAATTTTTATTAAAGCAAAAAAAAGTCTGAGATAAAAACTACCGGTAGTAAAATACTCTGACAATACTGTACTCTCACTAAATAATATATATAAGATTTTTAGCAAAATATATACAAGTTTAATTGTAATGGAATAAAAGAGATATTAAGTTACTTTAATCCAAGTCAAAGTGTTGCAAAGTTAGTGACAAGTTTGAATATACTTTTATTAGAGTATTATAAAGAGCTCACACGTATATTTACACATTCGCCTGGAAGCGTGGTAAATATAAAAATATTGCAAGTACATTTGTTGGCATTACAGACGCTCGTTCAACTATAAAACCAGCTATAAAGGTTGACAGTTGAAAAAGGGTTTTGGGCAAATTGAAGCAGTATCTTGAAGGGATGTCAGTTAAGCTATAACAAATACAAACATACATATGTATGTGCATATGACTTCAGATAATTATAATTAAAGGCATTAAGCGGTACAGAATTTACGAGTCATACCATTTATGTTGCATCCACTTTGGCAAAGGACTTATTGCACAAGAGTTGCAGAGTTACGAGTTGAAAGCATTATAAATATGTAGGAATAAATATAAATGTGAAGCATTACTGCGGGCGCCAATTAGCATCAGGGATTCTTCGTGTGCCACAAGATAAGCCACAAGCACAGTCACAGTCACAGTCAAAAGTTGGTGGCATTAAAACTTGGTGTGATCTGTGTTTGGTTCCGCTGAAAAATGTGAAAAGTTTAATGAATATCTTTAGCGTTTGGGTGAACAACAGCAGTTATTTAAGAGCGATTACGAGAGTTACGAGTGGAAGTTGTTTAAGGCGAGATAAATGCCAAGTCAGTGCACTTGATTTAGGTGCTAAAATGTTAAACTAAAAACTCGTATTTAAAGCATCTTAAATAAGTACAAAAATGTTGTGGGCAGACCAACTGAAAATTCTTATCCCGATTTAAGTGCCAATATGAGCCGGGCAGGCGTCCGGCCAACTTGAACAGTTTTTGTTTGTTGCTACAAAATTTATGAGGCTCGTTAATATGGGCATATTTTCGGCCAATATTCTGGTTTTTCTCATGTGGCAGATACCAACATTTTACAGGCCAATATAACGTGGTTGTAAATTTTAAAGCTTCACATTTCATTTACCCAGAACAAATTTAGAGCTGCATCAAGATTATTGTAGATTTTTGTTGCTTTAATAAAATTATTGAATGAATCACAAATAACAAAAACTATGAAGACCATAGAACTATATGTGTATCAATGACAACGCTTATTAAATTCAATAACGATTTAATTATAATATAATTAAAAATAAAAGCGTGATTCAAATTTAAAGAAGGGCTATGGTTGTGTTCCCGACTAAAGGATACCCGTTACTAATTTAAATAAATATAATATAAAATTGTGTTTATTGCATACTTTTTTACACTTGCATTTCTTAAAACTTATATCAGCCATTACTACCGTTCTGTTTGGCAGATCTTGTTGAGATTAAGTAGGGTGATAGCTTTTAATAACAGATAACGTTTATTACCAACAAAATACGTAATATTCTAAAAACTGTTCGTGTATGTGGGGGTATTGCATATGTTTTTAGAAATATAAGAGTCTGGGCACAGGGTATTCTAACTGTCTATTACGCTCGACTGTACCCTTGCCCGTAAAAAAAATACCAGAGTCGACTTGGAAAATGGGGAAAAGCACATCCGGCTTCAGTCAGTGACCTCAATATCCTTCTCTAAACATTTCAAGCATGCCAGACGGTTTAAGCAAATGAACTTGAATGCAGAGAATTTTGGTCAACACATCAGTTGGTAATAAATAATAATAGCTCATTTGGTTTCAAGGTTTTACGGAGCACATGATTTAAAAGCGGTCAGACTTAGATATCTTTGCATGGAAACTAATTCATAAGGACTTTTGCTCAGTAGGCTAAATTGCTAAATTTAAGGCAAAGCAGAAAGTATTGAAAATCCAGGGTATAAATATTAATACCTATTTAAATAATGTTTTGGATAAGACAGCTCCGAAATCCGACAGCACCGAAATCCCATCGGTTTTTGTTTTTCACGGAAGCTGGTCACACTCAACACAAAGCACAAAAAAATATCAAAAAAGTGCGATGTTAACGAAATGAAGTTAATGACACGTTCAATTTCCAATGGTGAGCGTCTGTTGTGTGAACACACGACGCCGAAAGTTTTTTGACAAAAAGTGTCGGTGAAAAAGTGCTCGTGAGAAACTCCTTTAATGAATTAAGAACCATCTGGCAGCGCCGTATGAAAAATTTATGTACTCTAACGCGCTCAGAATAACGCATTGTGAAAATATTATTTGCCAGCTCTTGAATAAAACGTAGCTTTATTCTTTGAACTCAGCGAATCTGTTTTTAACAACAGAATCATCATTGTTATTTTTTCATTGCTGGCCGCAAAGTCAGTCGTATTCATAATATTAACCTCATTAATGTTAATTCAATTTCATCCTGTTATTATTGTTATTGTCATAGCAATTTAAATTTCATAATTGAAAATTAACACGGCAACAACAATGAAAATGGAAATGGGAAATTAAGGCAATGTGACAAGCAGAGAAAGAAGGACCGAGTTCATTGCTGCGGCTGCTGTAAATACTGCATCCGCTTTTCATTAAGCGGTTCAACGGAAGTTTGTTTAAAAGCACCCATAAACATATAGACCCACACACACACAAGCACACACAGCCACACACACACACATACAGTGATTTTAATAACATTATTTTCATAATAAAAATGATCTTTGTTAATTTTTACCTGGCGTGGGAAGAATGAAAAGTAAAATGAGTAAAATTAAATCTGCGGCGTTGTATTCGGTTTTAATACCAGCTCTTATATGTGGTTGTGTGCTTGTGCGGTTGTCTGTGTAAGTGTGTGTGTGTGGTTATAAAATAAACGTCGACAGTTTGTGCTCCGCCATTGTTGTATTATTTTTGTATACTTTTTGCACCGCACTGTCGCTAATGCAAATTCAGATTTTAGAGATTTAGTAAGCATTATTTTGTGATATCATTTATGTTCTTTCGGAGTAAAAATTTGCATTTAGCTTGTGCTCCTGCTGGCCAAATGCAAATGCTAAAAAAAATACGTAGGGAATGCGACTGCTGACAACACATTAATAACAAAACATAAAAATTTATTTACCAGACCTACACCCCGAACTGAATGCGCTTGGGATACTAAGGATTGTGTCTTGCAGACTTGAGATCCAAGCAATAATTTAGCTGATAGCAGCATTTTCAGTTGATACATTGTTCCTGTCCGTGTTGTTGCTATAGCTGCTGACACTGCGCGTAAAATTAAAAGCCAATATGCGGCATAGAATCCGCCAACCTGGCAAACCTCCCGCAGAGGTTTCATATTATAGCAAAGGATGTGCAAACGGAGACACACACACACAGACATAAAGTTATATACACTTTCACACGAACATACATCTGTATATAAAATGACAACATTATTGTATCGTTACAGTAGCTAAAGCTGCAGCTGGATCTTAGACTTTAAGAAGGAGCCGAAGTAGCACCCGGAGCTGCCTTTGATTGCCACATGCCACATGCCACTTGATACGCCAATACAGCTGCCTCCTTTTGTTGTGTGCCTTGTGTGCGGTTGCCTGCGATCCCACGGGTCCTAACGCATTGTTTGCCTATCAGTTCATGGCAATTCCCACACCTCTGTAAGCCATAGATGCTCAAGTTCAAAGTGGCGGTAAATGCTGATGGCAAGACAAAGAGACACCTGAAATATCTGCACATCGTGGGCATACATAAAGCATACATACATACATATATGAAGATGTCTAGTTATAGATATGTACACGACATGAAATGTGGCCCACTCTAGTTGCACTGCGATATAAATAAACATGTGACACTAAATGTTCTCAGTTTATACTTGAACACTCAATGTGCTGTCTATAAGTGGACGGGAAAATTCAATTTGCAATTTGCACGTATTAAAGGTCAGATGGGGTCCCACAATATGTTAAAAATAGAGTAAATAAAACAAACGATGAGTTATATTTATTTCTTCCTAGTCACCACAGTTCAATATACTATATATATAAAAAGCTGTTATTTTTTTATGTAATGTCAAAATACTAAGTTTTTTTTCAGTGTGTAAAGTGTTTCTTGACAAACTGTATGTATTTTTTTGTGTCAGGGACTATCGTCGACTATAGATAGAACTATCGTCGACTATCGATGGTTTTATAATTACTATCGTCGGCTATCGATGGCGCCGACTATGGATAGTTCTCCACCTCTACTAAGGCGCCTTTAAACAATGTGTTGCATACTTTTATCCTGATACCTTAAAAATAATTTGTTGAAACAATTGAAACTTCATTTAATATTTAACAAAACAAAGTTATACATTTTGTATTATCTTTAATTGAAATGTAGCTAACTTGAGTTAACAAATAATTGTATTTAATTTAAGTTTCAGTACTTAACTCATTTTATTTACATTCGCCATTTATAAAATGTGTTGCCTACTTTTGAGCTGACTAGTAAAATATTTGTTAAGAGAAAATTAGAAAAAGGTTGACTAAATATCTTATAAAGTAAAAGAGCTGGTAATTTTAATACACAAATATATAAATTTTTAATCATTACGACGATGGGTCATAAACCTAGAATGGCTTATATATATTCTGTTATCCTTGATTCGCATACGCCAAATGCAAAATTTCTTGCCTATTCTTGGGCATACGTTTAAAAAACAATTTGTTGAGCGAAATGTAAATCGCATCGTATATTATTAATATTTTATGGAAATTTTTACTTTAAAAATAGTAAAAATTACAATCTTCTCAATATTTGTTTTTTTCTTTTGTAAATTAAATAAGTTGCTATCTTTTGGGAAGATACTTAACGATGTTAACTATATAAAAATATAACGCTTCGATCTACCTTTTAATTCCTGATAACTTTGACTTCAAAGCTGAAATGCATAGAGAAGTGGTTAGAATTAAAATGTTTTGATAGTTGGATTATAAGCTGAGACAATCATTTAGTTTTGTGGACTCATTCACTTTAGAATACACTAACAAATTACTTACTTCTGTGAAAAGACATCTGTAAAATGTAGCATACTTTTAAGTCCTAATGTGCTTTTAGCTTTTAGCAGATGCTTGAAACACATTACAATTTGAGTTTGTGAATCAGTTATGGTGTTCATCTGCTTTATGCTTTTTAGAGAAGTGAGTTTTGTAAGCGTATTTGTTAAATCAAATAAGTTCAATACCCTCATTTGCTACTCATGCATAAATTATCCTGATTACTTGGTATCCACAGAGCGTCTCCCCCGCGACGCCCAATTAACGCACCTTGCGCCAATGTCAGGTAATTTTCAAACCAAGCCAAGCCAAATGTAGTTGTTGTTGTTGCTGGCATTATTGGTAAAGGCAATGGCAGGCTGCCTGACAGTCTGAGATTTATTACCAGGCGTGAGTCAAAGCGAACGCTAATAGCTTCAGGCGGCACTCGTGGATTGCTGCTTTGTATACCGCATGCCAAGGGCATTTTTAGGGTATTTTATTTGAACTACAAAATTTAAAATAGTGTATTTTATTTAAGTTATATTATCATCTAAGAATTTGGACATGTATGTATATATTAAATACAAGTACAAATACAAATAACAAATACACTTTGCGTTTAACATTTTATACAGAAAACCTTTCTCGCGAAAAATATATTTTTTTACAGGGCATCTCGTATTTGATCACACGATTATCTAGGTATTTGCTTTGGGCTCTTATTGGTTTAAATGCTTACAAAATTCAAGTAAATTTTGCAAGAACAGCTGCTTCCTAATACCTACCGCTTAATGCGTTGTGTATCATGCGACGCAGTCTAGATGAGATTAATTAAATTTCATGCTGGCTTTAAAGCGACCTTCAAGAAGCCACCGAAGTTGAGTTGAGTTGAATGGAAATTGTTGGTGAGAGATGAGACTGAGCTCAGCTGGATGATGATTGACAACCTGCGGCATTGTTCATCACTCAGTTTGTCGTACTATATTGTCAGTCATGCAGTGAGTTGTCTATTGTCAAAAGTTGTACTTTTATTGCTCTAATCAAATTGAGATTCGAGGTTTTTGTCAGCCTCAGTCTTCAGTATTCAATGTTCAGTGTTCGGTGTTCAGTCAAGAACCATTAACAAAATGCCATCAAATACTCGTCTGGTATTTGCATACGCATGTCTGCGATTACATTCAAACAAAGATTCTCTCTCTCCCTCGCGCCATTCAAATTCATAATTTCGTATGCCACCGAACGCTGCCGCATGTGGCACATGGCAAAATCAAGGCACAAAGGGCTTCCACTTATGCAAATGTCTTCGCGGCAATGTAGAGCATCTCAGCATAAATCGCGTCGGAGGCTGTCGGCAGCTGACTTCGGATTGCATTGGGTTTGGAATTTCCAGATGGAATTTGTGCAGTCTGCATGCAGATTCAACCATATCTTTGTCTGACCGATGAGACAAAATGTAATTTAAATTGAAAAAAACACACACTCGTCAAGATGGCAATGTTTCAGTTCGAAAGCAGCTGCATCTTGGCAAAGATTATTGATTGAACACTGTTATCAGGCTGTGGCTCTGTGTCGTATGTGTGAGTGTGTGTGTGTGTTGGTGTATTAAATTATAAAAATCAGTCCTTAATTCAAGCAGACGCATCCTTTATTGCTCTCATATGCAATATCAAAATTGTTCTTTAATTTATACTCCCAAGCTATTATTTTTACATAGTTATTTTATTTTTAGATTTTTCAAGAAATTTCAGTTAATATTTGCATAATTTCTGAAAATAGTTTAAAATTATTATTTGATGCAAAGAACGATTTATTTTGCTTGTAGCAAATCAGGAAAATTTTTCTCTAATTGCCTTTTATTAAATCTACTTTATTGGTTGCAATTGATATTTTTATTTATTGATTTGCTACACAATGAAATTGAAGCCAATAAACAAATTAAAAAATAAGTAGTAAAATATAAAAATAAAAACAAAATGTACCATTAATTATTTTTATCCTTGTCAAAGCTCTGTAATAAATTTTGTTTAATGCGTTCCAACTCATCAATAATGGTTTGTATTTTTAAGTTTCAATCATTTAAAAATCTATTTCTGCAGTGAACGATTTAGGCTTAGAATGTGGCTTTTGTTAATGTTTAACAATGCGATAGAGCTAACAATAAAATAGCTTTTGCACTAAGTCATGACTAAAAGCTGTGCCTAGTCATTAAGTTAAAAGCTTTTGCTGTTTATTTACCACACAAAGAGAAGAATTAGATAGACTTGGAGGCATACAGAGGTACTATATATGTGTTGTATATTAGTAGAATGATGTCTTCTTTAGTTGCTAATGAGCCAAACAGTCTAACAAAAGAGATATATTAGAAGGGAAAAAAACTTTAAAGGACTACAAAGTAAGAAACAGATACAATTCAAAGCAGCTGTCCTGTCCAGTTATGTCCTGGTGCCTGTCTGTCGACTCGTGTCATGTCTCAAGGCTATTATAACTAACAACAACGATTAAGGTCAAGTGAAGTCACAAGTTGCTGGTTTTCGACCTGACCTTAAGCGTCTCTTTAAGCTGCAGAGGGAATTCTCTCAGAGTTGTTCAGTTGTCATTAGCATACTTGAGCAATTGCCGGCAACAATTCAGCATGCATAAAAACACTTAATTGTGCTCGGCCATCAACGTGCTGGCACTTGATGAAGGCTGCCATCTCACACTTCCGCAACAACAACAACCACAATACAAAACATAGAAAAAAGAACGTTTCAGATGCCCAGAAGGACACACACGAGAGAAGGGCTTTAAATGTTTTATGATTCTGCTTAGCACCCGAAACAAAACCACAACAACAATGGGAAAAAAGAAAAAAAATATCCACAGGGCGGCACGTTAAAATTGCAAATTAAAGCCTTAAATATGCATGTGGCATGTGGCGTGTGGCATGGTCAACTGGGCAGACACTTTTGCTCGGTTAGTTGGTATTTTCAATTAATAAAGTTTTCTCCTCGCTCAATTTCAAGCGCTTTGGCTTTGTCACAAACATTTCCATTAAAATTTCTATAAAAATTGTTGCCAACTCATTTGGCATTTTGGCTTTTGCGGTGTGAATTCAGCTGTAAATTTCATACAAAACGCTCAAAAGAAGCCAACGAGTTTTACACTGCATGTAACAGTTTTATTTACATAAATCACTCATACGTCAAGGTGTACGCACGGCGTGAAGAAAACAGAGGACGTGCTGCAAGTAGCTGCTGCGTTTCTAGCCCTTTCTCTTTCGCTCTCTCTCTCACTTTCGCTCTCTTGTTGCCTGGTACCCGTTTTGACGGCAAACACGCAGCAGCATGACATGAACTAAATGATGATTTATGAATGCTCGCAATGTTGAAATAAGCGAGGCAGTTAGAGGGCCAACTAAACTTGGTTTAAAATTTAGCTGAACTTGAGCTGAAAATTCTGGCAAGTGAAACTGAATGTAATCTATATTGTGGATGCTTATTTGAAGATGTAAGGCAGACCATTAATTGTCTCGTTGGTTTTTGGGGCAGCAATTAAAGCCAGTCTAATGAATTCCCTTTACCATTTCAATCCATCTCTCTGACAACCGCAAAGCAATTCACACTCTCACATTCTTGAACCTGCCGTGACCCTTCTTCAATCCTCTCTCGTTTATACACGTAATTCGTTTTGCGAGCACGTGACCCGAACACAGAGACAAAGGCCTCTGCCCTGAAGGGATAAGCCATGCAGAAAAGTAGCTTTACTCGCTTTTTTCCAGTTGTTGCCCAACTTTTGTGTTGTAGATCGAAAAAGTTTTAAGCTGATATGCTGGTGTTTATTTTTGGTTATATTGTAGTTCCAGGACTGTACTATTTTAATGTGAAAAGTTTAATGAGTATGTAAATATTTATTATTGTGCAATTTGTGTGCTGCAAGTTGACTTTTTGGCCTGTGAGCTGCGTAAATATTGAATTAAGCCTTAACTCGACACTTGGCCGGACGGAACGCACAAATTACTTGTTTGCCAATTCGTGTGTGTGTTAATTGTTAACACACAATTACGAGTATGTAAACTTGTAAACACTTTTACTGTGATCTCCTGATGACCAGGCACCATTGCAAAAAGAAGACTACTGCCGTACTACTTAAAGTAAATGAAAAATGCTAAATTTGTGAGCCACAAATGTGCTGTGCAGGTCTAAAATGGACAAGAGACAACAATTTAGGATTACATTTTAGTTAAAATTACAATAAAAGCAAAATCATCTTGCCGGCAACTGTTGGTCAAAGATAAACAGCCAAACAACCAAGCGGCCAGCAACGAACAACCAACAACCAACAATCGACAATAGACAACGTCAACAGGAAACTTTTGCACAAAATAACAAAAGCCACAGCAGTCAAACAATGGCCAAAAGAGTTTTACTTTACCTTCCTCTTGAACTTAGTCGTACTTTCTCTCCCAAGTTTTTGTTTACTCTTATCTGTTGTCTCCGAGACACATTTTGGGGCCAGGTAAATACGAGAACACGAATTTTGCTGCTCAATGCCGAACACAATTCACATCACACATTTCGACATTCAATTGCGAACATTTTCTTTCCTTGCTTGGTCAGCAATTTGTAATTGAGACAAGTTTAAAGCCACAGCTCAGAAAGTGAGTGTATGTATGAGAAAAGGCTAATACAAGTAATCATACTCTAGACCAGTGGTGTCCAAAATTCCAAAAGTCCATCCCATGGGATAAGAGCTCGTAATTCTGCCGGCGTCGCAGCCGCCACACGTACAGCGAGAGAGAGTACGTGTTCTATAATACGTTCTATAAATAGCACGTTGTGGGGCTTGTGCTCTCACGATGTGAGTGTTCGCTCTCGAAGCATATAATCGACAGATCCTTTTTGATGTCAGTCGCTGATCTGCGTTCAACGAGGAGAGGCCGTACAGCGCTAGACTTTTGTCATACACTGCAACTAATGCTTTGCTCTCTTTACTTCGCCAACTGTAGCGATGCGACAGTTCAAATATGCTTTCATTTAATTTTTCAGTGTAAAGCAAGAAAACGTCGTGGACACCACTGCTCTAGAGTCTAGACTCTAGACAAACGGTTTCGACGGAGATCGAAAAGCCAACTTTCTTTCTATCATAAAATGTAATTAAATTAAAATTACAAATAAAAAGTAAGTTAAATTATGAAAATACTGTTCTTATAATAATTCGAGTATAAATGATGATAACTAAGTATAAAGAGCTTGTTATGCTGAAATTACATAACCAATAGCAAAACTTATTGAAATTGCATGCAATTGTTCGCTCAAAGGAAAAGTTTTCAAAACTGTTTTAAAAATGGATAACCTAATCAATGCTTTACTTTTGCTTTTGCATTTGAGCACTCACAATGACAAGAAAACCATATTCTCCGAACTCCATATGTTGTGCTCTGATTGTTTCAGTTTGTCTGCAAGTTTTGTAAAAAAAAGTAAATCTAGCTCAGTTTACAATAGTTCTTTTGACAACTATTTTATGGCCAGCAGAAGCTGCCTAGGATACTCAGAGCTGACCACTGAAAACAAAGTTTGAATGCATTTATATGGAACTCACACCACAATCAACAGTGACATGCACTTTAGTCGGACAACATTGACCTCAACTTTATAGATAAGTCGACAATGAAATGTACTCTCTTAATAAATACTTGAGCTTGCTGAGTCAGACTCTCAGCTGGGCAGAATTCTTAAGAATAAATTATTAATGTAAATTTATAAAAAGCAAATTGATATTATATAATAGTGGAGACAAAGGTAAAATGTACACAAAACCAATTATAAGACAATTCAAATTCCGACAAACTTTTGACATAACTCAAAAAACTCAGGAACTTATCAATACTCTAAAAAATGTTAAGCTTTTCCCACCTTGAGTTAAATATACATGTTGCTCTTTCAAGTATTACAGACTTCCCCACATTGAGAACAAAATGGCCCACTCAAAATATGTGGATATAAGGTTCTTTGGATGGACCTGAACCTGTCTAGATGGTCCTCACATACCAAATAAAATTACAAATCATTGCGGACGGTAGTCCGCGCTAATGACGAAAGCAACACGAAGGGAGTGAAAGGCGACTAGCAATATATTCATGAAGAATGGAAAATTTACTATGACTGTCCGATCAGGTCGGGCTGTGTACCGATCGAAAGGTGTTAATGTAACTAACAAATGGGCATACTAAGACTTTTAATAACTCACCTGGTTCATGAGATAAACAAAAGATAATTTATTTTGACATTTTTAATCGCCTTCCGAAAACGAGATGAAAAGTCAGTTTGTCTGTTTGTATTAAATCGTTGATATTGCTATTTATTATACATATTTGAAGGAGGACGTGTTCCCGGACAAAAATCTTGAAACTTTTGTTCTACGACTTTTTTGAAAAATCTCTGAAATCGCTAAAACCCCCACATAACCCAAACGATAGAAGCTTCAGATATGATCTATATATCGTTGAAAAGGTATGTTGAAGGGCTCTTAGGTATGCCCGAGTGCCACTCGGCACATTGCGCTAAATAATGGTTTTTAAATAATTTGCATGAAAATGTTTTCGTCACTAGACTTTTACCTTGTTAAAAGGTTTTTTTTATAAGATATAATTCAATTCGCCACTCAGTTTATGCGCCACTTAGTTTATTTGGCCAAAAAGTTTACGAACGTTAAATACAATTGTACGTATACGCATTTGCGTATTTGTGGAATTTTCAATATGAAGTCATTTTGGCAAATCGCAAGAAATTAAAAATTACAGCTGCAGTAATTGTGTTGTTGTAGGAAAAGTCACAACAAAAGCTGTTAGTGCGCTTTTGTGGTCAAAATGATTTGGTAAACGTAACACGCACCTGTGAGTGCCTGTCAAATGCACACACACACACACATACACACGCCAACACACACACATTAAACAGAAATTGCCTAGTTAAGTGCATGTCAAAGCCTGATCCTGCAGCTATAAAAGCGAAAGAAAAGTACTGAAAATGTTCACAACCGCAATAATTTGCGTAATTAGAATTTCGACGAAAGACAGAGAGTGGAAGAGAAACTAAAACCGATGAATGGGAAACTTTTTCAGGTCATTGGAGTTTACTGAATTTCTGCTTGTATTTGCTTGTCTCTTTTTTTTTTAAAGTGTGTATCTTAATTGATTTTATTTTGTGGTTCAAAGAAACTCACTTAACTCCCAGCTGGTGCCAAATTCAACAGCAAATTCTCAGAACTCATGGAATTGCTTACCTTAATTTGCATATTCTTGAGCTTATTAAATCCAGAGCAATGTCCACAAACCAACAGACTATTCATCATGCACAACACGCACAGCACATATGAGTATGTATGTATATTTTGGGTGTGAAAATATTTGTGGATTAACAATTGACCAAAATATTTGTCCAACAGGTTTTCGGTCCAGAGCTATGCAATTGTTTTTATAATTTATTATGAACTTGCCAATGTTAATTAGAAATTGACAAGTCGAAGGTTCAGTCATTTACATTTTGAATATCTTTTTGCAAATGCCTTTAACTGATTTATACAATTATAACAGGTAATTTTAGTGCTGAAAACGAATTTTAATTGAACTATTCGAATGACTTAATTCAATTTGCATTCGATTTACGATTTACGTTTGCCTTTTGCGTTGAAGTTGTGTGTGCTTAAAGCTAAAATCGAAATTAAATTATGCACACTGCACAGAGGTTGATAAATTGCTCATTCAGTTTGACCAGAAACACAATTTTGTGTAATTAGCAAAATGAGTTTGGGTTCGGAACAGATAAGGTTGAGAGATTGACGCTAACAAATGAGAAATGCATACTTCACTTATATATTGAACCAACTTCTAAATAATTCTAGATAATTAATGCAACGAAACTTGTATTTAAATTATTTTGGCTGTTGAAATTAGCTGGATTTGTAGGTCTGATTGTGATATTGTAAATTCTCCTAAAGCCACTTCAGCTGATGGGCTGACAATAAACCTGGCTGTCCGCCCGTAAATTGAACTGTCTTGTAGTTGGAGCCCAGACTCGCGACTGTCATCACAAAATATGCTGAAAAGTGCAAAAGCCGGAAAATGCATTGAACGCGGCGGCAGGAAAACTGTGAAAATTGTCAAGTGAAAACGCAAACAAACACACATACGCGACAGAGGCAGAAAAGGTAAAATAACACAAAAAAGCTAGTTGTGAAATGAATAATGCATGCGTTGATGTCACGTTAACTTCCCCCCGCCATCCGCCCATTGACGCCACGCCCCTCTGTCACCCTCCATTGTCACCTACCTATGCCTCATGCCTTTATGCACAAATTACCTGTCACTTGTGCTTATGCTTATGTGTGTGTGTGTGTAGTAGTGGGTGTGCCAAAAGTTTTACAGGTGCGAAATGGCAACTTCCATTCAACACAAATAAATATATAGATGCATATACATATATAAGCATATGTACTCGGGTCTTGAGAGCAGGACACTTTTAGCATATGTTTTGTCATGCCATAAATCTGCTCGAGCTGAGTGCAAATTTATGGCCAACATTTGCCTGTCGTTTGCTACATTTGTTGCTGTTGCTGTGACCTCTGTGTAGACTCTAAGTTCAACACTGTTCTCGCTGTTTAACTGTGCGTGCAAGCACTTAATTAACACGCCATCATCAACAACCAACCAAACTCGTTGAGCAGCATCAACAAAATTTCATACAAATTTCCTAAAATTATAGCCCTCTCCATCTGGTCAATTGGTAAGTATACAACTAATAATTGGCCAGTTTTGCATCTTAATAAAGCTTTGGTCCAGCTCAAGCATCATCGGTCAGTCTTGTGGTTTTTGTTAATTAATCAAGTGTTTTCAGTTACCGTTGCGTGTCTGTTAACTCTTCTTAATAATTATTTGACTGGCATAATTTGTTCCTCTGCCACACCTGGCGTATGCGTGATGCACTTAACAGACTTCCAAATTTGTGCCATCCGTTATGCAAAGAAGCTTTTCCGGAGTGTGAGATACATGCCGGAGATGAAAAAGTAATTATTAATGACTGCAGTGCTTTTCTAAGGCTACACATATGACACACACACACACACACGCACACACACTCACACACATGGTTTACATTATTAAAAACTAAAAAGCTCATTTGATTCGTTACCGGGAGATAAGCTACAAATAAACAGAGACAGAAATAGAAATAAAATGAACAGATTTTAATTAAGCTTACCACATTTGAGATCATTTAAAAAGAAGAAGGATGTAATATATTTTTTGATTTTATATTTAAAGATCTTTATTAATAAAGGTACTTAAAATAAATATAGTTGCTAGCAGTATGGGATAAAAATGATTTATCATTTACATCTTGGCTTTTGACTTCTGATGAATTGAAGCCATCACTTTGATTGACTTTAAATGTATTCAACAGAACTCATGACAAATTCTGCAAAGTATAGTACAAAGGCAAATACAATTCCATATTAACATAATTTATTAGTAATTTATGGTTATTTAAATCCTCACACAGTGAGCTCTTTAATTTGAAACTATTGTCTATGCCATTAGGGAATTAAATTCAGTGATATCAAAACAATGCGGATTTTTATATTGGAATGCAATACGAGCAACTGTGCACATTCATCAATTTTCCATAGCAAATAATACCGAGGAGAGCTGAGTTTTTATCCTGGATGGGGACACTTTTTGCAACTTTTTGCATTCAATGCAATTACGTACATATAATTCAATTAAAAAGTTCACAATGTAAACTAGTCGATGTCGTTGGCGGAGTCATTGACGTTGACGTTAACGTTTCCGCTGAAACTTTATATGTAAAATGTCAAAGCACAGTTTAATTAAAGGTTGCGCATACGCCTTGTGGGTAGCACAAAGCACAGCATGAACAATTTGCATGTTAATTAAAATGCATCAAAGTTTTGACACATTGCAACAACAGAAGTTGTGTACAAATTTCATACGCAGGGTCAGCATCGAGTAAACATGGAAACAAACTGACAGCATAACAATAAATGTATTTGTGTGAATATTAATTGTGTCCAGAGCGACGAAGCCAAAACGAATGGAAGTGTGTGTTGCAAAATCGAATAAAAGAATGAATGTTATTAATTATGCTCGCAATTATTTGGATAATGACCTTGGGAACACAGATGACAGATTTCAATGTTGTTGTTGACAAATTAACGAACACGTCCAAGCTGAATGCGAATCATTCATGGTACTTGGTCAATGTATTTCCATTAGTCATTCATGTTGAAAGATAGTCGATATCATTTGGGCGCTATCTAAGAAAATCCATCTTATGACAATTTTCAATTCAACTAAAAGCTTTGAAAAACAACTGAGCACACATTTGAAAATCTTTTTGTACAAAGAAATCAAAGACAGCATCAAACTTTTTGCTCCAAGCTAAACTCAAATTGTTAAAAAAAAGAAAAGTAAAGTAAAAATTGAAATGAAGTAAAACTTGTCGACAAGTTTTTTGCTTGTTACCGAATCGTTTTGCCCTTGAAACTGGCATAATGAAAACTCGTCTGGCTGCAGTGCCAGCGAAAATATGTCCATCAATTGGATATAAGCCAAGAATTTTAATAGCCAAAATAAAGAGCGAAAAAAAAATACATAAAAGAATAAGTATGTGAATGCAATCAGCCAAGTGACAGTGCAAAGTTTATGGCCAAATCACAGCTGCCATGGCAATGTGATCCCCTAAGCGAAGGCGTTCTCAATTTAAGCGTATTCTGCATAAATTGTGTGCACTGTAGTCCCAAATGTCAATTGCCAAACGCTTCATTGGCCAACAGTTCAATAAGAGCATCAAATATGCATATGTTATTAATTGAAGTAAAATGGCATTGATAACTATTTTGAATTGAAAAACTATTCAGTTATTAATATTTTTCAATAAAAACTGTCATTAGTTTTGTAAAAAATATATAAAGAAATTGCATGAAATGAATCCAAAATTTTTAAATTGTACAAGTAAAGTTGTAAAATTTTATTGATATTAACAATTCTCTGTTTCATGAGTTCTATTCTTCTATTAAGCTTTCTATCTTCTTCCATCTTTGGTCTACTTCTGGCTAACTTTAGCTGTTTTGGTTATACCTAAATTTATTACATAGATCCTTAAACTTTCTGACTTTATACTATTTTTTAGACCTCCCTATAAACAGAATTCAAAACTTTAATCGTTGATTGGTATTAACCGCTTTTTTTGGTACAACATAACTTAAAATCCGAAACTATTCAAAGTAAAGTAACTGCTAAGTTACCAATCATGAAATTAGCTTACATTGTTAATCAAACTATTATTTAATCTTATTTGAAATCTAATATTACACTCACTTATTAGATATTTTTATAGACCAAAGGCTTGTTTTATATATCAACATATTTTTAACAAACTTACACTTAATTCTCTTTTTCTCTCTTGTGGACAGAAATCAAAATATTTAAAAAAAACTCAGCCGAATCGAACAAAAATTTAAAGGACAATGGCAAGCTCTGTTATTTTATGACCCTCAAGTTCCAATTTGGGATCCCAATCAACGTTATCTTCTAGATACTTTCTTATTTAGCAATTTAACAACGCAACAAATTCTGACTCGATTCTTGTAAATAAGTCACAGGAAGCAATTATAAATATTTGCCAGTCAAACTGACGATTAAGATGCCATCAAAGTCAAGGACACTGCATGACTCTCGACTGGCGCCATTCGCACTTATGCTGAGCTGTTACGATGTCCCATCAGACACTTTTCCAAGTGCCCGTAACGAGCTGTGCTAGGCTTATCAGTAACAGAAAGAAAAATATGGATAAAAGGAGCACAGAGAAAGGCAAAAAGAAACAGGAATACTGCCAATACTGCCAAATAGAACGTTCAATTGATAAGTATCAATTGGCAATGTGAGATGGATAGCAAAACTTTGACTCGACCTTGTGCACATGGCAAATTATAAGAGTCTGCCAATTGGACACGGCATATCAATTGAATTTTGTTTTAGTTATCACTCGCCCATATTATAGGAATATATATATTTATTTGCTTTTGTTGTAGTTTCCTCACAAGACATTGAACTTAGCCCGTCCTTTTGCGCTTATTGACCCATCGATGCGGGTCTGCCAATAAAGTTGGGATAGCTCCGGCAAATTGTATTTATTGTTATTATTGGAACGCAATTTCCTTTTACAGTTTGTTGATTGTAGTCCGTTTGATGCCGAAATTGACACAAATGATTGTCGTGGAAAATGGAATGTGTTGATTATGTGTTAATTGGATGGCAAGCACGAGTATCCTGTGCAGTTATTGTTATGATTTCCGCAATGATAAGCGGCACTTTTCTTCACAAAACAAATGCGGATGTCTGCATCAGCATAAATTGTTCACTGCGATTAAGTATTATGGACATATTTACAATAATTGTCTATTATATTAATTTAATCATTTGGATTTCGCAAAAAGTAGTTCATATTTTAAGCATCTTTAAGTTATGCTTTGAAATTTACTCTTAAGCACAAAACACGTTTCTCTTAAATACTGGTTTTTACTTAACTTGGGAAATTTCGTCTTTTCTCTGCTCTCGTTTTTCCTTCATTTATGAATGAACATGAACAACTGTAATTAGAGTTTTATCAAATAAAGGATTATTTGTATGTATTAACAGAAGTTTTGTTCATTAAAATCTACAGGTTCTACGTGATTTTCAATAGAAATTTGTGAAGCAGCAACCAGTTGCTGAATTTTACCTTAATGATGTTAAAATACGGCTGTGTTTCTAATGGAAAAGGCAGCATGAAGCAGGTGCCATCACGTAGCTAAGCGAACACACAACATTCAGCTTAAAAATATTTGTCTTAAAGCCATGAATCGCATAAAGCAGTTAGTACAGGTGAAGGATAATGTTAACTTTATTGTCAGACAGCCGTGAGCAAAGAAAAGCATCATTCGAAAAAATAAATAAAGAAAGAAGAATGCTCTAGGCACATGCCAACGACTGGCAGATACTCTGTAGACAAAATTAAAATAAATAAATAAATAATGTTAGTAATAAGACTCAATGATTCTTCTAATGGAGCATTTAAATCTCTCTCTAAATTTATTGTATTATCAAATGAAACGCTACAGTTAATATGCCCTAAAAGAGGCCCCTAAAGGGTATCGTTACTGTCAAGAATTGAGCAGCCTTCCACATTTTTGTAGTTGTTCTTCTAAATCGCGTATTCTTCCCTTCATGTTACTTTGCCAGTTTTATGGCTTGTACAATTGCAGCCGTTAGAGGTAGTAAATTATTGAAGCGCACAGAACGTGCATGAATTTTTCCAAAAAAAAAATAGATAAAAAGTAGATTGTAAAATTGCCAGCATTCATCGCTTTCAGTCGCCACCGCATGTAGAAAATAGCATATGTTCTATTACGTATACGACATGTGCACCACATCAGAACTTGAGTGTCAACAATGGCATCGCCAATGTCCACTTCACATTCATTATGAAGCCTAATAATGAACAAAGTCATCGGCTTCGGCTGGTCATAAAAATTCCAGAGTGTTGATTTTAATATGTGCTTAATGGCGGTCATAAAAATGAATAAATGCAGCATGGGAAGTGACACAATGTGGAAAATGACATCGAAAGTATTTATAGACTAATAGTTTTATATCCAGTTATGATTAGGAAACTAAACAAATACTTAATACCAAAGTGGTGTGAGAAATAAACTACACACTACGAACAAACTCTGTTTTCTTTTAAATTGCTTAAAAGTCTGAGAGAAATTGTTTTGGCAAAAGCGTTCATTGGCAAAGTTTGCAGTCGTAAGCCCTCAAAGAGAACGGCAATGGACACTCTAACATACTACAATATATTCATATGAATCTACGGTGCTTACAGTTGACGTGTTTGGTTTTAGGCCCGCAAAATGAGGTATGTGCCTGGCATGGGAAACTAAAGTCAGTCAGAACATGGGGATGAACGGAAGCTGACCAAAAACTTTGTGCAAATGGAATTGGTAGTGAAAGCAAGCTTCTGGCCCAGGAAGTGTAAACATGCTAAACTCTCAGGTGTTGCAGAACTTGGCCAAGTTTGTGGGCAAGTTTTTTTTGCCAATGCCGACACATTAAAAGCGCAAGCAATTTAATTAGATTCCCTTTCTGGCAGCTGCTAAAACAAAGGCGGTAAACAGTTTTCAATTTATTTAAGCGAAATAAATTGGCACACCTGAAAAACCATAACCGAAAAAAACATAAGGAAACTGGCAAGGAGTGCCAAGCGAAATTGAATAAAATGAAATGTAATCAAGCAGATGGCTGCGCCTTTTCCTGCAAATTCCTTTAGTCTGGTCTGGCTTCAAGTGTTTCGCTTAAGTCCCTTTTGGTCAATCAATGTTGAAAACTTAAATAAATTCGCATGTCTCTTCTTTGTATGTACCTCCTAGTATAATAAATAAGTTACAAACTCTGCGGCCTGTGGTTAAACTTAACCCCATTAACAAGACCGAGCGGGATCTCAAAAGGTTTGTTCCTCTGGCGGGCAGAACAAACAGTGTATAGAAATTTAGTTGGGCATCCACACAATGTGGGCGGCATTAGCCACGCCCCATTTGAAGAAGTTGTCATACATGTTTGCACAAATATTTTCTTTGACCTGTGTAAACTTTGGGGCATTCCTAGGGCCAGCAAAAGGTCAACCAGCTGCTAAAAGGCTTCGTGTCAAAAAGTTGAGCAATAAAATTTTCACTGAACAAACAAAATAAAAATGTTGAGCCAAATAAAGGCTATCGGGACAAAGGTTTACCCCAAAGGACATTTTAAAAGAGGCTAACTTTAAATAAGAGGGGACAAAGTAATTACTTTGAATAAAGAAAATTATTTAAATTACTCTGTCGATTAATTTTAATTGAAGTTATGTCTTTAATTCGAAAAATCCTATATATTTGAAAGATAAATAGTTGAAAATATCCTGATTTCAATAAAGAAGAATTTAAGCTAAATTCTGGTTGCTAGCAAAATCTAGATTTCCCTTATTCCAATGCTATGATTTAGATAAAACTTCAAAAGCTGCCATAACTGTAGATGAATAAAACAAGAATACTTGCGACTCCGTTGAAGCTTTTGTCAACATGAGTCCTGAATAAACAAATACTTTTAAGCTTTAAGCTTCATGCATAAAATCCAATTTGTCAACCATTGAAAGCTCTAAAAGCTTCAACAATTGCTGAAATTAAAGACAAAAACCAAAACACATTATAAAGACTTAAATACTTAAATGTAATTTATTTGTAAACTTTGAGGAAAAAACGCTGCTAAAAAAAGAAAAAAATGGTAAGCCAAGTTAGTTCGATTACTCAACATGCAGCTACCTCCAGACAAATTCCATTAACTATAATGCCACATTAAGCTGCTAAAGTAATTAAAATGTTTCATTATCAACGATTGTTGGCGCTTTTAAGACTTTTCGAGTTTGACACAAACTGTAATTAGATTTCCACTTAATGCAACACAGAAGAGAAGCCATTCTATGACAATTATACATACATAAGTTACCAATTAGAACTTGATTGGGTTAAAAAAATGCGGTATTTCAATTTATATTATGTTCGTTGTGAATAGACTCTGAAAATGGGAGACTTTGCAGCGTTCTTTTCATTCATTAAAGCTTTTTCCAGTCTCGAGCGTTTCAATATTAATTTGTGGCGACTAATACAATTAGAGCGGAAATTAACGTTGACGTATTTTTTTATTAAATTGCTGAACTTGTAAAATGGTATTCTGAGATAAAGTATTTTACTTTTTTTTTTTTAAATAATAGACATTTACATTACTTATTCAACCATAAAATACAACCTTCTTTATTGTCTATATATATTAAGCAATACATTTGTCACCCAAAGTGTTTTATTATAAATTATAAACTCAATTTAACTTGACTGCAAAAATTTGCTTGAATAAAACTCAACTGATACAAGGGAGAACAATAATAATAACAATAACATTGCGAATGCCGACCGGCAAGTTCAGTCAATAACAAAAAACAGCTGTTGTGTCAATTTGCTCTCTGAAAGCTTCGCAATCGTAACTTGAAAAGCTGCCGCATTCTTATGGCAAGCGGGTCAACGCTGCGTATGCGTTACGTTTCACTTTCGTTGCGAGCAGAGCCGAGCACGAGCACGAGGACGAGGAGACCAACGATTGGCGGCTGCTGCGACTTCGATGGTGTTTCAATTCAGTTTCAATTTCAGTTCCCGTGCAAACCTCAACGCAAACAGTTCTGTGCCCGTCGGTCCAAAAAGAGGAAAACATTTGGCGCAAGTCGCGTACGGATTTGAACAGTAACATTGGGAGTTGTTGTTGTTGTTGTTGTTTTTGTTGTTGTTGTTCTTTTGCTGGGGCGGCCCAGATAAGTAGGCAACGCGAGTTGTGCAAGAAAGGGTCCCAAGTCAACTTAACTCGATGTCAAGTGGCCGCAGACGCAGCTTAAAGTTCCTTAGCTGTGTATCAGTATGTGTGTGTGTGTGTGTGAGTGTTTAGATGGTCTCTTCGTGTGTGCGTGCTTGTTATGGTCGATGTTTAAGGCTTTAACATTCATACAGCCAGCTTTTGAGCGTAAGATTTTTATGAATGAACTCAACTTCAACCGCAACCTGAACGTCAACCGACGTCTGTGTCAATTGTGTGGTGTGGTCTAAAAGCCATGGCGTGCCTGGCATATCAATAACATTGCCATTGTCGTTTCCATTCTCATCGGCAACAGCATTGGCATCAGCTGGTGCTTGTGTTAATGAACTGCCATCGAGAGCATGGAATTTGAAGACTCTAGGCCATGTTATGCAAACAATGTTGCCTATTTTCTAAACAGAAACTCATGCACAGTCCCAATTTACTGTTCCAGTTGAGGCCGAGTCTCTTAATGGTGAAGCATAACCAAATCTTACTTAACTCCAGCTTTCAATTGCACGCAGTATGAGATTATTCCCTTAATATAAGCAATAAATTATAAGAAGAAGTTTTAATTTTTCTTAGGATCTTTTTTCAGTGTCCTTCAGCTACTAAACTGAGATCTAAACTGACATTTGCATAGCATGCAATAATTAAGCAAAGCATGAACTCAAATTTTATCAAATATCAATCAGATAATGGCAGATTAAATACAAATTGTTTGCCAAAATATATCAAGCTTGTAGCTTTTAAGCAAATAAACACGGATAATGTTAGGGCTTACAGCCGACCACTTGCTCAATGACTACTTAAAATGAAAGAAAAGGGTCCGCAACAAAAGGAACTTTTGTGTGCGATTGATTTCAAAGCACAAGCTTTTGTTTGATAATAAAGCAGGCGACCTACTAAGTACGCGTTTCAAAGCGAATCGCAGGTGAAGGAGTGGAGTCAAAGCTGATGACAGGTTGAGACAAGTCTTTCTATTAACTCAGGCCACGACAGTGGTGAAAACTTATTCTTGTACGGGCCACAAAGCAACAACAACAACAATGACTTACCTCATGGGTTGACATGGCTTAAATGTCGTCGTCGCTGTCGTCGTCGCCATGGCCGCCATTAAAGACGACACACGCCAGCCAACTGACGCCTGCTTACATTAAGGAATTCCGTTTCCGTTTCGGCATCGCGTATACGCGCCGTGTACTGTCGGGTTGTTTAGTGGGATGGTCGCAGTTTAATTGCCGAAATATTTGTGTGCCGCCATCGACGCGACGTTTAAAATGTTTGCAGGCCTCTTTCAGAAATTTCAAACGCGCCTTGGAACGTGCAACGTGCGGACATTTGAGTTGAAAATTGAAGCGAAACGAATGCCAAAGGCGTAACGTGAAAATCATAGTACTTAGTACTCGGAGTACTGCTAGAGTCGAGCACGCACGTGTGTGCCTAGAATTACGAAAGTGGTTTTAAATGCCACTTGACTCGACGAGTAAGTCAAACGGTCAAAAAGGCCACAGAAAGCCGTTTTAATTGCGTCTGGCTAAAAGGATTTACTGCCTGCCACTGTGATTCTCTCTCTCTATCTGTGTTTGAGTGTCTGTGTGTGTTTAAGCCCTATACGTGTACTGTGCGTGTGTGCGTGTCACAGCTCATTGCTGTCGACTTCAGTACCTGACTATCAGGCTTAGGCCAGACAACCGGCTTAACAAACAACAATAGACCTGAAAGCAGCTTACCAAGTCGCACACCAAGCCAACATTCAAGAGCCAAGTACTACAACCATCGATAGACAGCTCAGACGCGTCTCTCTACGCATCCGTCAAGTACGCGTGCTGTCTGCCAGGCGATGCTGGTAAGTATGCTACAAAATCAGAAAAACGTTGCCAGCATTGCGTATACGTCACGTTGCAATCAGCGTGAAATATACGAGTGTGCTACAAGCATTTATATTCATCGCTTAATTTTAGGTACAAGAGAAATTGTCTTCAAGTTAAAATACCCTGGCATATTTGATATTCATAACTGGGGTATTTGCATTTACTGAGTATTTATAATATTATTATTAATTAGCTTGCTGAGTTATCCCATTGGGTAGTAACTAATTGAAATGTCTGCATATTTTATCTCAGCATCCTTATCAATTTGGCTTTCGCCAATCACTCAACAACACCTGAATTATGCAGCACATTTAAATTATGGAAAGAACTTGCTCTCACACTCAAGCCACATAAATCACTTTTTGCTGCTGAAATCCACACACATAAATTTGCAAAGAACTCAGACGCAACCTGGTTGAAGCTTTCGCTTTTGCTTTGGCGTCAACTTTGCTTGTTAGCCAAATAATCCCTCTTGTTATGACAATGCTGTTACGCCCACTATTGTGACTGCTTTTCCCAACCTGGGCAAGAGTAGGAAGCAGAATCCACTTGACGAACAAAATAAAACGCAGAGCACAGCAAAGTGAGAGACACGCGCAAAATGAAGCGACAAAGTCACACAAAAGTCGTGCTGACAAATTTTTGAACAAATAACAAATATGTAGCCTTGTTGTCCCCACCTTCTTGGCACTGGTCCCAAAGGAGCAGATTTGTCAAGGAGTCAGATCAACCAAGAGCATATTAAGTTGAGTTTCGATAAACTTGAACACAAAAATTAGAGCAACATGCTGTATAAGAAGTGGATAAACCAGAAAGTTTCAAAGATGAACTCGAAACTTGTATGTTGTTTGCATGTCATTTAGCACTTAATATTCGAAAAAAAAGGTTAGGCTGCTTGACGGCTTTATAAGATTATTTTTTAATAAACTAATGGTTGAGAATGCGCCTTAAATTTGCTGACATATCAACATATATATTACATGTATCTGTATGTTTTTGGTGTATATCAGTAGTTAAACCTTAAGTAACAATTTGCGACATCAGCCTAATTTCTTTGAATTTAGAGAACATAACTATATTTCAACTGCTCAACAAAACTTTTACTGTATATATTCATCTCGGACTTTTCAACTTGTCACATGGAGCACATAAATTCACACACACACGGACAAACAAACAGAGTCTAGTACAAATGCCTATCAGCATGCGACAGCGACAAACTTTGCAACTATTTTCCTACTTTTTCTCTTATATTTTTCACTTTAGAGCAAGGCCAAAAGGAGGAAAGGAAGAGGGAGGCTTTTACAAGGGGACGGTCAAAAAGGCAAGCGAAACATTTGTTTTCGCTACCGATTACAACTTCCGTCCCGACTTTAACAGCAGGCCTCGTCGGCCATTTTGGCCTAGACGTGCCCCTTAAAGTATGCAACACAATTCCGAGCTTAACGAGTGAGGAATACAAGTACAAAATGCTCGTACATACAAAGGAATTCGCATTGGGACACTCTCACTCCCATATGTATGTGCTTGTCTTTCACTTTCTATATGGCACATTAAGTTTGTCTTGTATCTGTCACTGTTTACGCCCAGATCGGAGCGTTCTGCCTCGTGGTTTATTACCATTAGACTTGAATATGATACATCTGTTCCACTAAGAGAATGAACACAATTGAAGAGCTCAGTGCCATTGTGCTCAGCTCAATGCCATTTGGATATCTTTTGTCTGTTGATGCAAATATGTTCAGTTTCCTCATTTTCTTTTTGTAAACGAAAACAATACCAACGTATTTGTACAGAAGTAAATGGCTTCAGTAAGATGTTAATCAAATTGAACGTGGACATAAAGCAATGTCACTCGGGCAGTGTTCTCAACTGCAATGTGCTGTTGTGCTGACACCTAGAGTGTTAAAAATATTTAGGACATTACATTGGAACATAATAGAAATACTTAGTGGAACAAATTATGAATAATTATTTCTATAGTTAAGGATTGTCTAATAAAAACCCAAGCTCAGCAGCCATTTTTATTCGCTTTTTTTAAACAAAGCTTTCCCCACATATCAATTTTTAATTTCCTACCAAGCGAATTATTATTATTTATTTTTAATGCTAAACCAAACCCCATTTTTAGCACTTGAAAGGGACCCACAAAAATACCGTTCGGATTGATTCAGGGTGAATGCTTTGATTACAAATTATGCACCATGAATATATCTGTTTTTTTTTTTACTGTAGCAGCATCCAAAAGTTTTTTCAAAGCTTACAAAAATGACTCAAAAGATTGTCTTTCAAACAATGCAAAATATTAAATGAGTATTTAATCATTAGCTTATGTGTAATATTATACCAAAAAACAGGGTATTTGACAGGCGTTCATTACAAATGTAAAATATTTGTAAATGCTCGGTTGTAATTTTTTTATGCTTACGCTCAAAATTTCTTTGAAATTGTTAACCTATCACGCTCTGTTGGTGTTTGCTCTGGGTAAATGAATTTAAATGCGTTTAACGCATTTTTTTCTGATTTTTTTTTTTAATTTTAAATGGACCCGCAATTTATAAACGTTAAACAACATTTTTTTGTGCCTTGTGGGCGTTAAACATTTATTTTTTTGATTTTAATGAATCACTTATCTTGTATATTTGTAAAGTCATCATAATTTTAACGTTTATTTGTCAAGTTATTTATGAAATGGGTGGGTTAATTTATACGTATGCAAATATGGCATATTTTGTAGTGCTCAATTTATATTTAAATAATAAAGTGTCAAATGTAAAAGACAAATTCAATATTAAAATGTACTTAGCGTGGTGAAGCAACTAGTTCACTTTTTAGTTAGTTAATTTATTTTTCTTAATATTATGCGAAGCATTGATAAATTGGACAATTAAAAAGTGGCGTTGAAATTACTTTAATGTCTTTAATGTGTTATTAAAAGCTTTCTAGTTAATTAGCACATATGACAGAGTAGGTCACAGTTTGCAGTTCAACTCATATTCAAAACAATACGAGGGAAGTTTTTTACACACTTGTTTTCTCTCTTATTCTTCACAACCAACTGCAACTAATTGGATGGATAGCAGTGTGTGTGTATATACTAGTATCTGTGTGTACACACTTATACAACCACACACACGCATGCACATACATATATATACGCACGGAAACTTCATCGGTAGCAATCTGCTTTAATGCCATATTAAGGCAGCTGAACGGCATTGAGTAAGAACAAGAAAAAAAGCATCAAACGCACATCGCACAAACAGGACACAAATGTGTATGAATATAGGGGAATGCGTAAACAGTAAGCAGCGGATATGGATGAAATGGAAGGGGGGGGGACGGGATCAGAGCGGAAGCACAACAAAATTTAAAAACAAAATTGCGCTGTAAACAGACAAAAGAAAAACATGAAGACAAACGTCAGGACAGAGTAAGTAAAAGCAGCAGCTGACAGCGAACAATGCAAAAGAAAACAAAACAAAACAAAATCAAACAAAAAGAGCAACACAAAAATAAAATGGCTACGGATTTTTAGTATGTGTAGTTTTGCATGAGTGAGCGAAAAGTAGGGAATATGTAAGGGTTCAACTTGGGTCTGAGTTGGAGTTGGGGCTCTTTTCTTTCCATCGCCCTCTTTATGTCTTTATGCATTTTGCCAGTTTGCTTGTTTTCACTGTTTGCTCGCATTTGGGTGCTAATTTATCTTGTCGTAGATGATTTAATGCAATGCCACACCCAATTGCAGTTCGACCCGCTTCTTTCTTCTACCCTCCAAGCTATGCAATTGTCTGGCTTCATATTTATGAAGTCACTAAAAGCAGATCCTTTGAATGTACTTCCTTATGGCAACACATTATTCGAACTACAACAGCAACAGCAGCCACAACATCATCATTTATGCATTCCCCTCAAAAACACTCCACACACACCTGCCCCCTCCGCCATTTGTCATACTCATGCCCCCATCGAGAGATGCGACTCAGCAATTTTGCAATTTAAAGCAAATTTGTTGCGCCAAGTGATAAACGATGCAATTTGTTGCCTTTGAAATGCACTTACCGATTGCATATTAAATTATAAATATGTAAATGCATCATTTCACGTTTAATATGATTGGATTTCCTTCTTTTTCAAGGTCTCACAAAATATGCATAAAAATTGCAAGGCCAATTCACTGAGATTCTTTAAAATGTCAAAATCTTGTTCAAGTAATGTGGAATAAAATAACTTTAATATTTAGAAATTTTCTGTAGTCATATTATAAATTGTCACACAATTTAAAACAAAGTAAAAATGGTGAGAATTAAATTATATAATATTTCATAAAATGTAATGGCACTTTATAGTGCAATTACATCAATAACAACTTTTAGGAAGAATTGTTAAGGCTTGGTAATTGAATTAAAAATATTTCTCGTTTACAATGTTCTTTTTGTAATTATATATTTTGTTTGACTTTATAAATAAATAATTACAACGGTGGGAATGACAATAGAAATGGTGAATAGTTAAGCTCATAGTATAGTTATGAAATATTCAATTCATTGCTAATTAAAGTGCTTAGCACACAAATGGAAAATGAGCGAGAGAAATTTACATTCACGTGCAAATAAATTTGTAAATAAATATGTATGTATAAATATTTGTCAATGTGAAATTGAAAATATACATAAATTTCATATTACTGATTGCCTTTCCGGATTCATTAATATATGGCAAATAATTTGCCTTAATGCCGGTGGCGTATACGTAATACGATTTCGCTTTACAATCGTTGTTAGCGGATGAAATCATCTGGTATTTGAAAATGGGAAAAATTAAATGGATTTGCGCTTAAATTGCTTATTATAAAATGCCGAAATTTGTGTGAAAGCAAATTAATGATAATAATTGCATGTATTGATGGACTTTATTTATTGACATATGAATTGCTAGAAATTAAGGCGTCTATTAAAATTGACAGAGGCATCCGGTTCGAAAGCAATTTAGTTCAAATAAACCAAAGCGATTTGATTATTAAATGTGCTTTGATTCACATCGAGTTCATCGAGTGGTTGAAATGGGAATTAAAAGCACCAAAGTGTTATAGTTTCCAAATGAAATGAACTGTGTTGGATAGATGTCAAACATATTTTAACGATAACATTTACTAAAATTCTGGGCTATAGATTTGAATCGTAAGATAATTGAATACTCAGATAATTCAATAACTCAATTTAACAAACTTTTTAGCTGAATTTCTCAATGCATTGATTTAATGAGCATTGATAATCTACACAAATTGCCGCCTGGCAACTTTTTTTCTATCCTCCTGTCTTGGCTGCGAAGGAGCGCTGCAATTAGAGGCATTCAGAGAAATAAAGCCCCAGTCAAGGAGGAAATTAATGAGCTCAAGTCACTGGGCAGCCGTAGCGCTGATTTATGCCTGCCGAAGGGGGGCTGAGATTCAGGTGTTGTTGCACCCGGTTGTTCATCCCCCGCGGCGTGAAGTTGGAGTTGGTGGAGGTGTCATCGTTACTGCTGCTCGTTGGTGGTCACTAATTTGCGTCGCAATATGGCGGTCGTGGTCGCTTCTGTGGGGACAAAGGACGAAGAAGGCGACGATTTGGGCGTGCGTCTGAAGGCTACTAAATATCAGGTTAGCCAGTTGGCCAAGTAAGACAAACTATTGCATGAATTAAAGCAACTCATTTCGAAGAGATGCAAAAACAACAATTCTCAAATAATTGTCTTTAATTAAAAACATTAAAAGTCTTCAAAAAGTCACACTTGCAGTTAAGCAGTAACTCAAATAGCAACCGATATGGCCAACAATGGAAGCTCCTTAGAAAACAACAACAACAACTAGAACAATATGAAGAGGAATGGAAAATGAAAAACAATTTACATTCACGTAGCTGTAAACAAAAGCTAAGCTAGAGAGAGAGAAAGAGAGCAACGAGAGCAATTGTCCAAAATCAAGCTTAGTTAAATCGGGACGCCATTTTCCAACAATTACGCCATAAACAAGGCGGCAAACGGGACACGCAGGACCAACAGGATCAGGACTAGGGTGAGAGTGAGGATGAGGATGAGAATGGGAGAAACGCACAATGAATGAAAACGTAAATGGCGTAACGTAGAATCGGAAGGAAACGGAATTTGGGGGAAGTCGGTAAATATGGCAGGCAGGCAACGCCAGCTGTGCTGCCTTTTAGTCCTTAGTCCTTTTATACTCCGTACACATAAAGAGGCCCTAAAAGGGTATTTTACGGTTGCCCAAATGTATACATATAAGCAACACATTTTCAATAAAATATATACATTTTATCGTAAAAGTAATACCGAGTTGGGGATAAAAGCTTAACAAACCAAATCTCGTTAACAGCATCAATTTATTTATTATTATTTATCTGCAATTATATAGGGAATATTTTAGGCAACGACGGTCAACTTACGACTTGTTTGAATTGATTTTTGTCCCAACAACAACATAAAAATGTGTTAGCTTGAAAGATTTGTGTTCGCCAAGATTACAAGTGAAAATCTAAGAGGCAAATGAAGTGAAGGTTAAACAACAAATGGGCTAAATGAGAGTTGTATATACGTAGAGGACAAACAGATATTAGGGTATTTCAAAAGTGTAAATTGATTAAAAAAGTAAGGTGAAGGAGAAAAACATTTAGCCAGGAGATTTAAAATACAAACAAGCGGGGAAGGCTATAGTCGAGTTGCCGACTAAAGGTTAACCGTTACTTATTTAAAACACATAACATATTTTGTATTGCATACTTTTAGGCAGTTATATTTCTTAAATACTTTAATCTGTCATTACTAACCTTCTATTTGTCCGATCTTGTTGCAATTTAGTAGGTTGACAGCTAATAATATAAGTTAACGTCATTTACAAAAAAAAAATATATATAATATATTAAAAGCTGGAGACGGAAAAGGGCGTGGCAAAAATTTGAAACAAACTTGGCCTGCGTAGGGCTTATAAAAATCTGTGTGCCGAATTTGGTTGCTCTAGCTCTCATAGTCTGTTAGATCTAGGATCTCACACGGACTGACAGACGGACATGGCTATATCAACTCGGCTGTTGATGCTGATGACGAATATGTATATTTTATAGGGTCGGAGACGCTTCCTTCCCCTTGTTACATACATTTCAAATACAATAGTCTGTAGGCTTCTGTTAAAAATCGAAATATCGTAATTTGGGTTAAAGTTTTTCCATCTTTCAACTCATTGTTTTCGATATGAATAAGACGTTAAAAATTAGGCCTTGTTTTTACACTCGTAACTCCACTTTCCATTGACTTTGCACAACTTAGAAATATGTTTAGCTTAATTAACACAATTAAGCCAAACCATGACTATTCTAGGATGCGGTTTGTACACATGGAATAAGCACAGAGCAGAGTACAAGTCAAAGTTTCGTATTCATGGCATTATGAAAGTCACGCATGCGAGTTCAGTGAACTCATTAGAACGGTCGGTAAGCCACAAAAACTCAAACACTCTGAAGAACGTGGAATATTAATGGGTGACAGGTCATGTGATATATGAGTACGACGGAGGAAAGCCTTCTACGCCTTGAAAGATACTAAGCTGAAGTGCCGTCAAAAAGTCATAAACTTGTCACACACTTTGTAATCTTCCACTTCCCTGTCATCTACTTATTTGGCCAGCTGCCATCACATTGCGTGCGGAAATTCGCTGAAAAAAAAATAAAATTCAGTCTGACAGGCACAACAAACAGCTTGAAACAGCCACGTTCCTAACCGCAATCTGCATCTACAACTTGGCTAACAGCCATCAAACAGTTCTTGAAGAAAAACTTGGATGAATGAACAGTAAAAGTATATAATATACATATATACATATACATATAAGACGGCATGCAATTCATCAATGTGCACGCGAGTCGAATTAATACGTTAAAGCACATTCAACGGCATTAGATTTTGCTCATTAACAACTAACTAACAAGCCAACACTGACTTTCTGCACGCTTCTGGCTAAAATCGCACTTTCACTTCCTGTCTCGTGGCGTTGATGTTAATTTGGCGTGCAAATTAAAAGTTTTCGCACAAAATTCTGATGCCGTGGAGCGAAGGGAGCCAATGGCCAAGAGGCAAAAGGAAAAGGATTTCATCCGGCTGTCGCGATTCGTGCTGCGTAATCCGTTTCAATTTGGATGTAAATGAGTTAACTATGCGACCACTTGCTAGTAGGTGTGAATTGCGGCAAGTCGTGTGGCCAAGAGACACGTGCAACTCTCCAGCAGCAGCAGCAATGCAGCTTTGGAAATTATTCATCCAAGTTCGACACTGGCTTACTCTGAATGTGAACGTGAAAAGACTTGCAAAGACAGAGGAAAAGTTCAGATGTAGACGAGACTGCATTAAATTAAAGAGAATATTATAGACTACAGTAAATTGATTGAGTGAACGAAATATATGAAATCTTTTTTCATTCTTTTAACATATTCTTTAAATCAGAAATAATTTCTTTACATGTCTTACTACTAGCACAAGAATGATATATTAATTTAAATATTTGTAAGCTTTTTATAAAATCTTGTCCTTAAAAATATACATTTTAATATAATTTTATGAAAATTGTATATAAATTATGGTCAATTTTATTCATTTATATTTAAGCTTTCCAATGCTAAACTTAAAACTTTATATAATTTTCTTTAATAACTTTATTATATATATTATTAAATACATATTCTTACAATTTATTATATTTTTAATATTATTTTAAATCTAGAGAATTATTTTCGACCGCTTGTAGTTGATGTTCAATAAATAAATATTTTTGCTTTAACATAATTATTTATTTTATTTAAATAATTGTTTTGGACCGCTTGTAATGGATGTTTTTTAAATAAAGTAACCTTAACCTTATTTATTTCCTTTTTTATGTAATTTTGTACTTTACATTTATATTTCATAATATTTAGTAATTTATATGTAAAACTTTATATTATTCGTCACAAAATTGGATATCAGAAATTTTAGGGCATGAAAATGTGTTAGTCACTAGACTTTAACCTCGTAAAGAGGTTTTTTTTATTTAAGTAATATTTGTATATTTCAAATTCTTTAAAGTTATTACCGTAACTGTCTGTCATATTGAACTAAATCATCTATACTGCCTATATATTTAGGGTATAATGCAATGCTCAACAGCAACAGTTGCTATTTCATGTAGTTCCTGCTAAGTTGCAATGACTTTAAAGGCTTTTCGTGCTTTTCAAACTTGCGCAATTAAATTCGCAATCGTTTTTGCAGTTGCACGAGTTTGAAATGAGCTGTGGCCTAATGCGCTTTCCTACGCTCAAAACAACTGCAAACGTGCAGAAAAGTAGCACACACACACATACACTCATACACTTACCCACACTCACACACATGCACTCTGCATATATGTTGTGTGTGTGTATCTTTTGGCAAACAGTATGAAATGCATTTGACGCAGCGTTTTTGGCACACAACTTGTTCAACAAGTTTAACGCTTAGTTTTACTGAATTTCAATTAGAAAACACAACTATAATACAAGTCAAAGCCACAGAACTTTTGGAATGGTCAGCAGTTTAGTGGTATTCAAAGAAAATTTCAAGCATTTCGTCCGTAAATAATCAATGAGTGGCAGATTTAAAGCTCACTTAAAATAATCCAAAGAAAACCAAAAACTTTAATAACATTTTTTCGAATGTTGTGTATTTTGGTTATTTGTTATATCATCTTACATAAATTTTTGCAGCAAAATAAACTCCGCTCCTGGCTTAAAATACTCCCACAAATAGAAAAACTAGAAAAAGATGAAAAGAGCTGAGTTTAATAGTTATAAAAACTTTATTTCTAATGTTGTGTATTTTGGATACATAGTTATTTGTTATATCATCTTACATAAATTTTTGAAGTAAAAAAACTCTGCTTCTCTTGCAAAGTTAAATAAAAACGCTGTGGAGTTTCGGATTTCAGTGTAATAATCAAAACACAACTGTAAATAATCAGTGCGTCCCACATGTCGTATACTTTATCATATAATCCGCTTTTGCCAAAAATAAAAAATACGAAAATGCTATGCCAACAATATGGTTACAGAGAAAGACCCAAAATGAAATTAGTTGACAGCCAGATTGTCCCCAAAGGGGCCAACAGAGAGACAGAGAAAAAGAGAGAGACAGACAAGAAAGCAAGGAAAGAAAACTGAGAAGAGTCGCTGAAGTGCCTTTTGCTGAATCTGGAGCTCAACTGGAAATTCAATTAACCCAATTGGTGGACTTTCAACGACATACTCGGGCATGCCACCTACTCATAGGATTTCCACGCTTTTCCCCAAAAAATATGGTCTTCCTTATAATAAGGACGCTGCCGCAGCAAGGTCAAAGCGCATTAAAAAGGACTTAGACTAGGCAACACCCCGGAGAAAAAAGGGTTTTCTACCAACAACCCATAGAAAGTCATGAAAACAGAGCACAACAAATGCCAAAAATGCAATAAAAAATAGCAGCATAAAAGAAACGAAAAAACTCAAACCAAACTTGGACAGAATAAAAACAAAATAAAAAAATGAGGAAATTTGTGCGCATAATTAAATTGGTGCTGTATGTATGTATGTGTTTGGTTATGTGAGTGTGTGTGTGCTGGTTGTGCGAGCGCGTGAAATATGCGCCAGAGCCGCAGCTCAAATGCGGGACTATTTGTAGATCTGTTTGACTGCCATAGAAATGTAATTGAAAATGTTTATGGTCCCTCAAACCAGCTCGCACAAAAAGCCGCAGGCGGAAAAGCTCGACTGGTCAAATTTATGCGCAGGCTTCCAGCTACAAATTTGCCTGCATAAATTTTACCAACTGGACGGACTCTTACTTTGGTCTAGTATTTGCCAACTCAGTGCCACTGCACTATGGGGCGAAATCCGAAAAATCGAATATTTATTAATAACTTTTAAGCCAAGCTAGATTTTTGAATGAGGTTTTTTATCTATGTTATGTACACCCTCAGAAATATTTTTGGACAAGTGGGCGTGTCACCACCCCCGCCCTTAATTTTATTTATTTTTATTTTTTGTATCGATAACAAGTAAGCTCATAGTTTTTGTTCCAAATTACAAGCTATGACCTTGTTTATTATTAGCAATAAAGAAAATAAGTACTTGTTAGACAAAAAAAAAAGTTGTGTGCTCTTATAAATGGTTGTGAGCATAAAATTAAAAAAAAAAAATTTGGGGCGGGGATTTTGACACGCCTACTTTTCCAAAAAATTTCTATGGGTATACATAACACTACAAAAAAAACCGCATCAAAATATCCGAAGTAGTTTTCGATTTAATAATAAATACCTTAAAAACTGGTCAAAAACCTCAAAATACCTCATACTACAAGCGAGCAAATCAGCATTGAAAAATGGTGAGGTTACGTCCTAAAAAATTAATTTGAGCCGATTGTCGCAAATTGTTCACATTGAGACATATTTCCTTTAAATAACAATGAATGGATCTACGACATACAGTTGGACGTACATTAAGCCTCGTTAAGCATCATTGCTAAATTCCTTCACAAAGTTGATATTTCTTTCCAAGAAATTATCTTTCAAAGCATTATCTAATATAACAAAATATAAACAGAACACGCACAAATACAGAATACTAGTACAACCAACACATAGTACAAACCCGTATAATTGGTATCCATTTTAAATATTGTAAAAAAATGATTAGCCTTTGTGCAATACCAATTTGAAAATAGGCTGCCAAAATGTTGCAATGCTAGCGCACGTGCTTTTCGAAAGCAACACCTGACTTTAACAGCTGTCAGGGTTAACATTTTTCTGTTATTTAACATTTTTGGTACAGAACTTTACAGTTTGAAGTTTTCTTAAGATGTTAATAGCAAAAAAGTAGTAAAATTAATACCTTGATAAAATGACTAAATAGTCGATTTTTCGGATTTCGCCCCATAGTGCACTGTGTCATGAATGCGTCTGTGTGTGTGTGTGAGTATGTGAGTGTCTGAGTATAAGTCTGTGTGTGCGTGATATGTGTGTAGAGTTAAGTTAAGTTGTCAAGAGGCCAAGTGAGCGCCAAACAGAAGATGTTTATTTGAGAAAATATAGAAGTATCTTTTGCTCGGTTGGTTTCGTTTTTTCAACAGCTTTCTTTTATTTATACATATACGTGTATTACTCTTTGAGTAACATCTTTAAGGTAAATACTGCAAAATTTCACTTGAGACTTTCTGAAGTCTTTTAAATGACGGCATGAGACAGTCGTAATTATATATTCAATTAATAAATGAATCAATTAAATTCAGCATTAGTAATAGATTTCCAAGGCAGTAATCACAGCAATCGAAAATATCAGGTTATATAACCTCCAATCAAACAACTGATTGAATTGTAAATAAACTAAATGATAATAATAGTAAATAATGATAATTTTCTTACAATATAGAAAATAAGATAAATTTAAATATTTTTTTTATTTATATTTAAATATTTGCATAATGGGATAAAATAAGAAAACTTATTTTAATAAATACAAAAATTTAAAAACAGTATATTATCATTAGAACTATTCTTAATATATATTAATGTATTGTATATACATATAAGTATGAATAAAAAAAAGGATATGATCAAGCCAAAGTGGCACTCAGCAAACCTGAATCTGTGAATCGTATTTTACTTTATTACCTTTACACGATTCGAGTGCCGAGCAAATCTCTTAGAGTCCTCAAACGACGCGACGTTAAGAAGGCAACGTCAGCAGAAAGAGATACTATACTACATACATATCTGTATGTATATGTATATGTATATGTATTTGTGTAACAGTGTATGAAGAAGATTCACAGGCAGAGAAGGCTTTGAGCTGAACACAAATCAAATCAAATGCGAATAAAAATGTTAAGTGGCAAGAGCGCGAATATGCAAATTGCTTTTGGCTCTGATTTTTGGTTCACATAAAACGTACACATGCCCAACAGCGAGCTTAATGCAGGTGTAACTGTACGTACATACATACGTAAGTAATAATTTGTCTACATACATATGTATGTATCGCCTTAGGCTTTATTCGTACTCGCAAGTTTTGTGCCCGCAAGTGTTTTTCATTAAAATATTGCGTCTCTCCTGCAAAATTCCTAAACATGCTAAAATTTTAAATATATATAGGTATATAAATTAATTTATGTATATGTTTGTTTGTATGTACATACACATTTTTGTGGCTATGGAAATGATGATATTATGCGCAGATTTTGTGTAAAAATCTGCTCTCGCTCTCTTTCTTTACTTTTCTCTTGCTCACTCTCCCACTGCCTATCTATATTTGTTTGCGTTTTATGTATATATTTGCGGCAACAAGGGAGGCGTATTTTATTTTTATTTTCTATATTTTTGGCTGAATTTTAATGATGGATGCCGCACGGCAAGCACCTAAAGTTCTTAATTTAAATGCACGTTTCTTTGTGTGTGTGTGTGGCAAAATGTCTCTGTGTAGGCAATGTTTTTGTGTGCCTAAAACATTTGCATAAATTCGTGCAAATAACGTTATTTGAAATTATTTTAAGAAGAATTCCATTCATTGCTTTTTAAAAATTCAGAAAGCAGATGAAAAACGACACAAATAAAAAGATAACATATTTCTATTAGCTTGATTATTCGAAAGAAATGTCAATGTCTTTTTAAACAATTATCTCTGAATAGAAAATTCTTAAAAGCGCTGAAAAGTATGCTATGCCAAAGTTACTTTGCCTTAATTAAATTACGCTTCTAAATATAAAGCAGAGTAAGCTTTTTCCGGAGTAAGTACTTGTATGCGTATGTAAACATTTTCAGGAAATATCAATTGGTCTACTCTGACTCAAGCCAAGGTCAAAAGACAACTCATTAGTGTCGATTGACATTTAGGGCAATCAAAAGTACAATTACATATATAGTACAATTCCAAGCACTTAAACTGTAACAACAACAACAGCAATGACAGCAACAACGATCAGAACAATCAACAAATTGAGAACAAAAAACAAAACAACAAGAACTTTAACAACAAAACTAACTAACGGCATAACTTTTTGAATACAATTACAAACACTCAACGGCAAATCGGATGAAAATTGTCTGGCATTTTTATATGCATGTGTACGCAAACATAAGTACTTTGAACACATACACACACATACATATGCATGTGTATATGTAAGTAAAGAAATTTGCGGCAACGATTTCAAGTTCATGTCGTGCCTTTGCCTCTTGCGACTAATTTTTGCAATAACAAAAAAAACGCCCACATACTCACACACACATACACACACCACCACCACGTAGGGGAGAAAGACATCAACAACACACGACCAACAGCTGTAACGGTAATAAACAACAAGCAGTAACAACAACAACAACAACAACAAAAGTAATAGCAACAACAGTAACATTGAAATTTATTCTGCCTGCACATCTCGTTCTGTGTTGCGCAAGAGATTTTTGTCGCCAAACCCAAAAACCAAAATAAAATAAACTAAAAAAGAAAAGAAAGAAAATTAAAGCGGCCAAGCAAAAAGAGTTGCAAGAACATAAAAGCAGAAGCGCAAGTTTTTGTGCTGCAAGTGAGATGCATACACACACACACACATACACTTATACACGAGCGATCAGCAATACAGCAGATATCCGCCCCGTGAAGTCATGCTTTCGGCGGTTCCGTGGGAGCGGATACACACTATCACTATTACTATTACTTCTCTCTATCGCCTATTCTATTTACTAATGTTATCTTTGTTTCCTTTGTTGTTATCCTTCTTAATAAAAAAAAAAAAAAAAAAAACACTTATACACGTAAGCTGTCGGGCGTGAAAATGTGGTCAACAACCAAATATTTAAATTGCTTTTACTATGTATAGATTTAATTAAACACGCAAAAACTAACAATAATACAATTTTTATAAAACTGTAGTAACGATTTCAACCATTTCATCAAAACAACTTTAATCAAAATAAAAAGTAAAAAATATTTAAATTACAGACATAACACAATTTCGAAAATACTATTTTGTTTATATCTTAAACAAATCAAGTCCGATTTGATTTCATTAAATTTAAACTATTCTACCAAATCAAATTACATGAATTTTATTTTCCTTTATTTGTTTGTTTCAAGCTCAAAAAAATAAACAAATTTTTATAAAACAAACAATACGCAATAACGAAAACACTATACTGTTTATATTTTAAACAAATCAAGTCCGATTTGGTTTCATTCAATTGAAACTATTCTACCAAATCAAATTACAAGTATTTTATTCTTTTTATTTGTACACATTTTTTTCAATTTGGTTTGATAAATTGACTTTAAAGTAAACCAAACTCAATTTTCATACGTTTTTGCCAAGTTCAAACTTTCATTACATCCTTGCCACAAATTTTGCATAGGAAAACCAATCAACCTAAAATACAAACTGAAGCCAAGTCTTAACCCCAACGTTAAACTAACCGCAATCAAGAGAGGAATGCCTGAAGCGACAGTTCGGTTAGCCACATTCAGCGGGTTAAACGCACAAATTCGAAAGTTTGACTCCTCCTACAATTTAAATTGAAATTAATGAATGGAGAACGAGGAGGAGGAGGAGGAGGAGCTGGAGCTAAAGAAGTGGCTGTTACAGACTCACCCTCAATTTCAACCTTAACCCAATAAAATTGAAAGACGCTGCATCAAAAGCAGCCCAAATAAAAGCCGTGCTGCGTTAGTTCATGTGAAAATGTTGATAAACGCGGCGAATGCGGTGCTTATTCAAATATTTATTCTAAGAAGATGGAAAAACATGCTCGCAAGGATCTCTCTTAGTAGGACCTCCTCCCAGCTTTAGCTTGTCTTGAGCAAAAGTCAACGACGAAGCTGTGTTGTCGTTATATAGTATGTGTATGTATGTTTCTAGTTCAGCTCAATTAGTATCCAGCTTTGAGCAGGCTTTCACAGACTCACATACAATTTATACAAAAGGCACAAAAAAAAACGAAAAAAAAAAACTCAGAATATGGGAAGCAAAAGAAAACTCCAATGATTTGTCAACGTAGCCAGAGCAACCATGTAATTGAGTTATTACACCCACTGCCAACGCCTGCAACGACGCGTGCTATTTCCATAGCAACGAACACATAAAATAAATATAATATAAAAAAAAAACCCGACTAGTTAATACCCTGCACTCAGTTCAGCTAGAGCAAAACAGTATTAAAATAATATAACAAATTAAAATGTAAACACAAATTTATAGCATGCTTTATTAATTGGGTAAAAAAAATACGAAAGTATAAAGAATATTTATTTAGCATTTATTTCGTAGAATTAATTCATTAAGTAATTGAAACATTTGGATATTAATTATTTATAATTTTGAAGAAATGTTTTCAATTCAAGTTTTCACTAAAATACTTTTAAAAAAAAAATTTTGATGTGAAATTAAAAAATTTTAATTATTAATTGAATTAAATCAGTTGGGAATCGTCTAGAACATTTGTACATGAATCAATAAATTTATATTATAGTATTAATCCATTTTTGTTATCTGATTAGTGTAAACTATCAGTGAGATTAAAGCTTCAATGCTCAAGCACTTCAGCGAGATCGTTGTCAGAGTTCATACCTCAACTTGAAGCATAAACAATCTAACCAACAGCTCTATTGCGAACCGAAAGCCGTTCATATTCTTATGCCATTCATAGCATATGGTAAATAAAACACAAGCACAAAACACACTTGGATATACACACAGACACTTAGCAGCATACAAAGGCAGCTAACAGACCCTTGATAAGTGTAGGTCTGAGTGGCAGTTCCTTCCCTAGATCCCCCCTTTCCTCCTACTACTGCACCGGCCACCACTTACCACACATTGTTAGTTCCGAAGATGCCGCCAAGCTCAGATCCCAAAAACATTTTAAGCCTCAATGCATATGTATGTTATGTATGACTTCGTACTAAAGATGCTCCAGATAGACTCACAAATACTAAAACACACTCACTATGCTGTGTGTGTCAATATGTATGTAAATAAGCGAGAAAACAAGTGGTTATAAATTCACAAGGAGGCTGCCATACAACCAGATACATTGCGTATACGCCATCGAGGCCAAAAGCCGTCAACCAAGAGTAAATCCGCACGCATGTCTGCGTGTCTCCGCATGTGTGTGTATACGTGTGAGTGTGCGACTGTGTATGTATGTATGTGTATGTGTGTTACCTTAATAATAATGCCCTTAAGAAAGGACGCGCCGCAATAGCAAAAAATTTTGTTAAATAAAATAAATGAACGTAAACATGGCGGACAGCGCGCAAGAGAGATGAAAGATGAGAGCGAGAGCGCATGATAAAGAGCGATGAGGTGTGCATAAGTGAGTGTGGGCACGTGTGTGTGTGAGCGTGAGAGTGAGAGGACAACATCTATTAAGTACACTACAGCAGCTCTCGAGGCCTGTCCAGCATCCTTCCATCCCCCTGGATATAAACTCATACTCGCACTCGGATTTGTTTTGTTGTGCTTTTATTGCTCGCATCCTTGAAAGTTTTTAATACATTTATTTATATAAGCGTGCCAACATCATCAATGTTGTTGTTGTTGTTGTTGCAATTTCTGTTGTTATTGTTGCTGCTCGTTGGCCCAATCCTGTCCACTACTTACGGCTTTATTACGCTGCTCATAAAATGTCATAAAATTAAAAGCAATTTTCCTGTTTGCAATGTTTTTTCGCATTTTCCCCATTTTGGCGAATAAGTAGCTCAGCTCGTGGCTATTGAAAGTGGTCTTTCTCTTTCGCTCACTCTTCTGTTGCACTGCATTTCCTGTTATTAAAATTCTGAAATGGTTTTAAATGGCTTCAAGGGTCAACTACGCGTTCTGTTGTCAAACAAGCCAATGAACCTTTGTCTCTTGCTGAGCTTAAAAATCTTCAATCAAGAAATTGATTACACATTTATGTAAAATTTCAAGTAAAACCTAAATGACAGCAACATAAATCAGCGAAGGACTATTTGGCTGAAATTTACCTCAATTTCTGTGGATGATATTTTGACTTTATTGTGTGCGTCATAAAATACTCTGCAATTTTGAGCTCTTTGTCTTTGTGTTGGCTTAAAGTATAAGCTTTTTGAAATTTTATGTGAAACATGTATTAAAGATGTACATCAGTGTTGTCCGAAATGCCAAAAGCCTATACCATGGGATAGGAGCTCATAATTCTGCCGGCATCGCAGCCGACACACATACAGAGAAAGAGAATACGTATGTTCTATAAATAGCACGTTCGGCGGCTTGTTCTCTCACGACGCGTGTGTTCGCCTTCTTTTTCTCTCCCAAACCATCTGATCGGCTGATACTTTTTGATGTCAGTCGCCGATATGCGTTCAATGAGAAGAGTTCGTAGAGCGCTAGACTTTTAGCATACTCTGCAACTACTGCTTTGCTTGCTTTACGTAGCCAGCTGTAACGATGCGACAGTTCGATTATGCTTTCATTTCATTTTTTCAGTGTAAAGCAGTAAAAAGTTTCGTTAACTTTGTGTTTGGCTGCTACGCACACAACCGCAATGTTTGATTGTGTGAATGTGTACACCACTGATCTACAGATATTCAGCACAATCGACTATAATTGTTGATAGCTGACATTAGTTATTAGAAATCTATCAATCCTGTTATTAAGCAGTCAAAAACGACAATCAGATTTAAACCAACAACCAAACTAGCACTCGCCTGCTGTGCCCCTCGTTTAACCTTCACACTTTTGACAATTGGGCCACACAGGCAACAACAAAAAAGAAAATGTACCACGTGTTAGCCAAATTTGTTGGCATTTTCATTGTGCGACAATTTGAGTGGCAGATTATTTATGTTGTCCCATTGGGAGCACAACAGAGTGATCAATCATTTCCGGGCAATCGAATGAAGATGACAATGCCATGGCATAAGGCGGAGAGGAAGGAGAGCCAAATTTAATATCGGGAATGAAAGTTTAGATTGGCGCCATTGCTGATGAATTGAAATATTGCCGCACGAATGCGTTGCGCAGGTAATCAAGCATGAAGTAGGCAGAAACCAATTGAAAGAGAAAGTGAGAGGAAGCACGCTCTAAGAATAGAAACAAAAAAGTAAAAAAACACCGCTTGAACTTTGCGCTTTAAACTCTAAGGCTGACAGAGCTTACAGAGTAGGCGTGGCAGTTTACAAAGTTGTGTAATCAAAAGTTGAGAACAATTTTCGATAGCGATAACTTTACTTTGTAAGATAATCTTATTTTGAAAAAGAACAACACGGTAGATAAATTTCATATAGCAATCGATTTGTGTGAAACAATCCCTAGACATTTATTTCCCAAAAATTATAATACCCCTTGATAATTGCTTGGCTACAGGATATGAAAAATGTTAAGCAATCGAAGCGCAATGAACGTAAATAAAGTCAAAGGATTCAGTGTGAGAAAGGTACATCTACCGTGTGTGTGTGTGTGTGTTTTGTTTTCCACTTGGCGGATAACAACAACAACAACAAAAAATATACAAAATATTTATTTGGGCGCAATCAATTTTATGGCAATTCGGTTTTTATAGCAACAAACAGCAAAAGGGAGACGATTGAGCGAAGAGTTTTGTGAGCCAAATTTGCGCCTTGAATTATGCAAAGCTTGCCATTTAACTCACTGAGTGTGTGTGTGTGTTTAAGTGTATCCTGTCTAAGTGTGTGTGTGTGTCTTTGCTTATGTGTGGGTGAGTGCTTAAACGTGCATGAAAATGTTGTCATCCTGGAGAGAAAAAGCAACAACAACTTCGACAATTTCATGCAGTCAAAAAAGCGTGCGTGACAGATTGTCCGTGTGTGTGTGTATTTGTGTGTGTGTGTGTGTGTGTGTATCTGTGAAGGTATCTGAGTGCTTGTGAGTGTGTCAGTGTCTGTTTGGGCGTGAGTGAGCTGAACTTTTAAACTAATTTGAAATTTTAATTTAATTAATTTGTATGCGCATTATTGAACGAATGAAAAACGTCGGCGCTTCTCTCGCCATGCAAGTGTGTGTGAATGTGTCTCCCTTCGAAAATGATTCAATGAAAATAAAAGAAAAAGCATCCAGCATAATAACGAATGAACATTTTTATTTTTCCTAAGATTCTCTTATTCAATCATTTATGTTTCTACGCATATTAGTTAACATAAACATAATGTGGATAAAAATTATAAATTTTCTAATAATTCGAAAACTTAATAAAAATGTAGTACAAAAATACTTAACATTTTTGAGCCTCTTTGTTTGAATATTTAAAATTATTGATAAAAGCAATTTAAATATAAAGCAAAAATTTATAAAAATATTTATATTTATCTGTATGGAAAAAATAAGAGTATCTATAATTTTTTTTGTATTTTTTGAATTTTTAGTTTCATAATTTTAACTAAATACCTATTTATCAATTTTTCAAAATTTAACTAATCAACGGCATTCTATATTCAAATATGATTGAAGTGTCCAAATGAATCTCGATTCTATTATTTTTCAAAAGTGTGTGTTGTCAAAAGTGTGAAGTAAATTTTTACCAGTGCACTATGGTAAAAAAGTCCGATATTTTGGCATTAATTCAAATTCTTTTTTGTTCAGTATCTTAAAAATTTGTTTATTTCCCAAATCGCAAAACTCCAAAGCAAGCAAAACTAATTTTTTTAGATTTTTCGGGACTACCCTTTATGTTTTAAACGCTCTCAAAGTCAGCTGATTGAGCGTTGCAATATGAACTGAAAAAGCGAAGGAAAATTAATTGCAACTTTCAGAACGAATTGTGTGAGTTATGTAAGCATTATAAAAAATTATTAATATGGACAAAGTTGATAAAGGTATTTAAAAAACGCTAGTAGCATAGATTTTTGTTATTTGTGGTTTATTGTGCAACTCTCCGTTGTGTTGTTCTTGTGTATTTTTATCTAAAAACTAACAAATGTGTTCCTGTTCCGTTAAGCATTACATTAGTACATTACAAAACATTACGAGAGTTTTGCGTAAAGGTTATTAACTAAACCATCTAGAATCAGATGTTAATAATCCTTTTTGTTCGATTTTGTTCCTTTTCGTGAAAAATGACATGTTGTAGGTGTGAATTTTGGCTGAAAAATTGGATTTTTTCAGATTCAGATGGGGAACAAGGTTTAAACGAGGTCAGATTAAAAAACAAACAAAATTGTAAATTTTTTTAAATTTTAGTCTAGTTAGTAAACATGCAAAGTTTAAAATAAATTGCTTTATATTTAAGCTTAAAAAAAAATTTTTACTTTATTTCTTAGTCGGGGAGGGAGAAGGGAAGAAGACAAGGTCCAATTAAAAAACAACAAAAATTATATATTTTTGAATATTATAACTAAACTTCTTGTCAAATTTTAAGTCTCTAGCTATTTATTTAGATTTTATATAAATTTTTTTTTACTTTTTCGAATAGTCGTATAGGGAGGGGGAGGTGAAGGCGTGGTCAAAATCAAAAAAAAAAAATTCAAAATTCTTAAGTAGTCTAACTAAAGTTCATGCCAAATTTCAAGTCTCTATCTTTATATTTAGAGTTTATGCCAAAATATCGGGTTTATTTACCATAGTGCAGTGTTTACCAATTTTAAAAGAATTTATTATAATGCGGAAAATAATTCCATTCTCTAACTTCAAACTTTTATCCTTTACAGGCAACTGCAATTTGCCAGAAATCGCAACGTAATTATGACAAATTTGAGCGCAGCACGTGCAAACAATATTAACTTCAACAGCAACGACAACAACAACAATACTAATAGTTACGGCCAACAGCAGCCACGGCAACAAAATGTGAGGAATCCACAACAAGGTCCGTAAGCTTTGCAGCTAAGCAAAGTTAAAGGCACCATAAAGACTAGCAGCAGCACCAGCAACAATAACAACAGCAACAATAACAACAGCAACAAGAATAAAACAACCGCAGCAACAAACAAAATACGCAACATAAATGAAGTTAACAATCTGTCAAATTGCTAAATTATTTCTGCTGTTGACAGCCTTCTTCTTTCTCAATTCCCACAAAGTCTCCTCCACACTCACCAGCAACAGCAGCGACACCAACAGCGACACTAACAGTAGCAACAGCAACAACATTAGCAACAACACCATCACCCTCAGCAACCTCACGGAGCCAAGAACATTGCTTGTCCAGCAGACCACAACGCAAGCTGGCAAAGTGCTCAAGACAACGTCAAATGCAACTGCAACTACAACTGCTACAACTTTCTTCACGTCAACGACACCAACGGCAACAACAGCAACAACAGCAACAGCAGCAACGTTTATCAGCAATTCAATTTTGAGCAGAGCTACAACAGCAACAAGAACAACTAAACAACAACAAGAACCACAGCAAACACGTAATGCACGAGAATTTGAACGTCAGGCACGTCAAAAGCAAAAGCCCGCAAAACAACAGCAACAACAGCAACGAGAACCGCGGCAGCCACGTCAACGCCGACAAAAACAACAACAACAACAACGTGAGGCATCATCCGCATCGGGTTCAGCGGCACAGCGTGTTGCCGTTTTAATACCTTCATCATTGCACATTGATATGATGCATGTGCAACAGGGCTTCCAGCATTTTGTGGAGTTTTTTCAAGTACATTTATCTAACGCCAGCGTCGATTTTCTCCATGATGTTGGTAAGTGCGAAAAACCAACGCCACAACACTCTCATACTAACACTCTCACACACACTCACACAAACACACACATTTACACATGGTCAGTTGGAGCATTGAGTGCCATTTTGTTTATTTTTTCCAGACTATCTGCTGTTTTTTCCCACACATTTTGGTTGGTTTTTTTAACTGAATGTTAGTCTTGCAAATCTCTTTAAATTTACACGTCGTTTTATCACGTTTATTTCGTACTAAAAGTTTAGTTTGGGCCAGGTTTAGTTTGCTAGGCCAAAAGCAATTGATGAGCTGATTATTCGAGTAAATATTTGGAAATCTGGTAATTGAGAGCCAGTAAGATTTGTATAACATATCCAACTTTCCAAATAAATTGCCAAGCACATGGCTCAGGTTTCAATTAAGATATTTTCAGAAGAAAGTGCTCAATTACAAGATACTCTGCAATCTAAAATTTATCAAACGATTTTCAAGCAAGGAATTCCAATATATCATTTTTAATTTTGTTAACTAGTTTGACAAAACCATAGACTTAAATGAATGCCTTTAATAAAACAAATGTTTTGATTTTCAATGAATATTTGATATGAAAACTGTCCACTGCAAAGTTAAATTACTAAAAGGCTTTCTAAGCCATCAATTACTACAAATACATAAGTCAAAACAAAATCAATACAGAAAATGGCTTTGGCAAAAGGACAAAATCAAAAATAATTGAAGACTGCCACATGTTGACATAAATTTTACCATAATTAATTATGGCCTTAAGCCCATTGAACTTTAGACGACCGTAAAACTCAATTAGGCAAATGGAAACAAAAGCCATCAAAGGCAAGTTGTAAGTTATAAATGTCAAGTGTTTCGCTTTAAGCTCGACTGAGAAAAGTTACCAGGAACTTTTCCAAAATGAAGTAATATCAAACAAAGCCCTTTTTTCCCAGGAAAACTAAACAAAAAATGTGTCCCAATTGCAAACTCAATTTGCATGCATTATGCGCAGACTTTGGGCTTCTTGGCCAATTAAGTTAAAGGCCAAAGAAGATATATTCTACTTTTTTTCGCTATTTAAACTAATTAAAGCGCAACGAGTAAGTTTTGAATTTCAGACTCACGTCTTGTGTCGCTTCGCTTTTCTTTGGCTTTTCCTCGTTTCATCTACTGGATGCTGTCGTACCTTGCTGCTTCTCTACGTTTTCCTGTGTGCTTACAACTTTAATTACATTGCCATCAATTACAGGCGCGCAGCAAGTCACGCCGAAGAACTTGCCTGCATCCTGAGCTCTCTGCCGGCCATCGATGTCATAAATATGACACAGAAAATGAGCGAGAGAGAGAGAGAGCGAGACAGGCAGAGAGAGAGAGAGAGAAAGTTCATACACATTTGTGGCCTTTGGCATGGCAAGTGACAACTTACAATTTCCGCTTGAAAACTTCATAGGGACTGCAACTGACTTATGAGTATATTTATTTATTTAGTTTATTTTACCGACCGCTTTTACAAACTTAATCCAATCATTTCAGAGTTCTTTGCTGGACAAGCCATTTCCTTCACATCAAATTGCTTTTACTATTCAAGCATTTTATGATGTTTATTCTTGACAGAACTCTTGGAGTACGAGTGTTGGGAATTTGAGTGCAGTTCGAAATAAAACACTTTAAGTTACATCTGCCAACAATTAAATATGCAGAGTAAAGATGAAAAATAAATTTGAGCTGTTGTTTTTTTTTCTCAAATTAAAAACTAACAATTTGAAATGCCTTGTAATTTTGAAAAGTCCTCTACAAAGATAATGAAACAACTTGCATCTTGAACAACAGTCTTTTGTCTTTATATATAAAACCCTTTTTCTGACTGACTGAATGACTGAAGTTACGTCAGTCATGTATCAGCATGTAGGCCAAACGGTTAAACCTAGAAAGCTGAAATTTTCACACAACAAAGCTGAGATAATAAGATAAATGTGTCAAATTCGGAGTCAAAGTTCAGGGAATTGCTCAGTAAAAAACGATTTTGTTAATTGAGATATCTCAACCAAACTCACAGATTGCTTTTTTGGGACTGCCTGTGACAACCTGACCAAATTTGACCAAATCACATAGCTGTCATAGGAACAATCGGATGCAAATTAACCTTTAGTCTTAAAAACTTTTTTGCGTCTTAAGATATATCGGCCAACCAAAAAAACTGTATTGTATTAAGTTTTAGTTGGCGAGCGAATCGAGCAGGGGGCGGAGTCCCATAGTGTTTTATATTTAACCAAACTGGCTCATTCTGACTTAAATATAAGTCGAGGATTATAAAAATAAAGGCTCTGTCCCAATGTCCACAAAGCATTCCAAGCTGGGAGAAACAGTCAGATTAAGAATATATACAAGTTACTTTAAAACTTTTCAGTTTAATAATAATAATGCCGAAGTTGTCTTACTTAAGGAATCCATATTGAAAATGAATAGAGTAGTATGCCAATAGCGAAGAAAAAAAACCATATTTAATAAGTAGTAAAAAAAAAATTGCAATAAGCTTACTTTGAACTTATCAAGTTTATTACCGAATTATGCTTTATGACTTTCTGAATATTTCCTTTAATGAGTTGCCAGAAATCGCGATGAGTCTAAGTTGTGCTGGATCTTGGCCAGACTTGAAATTGTTGTTTTAAATTTCCACTAACGCTTAAGTTAAGTTTTCTCCTTCCTCCAACTGTATCAGTGTTTGCCTGTCTGGCCATTTGTTTTATTCTATCAATTTTCCTTTCTTTTAGTTTAGTTTCGAAGTAAACATGGACGACTATACATGGGTAAAGAACAAGAAGAACCTTGAAGTTGACTGCTGAAAAACTTTCACATAGCTCACTTATTTGGCGCCAAAGTTTTCGCCAATTGCAAGAAATTTTTTTATTTAGCACGGCAAAGTTTAAATTTGATTTCTTTAATATGAACAATCCAGTTAGTTGACATAAATAAAAACCGTCACTTTTTACTCCCTCGTCATCTGGAGGTTTTAATAAAATTAATTAAGTTACAACACATAAATTGATTATGGCGCTGGACAAAGAAATTCAATTTTCAAACTGAGCTCGTAACTTGGCTTTTTCTTTAACTCTTTCTCGATTGCGTTGTCCACATGCAAAATAAATTCTATTTGCAATAATTTCTCCCACTCTACATATCTCTCTCTATATCTGTCTCCTTCACTGTCACTTTTTCTCTTTCTTTCTCTCTTTGTGGCATGTTTTTTATGTTGCAAAATACTGAAATTGATTTTAGTTGCATATGCTGCAGTTAGTTCATCCTCATACCACTCTGCCGCAATTTATGGGCTCATGGGCAAAACTTATTGTCCTCAATTCCCCTTCTTCCTTCTCTGTCGCATAACCTCAGCAAATTCATAGTTTATGCCCACGCGACTTGGCCCAGAGTTCTCCACATTTTGTGGCGGCACAAAAGGCCGGACAAATGTATAAATTGTATTGCCATGGACTTTATACCTCTGCAGCAAAAGAGACAAATTAAAAGGTGAATGCTGTTGCCTTTATTCAGAATATATGCACATAGTACTATACACTCGTAGTTACGAGTACGACAACTTGCCAGTTTGCCTTTGCTCTGCCATTTGCCATTTGCTAGCCAGCAAAATTGGATTATGCAAGACTCTGCAGAGAAAAATACCTGCAAATAAAAATAAAAATATATCTAAATGTAAAAGTTACATTGCTGAAATGTTGCCGAGTGGCAAGTTAATCTTTAAAATGGACTTTATTGGCTCATGAGTCAACCATAAATTTCATTTTATTGCTTATGACAGATGAATGATATAACAGGCATTAGATCTGACTATAATTTATTATTAAAAACCAACTTTATTAATCATTTAAAAGACAGACAGATTTAAACTATGACTAGGAAATTTTAAGCCAGTTTATGTTTAAAAATCCATTTTGGGCTGTTGACGAATAAGTGAAGATTTCATATACTTTATATAAAAGAAAAAGACGAACCGATTTAGGATATTTATAATTAAAGTTCTCAAGTCTCAAACCTTACTCTTTGCACTTTCTAAATTAAACTTGAGATTTATTGAGCTGACTTCAAAATTCTCTCTCACTTTAAATTCAGTAAAAGGGCGACTAGATTTTCAAGTGTCTTCAGCATGATACTGGGGAATAAGAACAATATCACAAGAACCTGGCATCATGTAAATCATGGCATTTGTGGCTCAAACTACTTGCCAGTTACACTTACAGTTACAACTACAGTTAGCAGGCAATGTAAAGAATTTCAAAAGCACTTGAATGAAGCTGCAGACAGACGGCGTTTATACTTTTAGTCTACTGCCTTCATCAGCAGTTGCTGTTACTTTACCTCTTAAAAACACACGCAAATACACACAAACCCACACACAGACACACACACAAAGGACTTAAATATGCAATGCTTTTTATATGCTACATAAAATGTTTCTTTCTTTTTTTTTCTTCTCATTCTTCTGCTGTGCCAATGATGGCGATGCTGACGCACAGATTTAAGTGGCTTCATTAAATTACTCGAGCTGCCCAAATACACGAGCGTTGTAAAGACTTTAAATGCGGGCATTAATGTAGACACCGACGTGGACACAAACGATGATGGCAAAGGCGATGGCGATGCCTTTGACCCAACAAAGCAGCCGCGTCAGCAGCAGCAGCAAACCCAAATGAAACAGTTGTCAGCAGACATTTTATCAGCATCGGCACAGCAAGCCAAGAAGCTACAACAACAACTGCAAGAACAACAACTAAAACAACTAAAACATCTAAGACAACAGGAGGTGGCTCAGGAGGAGGAATATACCCGCAGCTTGGGTCACTGTCATCAACTGGCTGAACAACTTGCTCACGATTATAATAAAAGCGTCGTCTTTTGGCCCTGTCCTCACATGAAAGTAAGTACAGTACATGGCTTTCACTTTGGTCCGTTCAAAAATCTTGATAGCAATTTGACAACGGTAACTTATTTTGATCAGAGCCCATTTCAAAAATAATTTTATATTTATCTACGAACAAAAGGTTCTTTATTTGCTATCTTAAAAATTAGGGACTTGCTCGATAAAAAGTTAACTCCGCACAGTTTCACAAAGTTTAAACCATCTGCAAATTTTTTCATTGTCGACTAAAATTTTAAATGAAAGTTCTATTTAAATTCTAAACAAGCGGGAAAAGCTATAGTCGAGTTCGCGACTATAGGATACCCGTTACTTATTTAAATAAATATAAAATATTATTTGAGATCTAGGCGCTCACATGGACGGCCGGACATGGCTATATCGACTCAGTTGTTGATGCTAATCATGAATATACAGTCGAAGTTCCCTAACTCGAATCACCATTATCCAAAGAAAATCTTCGAGCTATAGAAATATTCGACTTATAGAGTTCTTTTTCTTTAGTTTATTAATTTTACTGCCACTCATTTAGCTCGAGTTATAGAGAAATTCTAGTTATAGAAGTTCGAGTTATGGAAGTTCAACTGTATATACTTTATAGGGTCGTAGATGCTTCCTTCTCCCTGTTACATACATTACAACGAATACAATATACCCTTTTACTTATTTTTTAAGTAACGGGTGTATTCAGTTTTTTACATTTTATATTAAAATATATTTACATATATAAGTTAGTGACATATTGACAATACTAGACCTTAAGTTGGCTAAAACTTACTTTTAAAAATTAGAAAGGTCACACACAAAGGGCTAGATCAGCTTCACAGCGATTTTGTCACTTTTAGAGACTTAGAATTCACAACTGGTTCTGGCGTCTCAAAGATGACATTAGGCTTGGATCGCTGGTCAAGTCAGCACAACGGTACTGATGATAGAAATTGGCATCTCTTGAAACAGCTGTATACCGAGCCATGCTCCTTGCATTCTGCAAGTGCTTTGCGTGTTTGTTGTTAGTGTCACATTGACATTACTAGACCTCAAGTTGGCTAAAACTTACTTTTAAAATAAATTTCAGTTTGTTAACTTGAAATTGAATGAATATGTATTCCTAAAGCTATCAGCTCAAAAAAATAAATGCAAATTGCCACATAATGATTGCAATTTAAAACAGTTGAGTTTACCCTGCCATTTGGGGTCATTAGGGTCAATTAGGGCTATAAAATTATTGGTGCATGCATTTTTCTGTATATTTGCAGCTGCAACCCTTGCCATAGATTAAGTTACTCCAGCGATAATATTTCATGCTTCAAGTAAAATGAATTGCCAAGCTGTGTGTTAATTAACCAAAGCTTGATACCGGTTAGATGAACTTATCCTTTATATACCGACCCTTGGGTGGAATCCAAAACCATGATAATGACCGCCAGGCATTTTGTAGCCAAATTTGAAATTTTGAAATTTTCTTCTTCTATTTAACAAAGTTCATCTTGTTGAGGCTTGGGGGAACTAGGAGAAATGGGAGAACTGGGAAGCTATTCAATTTCAGTACGGAAATGGCAAACAAGCTCAGGCTAAGGATAGGACAGAGAGAGACACCATTACCCCAAATATGTTAGAAGAAATTATTTTGCTAAAATTTGGTAACGGCATGAAATTACTTTTTGTGGCAACTGCTGAAGAATTTTCTGTTGCTAATGTTGTTGTTGCAATCTGCTATTTACCCCATAACTTGAAGTGTCAAAGTGCACAAAAATTTCTAGTACTACAAAATTTTCATAAGAGCATCGAAGTTTGTTTGTAAGTTGGGCAACTGTCACAATGTCAAGCTGCCAAGTATTCTTTTATATTTTTTGGCATATTTTATGAGCAGAAAATTTTGTGACAATTGACTGACAAATGTTAAAAACTCTTGAAAACTCTTGTTGAGAACGATGACATATTATTAATGAAAACTTGTGGAGAGTTTTTGGAAAATGTGCTGACGAATTGTGACAGAAATGCGGACAAGAATGATAGGAACGCAAAACTTAAACAGAGCCATTGCTTTTTAATGAGGCACACATTGTGGAGATGGAGATGCATCAAATATGCAGCTTAAACAAAAGCTGCAAGATAAATAGCAGAGTAAAGAAAAAAAAAAAAGGGAAGAAGAATAAAGCAAGCAGACAAAAGGCAAAACTCAAATGCATATAATTTTCATGCAAATCGGCCAATGAGATGGCAAAGCTGATCATAATGCAAATGGAGAATGAGAATGGGTATAGACATGGACATGGTAATGGACATGGCAACATCCTGCAATTGATGGATGCTGTAAAGTACAACAACAAACTGCAGTCAAGTCGTGCAACAATATTTCACAATGTTAAAGCTTCATAGCTTCTGATATATGTATGTATGTATGTATATGCATACCAATGGCCTTAAGCTGTTGGCTGTTGCCTGCCGGAGCATTTAAATCACTCAGTTCCAGGACATGACAGCACAAGAGTCGAAGAAACATGGACTAAAAAAAAGGAAAAAAAAAAATAAATATTCTCCATATTTCAGATACCTTCAGTGCTATGGCACGTGCCGTTGCCTTCAGCTGAAAGGTGACACGTTTGTTGTCTTTGTGTGTTTAAGCTTTTTCTCTCTTTTCGTTTTTTTCGTTTTCTGTAGAGTTAACATAAAAGTGCTGCACAATCATAAACCAAAATGTTGCTTAGCCTGGCAGCTGTCTGCTTTTTATGTGCCTCTTTTGGCGCCACCAGCTCAGCTGAGCTTCGCTTTATGGTAATGTCGTAAAGCAACAAAGGACTCGCCCCAAGGATCCCCGGGGGTACTGGCTAAGTTATTAAACAAATGCAAATGCACATCAAATGCAGCACAAAATACTTGAGTGGAATTTCTGTTGATATTTGAACACTTGTTATCAGTTTTTTCCAAAAAGAACACGATAAATTACAAATATTGGCCAACTTCATGGTTGCTAAGACGATAGTGAAAACCCCAAAGAAACACTTATAAGCTTTTAAACTTGATTGCCAAATGGAGTCAATCTAAATGATATTGCAGTCAATATTTTGTGGGAATTTAGAAGTCCTTTGAAAGAAGAAACAAGAGAGAATAAGTTAGAAATGCAAAGTAACCCTTTTTGTGGAATATATTTATATGTGTTTTGAAAACAAAAAAACATAACGCTCTTCCGCGACTTTTGTAATTATCTTTTTAAGTGACTGCTAAAATATAATTAATGAAGACTTTCAGCAAAAGCGGTTCCTTATTGAACAGTATACCCCAATAATCTGAGAAAATATTGCATTATTAGTAAACATGCACACTCAGCATAAAACTAATCATTCTTAAGCCAAATAGCCAACAATTTCAGTTACAACGTTTGCTGCCGTCTAGTTTTCTCATTTTATTTCATTTTGTCAAGCTTATGTTTTGCACATCCGGCATAAAAATAAAATTGCCGCAAAAATATTTACTTACTTCTCATTTTTTGCAGCTTTTGCTGTGCACAAAAAATATCATATATACCCAAATTAGTTGGAATTAGAAACAGTAATTAAGTTTATGCATTGATGCTGCGGGAAATAATTAATTTTTTTTGCGTCAACAACGAAAAAATAAATTAAATGCGCTGTTTATCAATGCAAATTTATAATTTTCGTTAGAAGTTGAGTTAGGGGTTAGGGGTTGTAGTTGAAAAACACAAAGTAAATGAAATTAGAGAGTATGATGAATTATTTGAAATGTTCCATGAATCATTTAAATAAATAATGCAATAATGTAAATAAATTAAACGAAGGCTGTTTGTATATAAAGTTCACTTAAACTTGTTGCGCTTTAAGTGAGCTTTAAAAAAGTGCAAGGCAGACATTGCCACCATGAAACAACATAAAAGTAAACCTGCAGTAAACTAAGCGCATGTACATAAGTATTTAAGTACTCAGAACACCCACGCATGGACTCCCATTAAACCGCAACAACAACCAAGTGCGCCGTGTGACCATGTGACGATCCAAATGTAAGCTCCTAGACTAAGCTTCAATGATATCAACGAATCAGAGCTGCCGTTTCCTTTTTAAAATACTCACCAAAATATTTGTAAAAACCCCCTAGATAAGGACTAAAAACCAAACTTGTCTAATAAAAATACACGTTCAGTTTTTAGAATATTAGTAATTTTTTGATAATGAAGGTTATCTTTTATTATAAGCTATCATCTTACTTAATCGCAACAAGATCGGCCAAACATAGCGGGATACAAAAATTGCATATTTAAGTAACGGTATCATATAGTCGGGAACTCTTCTATAGTCTTTCTCGCTTTAATTTAAAACGTAATCTAAATCTTCTTCATCTATCTGAACATTTTATTGCTGATCTCTTTTACTAGCAATGAAATTAGAAAGATACAAATCGGTACAAAGTCTGCTGTTGCGTTTTAGTTCATAGTATTAATAGAAAATTTAAAAATTATGTTTTTAAATTTATTTGCATTCAAACGGAGAAAAACATAAAAAAAAAAAATGTAAATTATTTTTAGCCCACTAGCAAACAAATCAAACCACTAAATCTAGTGACAAAACCACCAAAACGGCAACACTGAGGCGGACCCTCAAAACAATGTAGCAGATAAAAGTGTTTTTTAATTGACAACGCAAAAAGGATGAAAAAAAGAAATAAAAAAAAAAAGCAACGTGAAACACAAAGTGGCCACAGAGACACAAAGAGTCGAGTCTAGTTGAAGCGTAGCAAAGTATGCAACGCATATGAAACAAATGCCAAACTGAACTCGTACTGAGGGAAAAATACATCCATAAAAGCAGCGACCCTGGACTACAAAGTAACAAAACGTGCAATTAACTGTGATTTTAATGCCTTCTGCAATATTTATGCGCTGCGAGACCAATAACACCTACAGTAAGGCCTCCCTCGACCACCATCAAAGCAGTGAATCACCGCGCCATGTCCAACGTCCATCGCCCATCGGCCATGCCCTAAATGAGGGACAGACAGTAAACGCAGCACGAGAATTGCAGTTTGTCGCTGAGTTCTCCGCAGAGAATTGAGAATTTGCAAAATTGTGCAATAGCCTTGGGATTGAAGCAACAACAAAATGCAATTGCAATGTGAATTCCACGGCCATTGAATGCTTTAAAATCAACGACAGTCAAAGCGCTTTAAACGGCATTGCGCATACGCCTCGTAGACCAGTCCCAGAAACAAGTAACTGCAACTGGCGAAAAACCAATTTGCAAGCTTCCAATTTGCATTATTCATTGTCTGGCATTGTAAACTTAACGTTCGTTATCGAAACTCGTCGTTTACACTTAAATTACCAATTTAACTGACTATAAAAATGACTCAACAAATTCGAATAAAAATTTAAATTAAAATTTTCTAACTTCTAAATATATATATCTTCTATTTCGCTGATAATCAACAGCAAAGCGGAGAACACTTTACGAATAATTGTTGAGAAAATAGTTTTGTTTTTTGTGTGATAAATGGTTAAATGTAACAAATGATTCCATTTACTAAAACTGATTGGGAAATAGTTCAACAAAAGCTGAAAAGATAAAAGATGTTAATAGTCGTACAGATATTTTTACTTTACACAACACAGTTAATGAAAATATAAACCTCTGTAATCTTTAGTATTTAAGTTTATTCTTGAAATCTTTACTTACTTGACTACCAGTATAATTTTATTTATTAGCTCTCGGATTCAATGTGCACCAGAGTACAAACTCACAATGATGCACTTGACCCACACACAATATTGTTGGTGTAAACACACACCACTGAGACACACACACACACACACAGTTTGGACCACAAATAAAACAAATCAAACAACAAACCCGCATCAAACACATTACGGTCTTAGTTTGCCATAATGATCATTGAATTTGAAGTGCCAACAATAATGGAACTAAAGTTCGGTTTTTTCCCCCCATATCCATTTCACGCAATTTTGCAGGATTTTGTAACTTTGCTGCATTTTGTTAAAGTTTTGTGGTTTTCATGCCCTGTAGAAAAGCACAAGCAAAAGGATATTTTACCATTTTAAGGAATCGAAACTATATACAGGGCTGGTCTAAAGTATTCACACAATACTTAAAGTTAAATCTACTCGTAATTTGAACTTACTTCATGTTAATTTTTGGTATCAAAGGAAAGGTTATTTGAATTCCTTTTGAATGATATTTCTTATAATTTTTGAAAATTAAAAAAAGGCACTTTTTCCTCATTTTTTTTTTTGTTTTTTTGTAGTTTTTAAAAAAATATAAAAAATACTAGCGAATGGATTTTTAAAATAAAATGTTTGCAGTCACTATTAAAATTATTTGAAGAAACTTTTTCCATCAAAACATTTTTTGTTTGTATTATTCAAACGGAATTTAAATGAACTTTCCATTGATACCAAAGTTAACATGAAGTAAGTTCAAATTATGAGTAGATTTAACTTTAAGTGTTGTGTAAATACTTTTGACCACCCCTGTATACTCGTACAGGGTATTTTAAGGTCAGTCACATAGTCCAGCCAGTCCAACTATTGTTTTGCATAGTTGGTTACTGCCGCTTGAATTGCTTAATATGGCAAATTGAGTTTGACCCCATTTGAAATATGGTATCGTGGGCGGAATTCAAAATGTGAATAAATAATGCGTGCAGTCTCTTTGAAATGCAGCTATTATTAAGCGTTTAATACCAGTGCGAAAATCCAAACAATTTAATAAAGATTAATGCCATTGCACAATACTCGTACAACAACCTCTGAGACAAGTTGCAATGTTGCAAAAGCCCCATTTGACAAGGCAATCGCTGCATGTAATTTGATCGACTTTGCCATTTATCTATCAATTTGCAATGCTCCATTGCGAAACAAATCACATGAGAATCGAGAAGAGAAACTACTACAGGAATGTGCAATGTGGCCTTCATTCACTTATTTAGCCAGTCAGTCAGTCAGTAAGTCAGTCAGTCATTCAGTCATTCAACTGCCCTGTCTGTCAATGAGTCAAGCAGCTAGTAACAGACATTGCAGCTTATCAGTAACCAGTAAGCAGAGTAGTTTGCAAATGCTCATCTCAGCCATAGGCATATAAAAGACAGCATTTCCCTCTCACTCAATCAGTTTGACAAGTGACAATCGCATCGGAAGCTCTAAGACTTGATGCCTGATAACGATGATGATATCCGGACGGAGCAACAATTGGAATAAAATATCAACAAACTTTAGATTATGAGATATATAAGATGGCAATGTTTATACATTCCCAATAACTAAATGCTTAAACTGAATATATTTGCAAATAATCATAATGATAATGATCATAATTTAATTTGGTCTTTTTGTGTTTAAACCAAATGTTGTATCATTTAATAATTTTTTGAATATCCCAATGTTCTGAATTCTTAATTTTTAATTTTTTTTTATCCTTTCAACATAAGTTTAAATTTAAAAATAATTCATTTTCATTTAATCGTTTTTTAATTTGATAAGTTCATTTGGTCAACTGAACTTAGTTAACATTCAACAAATAAATAAATCCCATCTGTCTTTATCCAACTCAAAAAGCGATTTATTTTTGTTAGTCCACTTTGTGAAATTTAAATGTAACTTAATGCTTTAACTGAATATATTTCAAAATAATCATAATCATAATGACAATGATCATAATTTAATTTGGTCTTTTTGTGTTTAATCCAAATGTTGTATCATTTAATAATTTTTCGAATATCCACAGATTCTGAATTCTTAATTTTTAATTTTTTTTTTATCCTTTCAACTGAAGTTTAAATTTAAAAATAATTCATATTAATTTAATATTATTTTAATTTGATAAGTTCATTTGGTCAACTGCACTTAGTTAACATTCAACAAATAAATAAATCCCATCTGTCTTTATCCAACTTAAAAATCGATTTTTTTTTTTGTTGACTTTGTGAAATTTTAATGTAAAATACTCTCTATCATTTTAACACTTACTTTGTAGTGCTTGAACTCATTAAAATCATACAAATTACCTAAATTCCATGTTATCTGGCACTGTGAATTGAAAAACAGTTGACGAGCTTTTCGTTGTTCATTTATTGATTTACTGCTTGTTGTTGTTCTTGTGTAGCTTCGTTTTTACATGATTGATTGCTGTTTACGCGCCTGACCGGGCAAACTCACATCCTTTCCAACTTTCACTTCCCTCTCTCCATCTCTTTGCTGTTACTTGATTACTGTGGCCCCAGCGTTAGCATTACGTAATTCGATTTCGTGTCGCCTCGCATGCATTGTGCAACCCGTTGCAAGTAATTATTTTTACACAATGTCAGGTGACTGTGCCCGTATTGCAAGCTAGATTTATTGCAACGGAGGCAGCTGCGATAATAGCAACAGCAGCAATAATAACAACAACAACAACATCAGAGTATCCTATGAAATTTTAATGAAAATTGAAAGACATTCACTTGTAGGCAACGACAAAATCTGAACACAAAATATAGATACGTTTGATTAAGGTAAATTAATATGATCTGCGAAAAGAGCAATACTATTATGTGAATTAAAAGAAGAGGTATTAGATTCAATTATCTAATTCTATTATAATACATAATAATCTATATATATAAAACTCTTTGTCCTGACTGACTGACTCACTGACTCACTGACTGACTGACTGAGAATCAACGTGCAGCCCAAACGGTAAGAGATAGAGAGCTGAAATTTTCACACAACATAGGTGAGATAATTTCATCGTGCAATAAGACGGCGTTTTGCAAAATTCGACCTCTAAGTGGGTCAAATCGGGTTCAAAGGTCACGGAATTGCTTAGTATGAAAAACTTTTTTGTTTCTTAAGATATCTCAACCAAACTCACAGATTATATGTTTGGTACTGTCTTTTACGTTCTGACCAAATTTGGTGAAAGTGGAATGACTATATCTTATAGCTGCCATAGGAACAATCCGATGAAAAACACATTTAGTAAGAAAAACTTTTTTGCTTCTTAAGATATCTCAACCAAACTCACAGATTACATGTTTGGTACTGTCTCTTACATTCTTACCAAATTTGGTCAAAGTGGAATGACTATATCTTATAGCTGCTATAGGAACAATCCGATGAAAAACACATTTAGTATGTAAAACTTTTTTGTTTCTTAAGATATCTCAACCAAACTCACAGATTATATGTTTGGTACTGTCTCTTACATTCTGACCAAATTTGGTGAAAGTGGAATGACTATATCTTATAGCTGCCATAGGAACAATCCGATGAAAAACACATTTAGTATGAAAAACTTTTTTGTTTCTTAAGATATCTCAACCAAACTCACAGATTATATGTTTGGTACTGTCTCTTACATTCTGACCAAATTTGGTCAAAGTGGAATGACTATATCTTATAGCTGCTATAGGAACAATCCGATGAAAAACACATTTAGTATGAAAAACTTTTTTGTTTCTTAAGATATCTTAACCAAACTCACAGATTACATGTTTGGTACTGTCTCTTACATTCTGACCAAATTTGGTGAAAGTGGAATGACTATATCTTATAGCTGCCATAGGAACAATCCGATGAAAAAACCTTTAGTATGAAAAACTTATTTGTTTCTTAAGATATCTCAACCAAACTCACAGATTGTATGATTGGGGCTGTCTCTTACATTCTGACCAAATTTGGTCAAAGTCGGATGACTATATCATATAGCTGCCATAGGAACAATCGGATGCAATCGCAGATATCCTAACAAAACTTTTAGATTAACTCTTCTTGCCAAATTTTGACAAATTCTCTTAATTTAGCTTTTTCCCGCCAAATTTAGCTTTTTCCCGCCAAATTTAGCTTTTTCCCGCTAAATCACCAAATCCGACTTTTTAGCCAAAGTTCAATTGCAAGGAAAAAAATTAAGGCAGCGGACAGCGGAAGCTAAATATTTCCGTTTTTTTTTAAAGAAAAAATGTTATATTATATAAATTTGTTAAAACGGGCAACTAAATACAATGCTGCGAGCGTAGCGAGCTGCGGGTTGGCGAGCGAAGCGAGCAGGGGGCGAATATTATGTAAATTTGTTAAGCCGGACAACTAAAGACAATGTTGCGAGCGAAGCGAGCTGGGGGTTGGCGAGCGAAGCGAGCAGGGGGCGTAGCCCCCTAGTTTTCTATAAATTTTGACTGTTTGTTTCTGTATTTGCTTTGAAGTATATTCCTTATATTTGCTAATAGTAAAAACAACACAATATCCTCGATATTTGTGATTGATATGTTGCTCAGTTTACAGAGTTATCTATCATAATGTTATATAGTATTTTAAGAGTTTATCTGATAGATTTTGCGTTTTATTTGTTTATTTTCTCTTTGTTCGGATTTATATCACATTATCTTACTATAAGTATCGCATTATTTAAGATATAGTCTGACAGTTTTTTCGCCTCACTCGTCGATTTCTTTTTAAGCAACATCTTTAAGCTTCTTTCACCATTTTGTTTTCACTTTCAACACATTCGTGCAGCTGCAGTTGGAGGTCATTATGACGTGCCAGACACAAACGCAATTACGTGCACTCGTGAGTCCAATGTCCCTTGTGACTATTTTCATTGTTGTTTGTGTGTTGTGAGTGTGTGAGTGTGTGTGTGCAATAAAGACTTGCAGCTGTCAGAGTTTTATACCATACCATTCTATCATTATCTCGCTTCTTCTGTTGAGATGTCGCTTCGCTGCAATTGCTCTCAAAGCTGAAGAAAGATGGCAAAAGAAAGAAGAGCACTTATTACGTATACGTAATATTTTGCAGTAAATGGCAAAGCAAATAGAGCTTTGTTTGCCAGCATCAGCTCAATGGTGGCATTGGCTTGTTTATTGTGGCGCTGCGATAAGCTCTTGGGTCATTGCACCTCGCAGGGGGACACGCCCATACGCCCACACGACCACGGCCACGCCCACGCATCAGGACATGTTCTATGTTCCACATGTGGTAAAGACTTACAGCGAGCAAGTTTGACTTTAATTTCAGATTTTAAATACATTTCCCATGTTGGGAAAATGGGCAAAAAATTTAAATTATTTCCGATCGAATTCTTTAATATTCTCTACGGATACCTGGAAAATTACAGGATGATTTTCACAGGACTTTGGGACATTCTCCATGAAAGTTCATGGAAAATTGTATCATTATTAATTTTAAATTACTACATACTAAAATTCCTTACAAGTCCTTCATTCTTCCTGCATATAAAGCGAGTCGCCTTTCGTCCCCTTCGTGATGCTTGGTCACTAGAGTGGATTGTCGTCTCCAACGATACTTACTTGGCCAATTTATTACTTTGCGTTCTGGAAAGTATTTTGGAATTCCATGAATTAATTACTGGCAACAAACTGACAGCCAACGTTTAAATATTAAAAACAATCCGTTTACGTATCCAATTTAATGGATTTTTAATGTTAAAGCATTTTAAAAGTCATTCGTTGTGCATTAAAATTCATCAATTGTGACGTACGACGAGACGCTGCAGTTTAATGCAGGTTTAAAGCTGCTTCACTCTACAGTCACACGCTGCGTATACGCAATGATTTAATGTCATAATAGAGGAGGCGAGAGGCAAAAATAAAAGCAGCAGCATATAAAAGATTATTTTGATGAAATTTAATTGGTTTCGGTGTTTGTTTGGTTTGCATTCAACCTGACTTGTTGGTCTCTTTTTGCCCGAGGTCGAGGTAAAATCAAATATGCCAATCACATCAGCCGAGTCGAATGAAAATGAAATTGTTCTTAATTTGCGTGATACGCATTGAAAATCAATTCAGCTCCACAGAAAAACTGAACACACATCCACACAGGACTCAAGGCATATGCAGGTGAAAACGAGTAAGAACACTTCAGTCAAGAGTGCTCGACTGTTAGAAATCCTAGCCACGGTCGGCCCTATATGAAAATTCGACTCCAGATTTAAAGTAAAAATTATCTGCTTTTGGAAATAATATTTTTATACATTTTATTTATGCACTTTATGTACTTCGCAGGGTATCAAACCGAAAGGAAAATCATTTTCACTTACGGTTATGTTTTCGGTCATCGGTTTCAAAAATTGTTGTGTATCGGTTACGTAACGGTTACCAGTTTTTTGTATGTTTCGGCTTCGAAATACCGGTATAATTTTGGTTCACAACAAAAATTATTTAAAATGTTAAAAACACGTAAATTTAAATACAAATATTCAAGAATTTCAAAAAATTAAGAATTTTTTAGATTAATACACACATTAGAAGTAGTATTACACCACAGCACAATTAAATTTTATGCTTGAAAGAACCGAAACTAACCGTTATGGATGAATCGGTTTCTAAACGGTTATTTCGGTTGGAATAAATTCGGTTTTTCGGTATCGGAAAAAGTTTTATTTGGGTTGGGGTTTCAGATACGGCTACCAATTTCAATGGGTTAAACGGGTTAACGGTTACGGTTACGGTTACGGTAACGGTTTTGATCCCTGGTACTTCACATTCAAACTTAAAAAAATAGATAATTTATATAAAATAAAAGTTCGCTAAAAAAATCATAATAAATAATGTTCATTCAAATGAAGATGGCTATATTGACTAGACTGTTAATGTCAATCATGAACATAAGTAATTTGTAGGGTCGGAGATGCTTCCATTTCCATGTTACATACTTTGCCACAAACTTAAAATCCGCCCGTAACCATTGGGTACCGGGCCAACAAGGTGTCAAAAGCATGTGGGGTAAGGAAAAAGTTGGCATGCATATTTAATGTATGTGGCACCAGGATGACAAACCATGATGTAGGAGAATAAAGAGCAAGCAAAGTCAATGAGTTTGCCACTTGGCTAAAGAGTGTGCATAAGCTATGACAGAATGCTTCTCACTCTTTTTATTGCAAGCTTAATTGCAGTTAAGCAATTAAATGTGACAAATCGAAAGCTGGGTAGAAATTCAGTTGATAGTTTAAGTTTTAAATTTAAAAGAATGCCAATTTACTGAAGTACATCCTTTAGCGAGGCATCTTATTCTTAGAATGAAACAATTACCCCTAGTAAACTGGCAACTTACATAACTTTGCCTTGACAATTTCAGAGAGCGTCTTTTGATATCGTAAGCCGATGCCATCAGTTCAGTTGGCAACAGCATCAGACCTTCTTAGCCTTCTTCGTCTTGGTCTTTTGCTTTGTGCTTGGCTTTCGAGCTCAGCCTGTTGACAGCTGTGTGTGGTCGTGGCTAAATGTCAAGCTGTCTTAAATGGCAATTAGCGAGAATGAGAATGCCAACTGCTATAGAACCCTAAGACAATAATAATGTTTTCAAACTCAAAGTTATATTTTAGAGTTTAATTGCAATTATCATGTATCAACTGGGAATGGACAGTCTGAATAAGTAATTTACATACAAAATCATCAGCATAAATTCAATGACTCTGATGCTTATGCTCATTATGTGGACCCTTTTTGGTCCCTTCACACGGCAAATCATAAAAAAAGAAAAGGTGCACAATTGCCTAGTCACTTATGTGGCACTCAATTATTTATAAAGAGGCGCAAAAATGAAACAAAAGTATCATTTGGGAACAACAATTTTGTGAACCGTAATTGGGCATAAAATTTACCAAACAAAATTTGGTCTACTAATATAATGAAGATAATGAAAAGCCTTACTAGACTAAATTTGACAATTTTAAAGTGCTGTGCCTTGTTAACAGCCAGTCAAAACAATTTTTTACAAAAGTATATAAATAGATAATATTTCTAATCAAAGTTCCATAAATACTAAATTAAATATTACTATTAAGCCAACTTATAGATTTATGAACTGTATATTTTTTTAGCTTATTTAGCTGACAAATATTTAAACATTGTCATAAATTTAGCTGTAGCAAAAAGTTCTTTATTTGCTTAAATAAATATTGCTAAAGCAAACTATAGATATTTGAGCTGTATGTTTTGGCTCGTCACACAGCTCAACTCAAATCGATGTCGAGCTTAAATCTAGAATACACACATTGGACACCCGACACACAGTGCCAAACACAAAGTAAACATATCAGAACATTTACTTCAGCTTAGTGGGAACATAATATCAGTTTAAATAAGTCAAACAATAGATTACCAAAACTCAACATGGTAAAATCATATAAATTTCAATGTAGATTAAAATGATGCTGAACAGATGCCTATGATGAAAATGAGCTCAGAGTGTCAAAAAAAAGGAAAAATAGTGAATTGGCATTAAAAAGCAATTTTCCAGGCATTGAAAGACATAAAAAAAAAAAAGTGAAAACAATTTAGAAAAAACAGCACGTGTTTTGTGTTAGTCTGTGTGTGTGTGTGTGTGATTTCCATCTGTGTTAGATTCAATCTGACTGCCATTTGGCTGCCTTCGTCGTCCCTTGGTGCTGTGTAACTTTATAGCACCTCAATGTTTGTTGCCACTTTGCCACACAATAAAAGCAGTTGTTTCTCTTATTCTGCATTTCTGCTTCATCAAATCGAAAAATCGAGCTGACCAAAAATAGGCCAGAGCTTAACAACTTTCTCTTTTCTCTGTTCATGTCCTTTGCTGCCATTTAATGCGATGTTGCAGACGCATGTTTTGGCCATTTATTTTCAGTTAAATAACAGCAAATTAAGTGGCCGGGACAACTTTTGGCTTTTATTGTATATTGATAATAATGACTGTATATAAAAAGTGTGCGAACATTAATTTTTATCTGAAAACGACAGCTGCTGCTTATTGAAGATGACAAAGTCAAACGCAGACAACAACAACAAATATTATGCAAAAGTTTTAATACAAAAACATTTCGTCCAATGCAAAAAAAGGCATTAATTTAATATACAGCAGCAGCAATATTCCAAAAAAGATAATAATTTAAGTTCAATAAGTAAATGTTTTGAAATTTGAAATGTATTACCAAAGTATCAGAATTTTCATAGTTTTTCAAATAAAAAATATAAAGCTAAGAAATTGGTTTCAGATTAAAGGATTTGAAAAATAATTTATTTATTTGCTTGTTATAAAAAATCCTCACAGTAATTTTTAAATTCAATCACAAATTTAAATACAATTTTCAATATGCATGCTTAGGATACCGATCAATATTTAATTAATCTCACAAAGATGAGAAAACATCCCTCGCATCGTTACAGATTTTGATTCAAAGATTTACAATACCCCCGCCGGGAGTATCGAGATATAAAAAAGAACTTAAATTCTTATGAATATGCGCGTTTAAACTAAATTATTAACATGTGAATAAATATGCAAAAGCTGTTCTGGCCTAAGAATACTTCAGAAAAGAGAGAAAAAAGTGTGAGTGAGAGGAGTACAATAAGTGGCGTTGCTTACGGGGCAACTTGAGAATAGGGATAAGCCCAGGGCAACGAGAGACTCGAGAGGCTTGTGGGGAGCATACAACTGTCAAATATTTGCTGAGCTGTGATTAATGTTGATTCAATGGCACGCTTCTTGGCCCTTTGCATGTGATTTTGGCTGCTTAGCGCCGTCTTCTGGAACAATTCACCTGGCAACGGATACGGATACTCATTTCCTGTATACGAACAACAGCTATAACAGCAGAATATAAAAACTCGATTTCAGTTCGCATTTGTGCAGCAATTAATTAAATTGATTGAATGTTTAACAATCTGTTCAACAATAAAATAAATTGCCAGTGCCAATGCTTGCGAGGAACAATAAAACTAAAAGACATATCTCCGGGAATCCCCCGGGCTCAAGTGCACTTAACAGCACTGCTCGCAGAAAAGCTGGGCAAGTAAATGCTCCAACTACTATGACTGGTCACGTTGTGTCAATAGACATCCAAAATGCACTTGATGCGAAGTGTTGCACTTGTTTTAACAATTTATAATGTGCTTTTTTGTTTTCCCTTTCGTTCTGCGAGTTGAATTTAAGCACAAAATGTACAAGTTGCTCGTGTTGCACCCAGAGTTGAGTTATCGATGTGCTAGTTGCCTTTTAAACTACTTAGGATTTGAGAGAACACCATCAGCTACTGAGTGTAAATTGGCGCAATCAGCAACTATAAAAGTAATGAAGACAAATTAAAGATTAATTGTTATTCCCGTTACTAAAAGTATGCAATAAACAATATTTTGTATATATTTAAACAAGTGACTTTTATCCTATAATCGGGAACTCGACTAGAGTCTTTGTCGGTTATTTTTTTGGTTATATTTAGAGCCTTTCAAATATTTCTCTTTTTAAATATAAGTTACATTTTTAATTCAAGTCTCTTAAAGTGTATGTCTACACTTAGCTAAGCTTGCCACAATTACTTAAGTCTCAACAAGTTCACAAATCAATCACATTATTTTTTTGGAATCCATTATTATGTATACGCCCTGTTAGCCATCAACACTAAGTAATCGTCATTATACTTTATTTATGTGTCATAATTTATAAGACTGATAAGTCAAAAAAAAAGAAAAATACAAAGAGGCAAATCATTGCCTAATCACATCAGGAATGCCAACCACCTAACACAAATGCGAGTCAAGCTGATTGCTTCCGTTGTTCCTCTTGCAGAGAGTTTAAAATTCAATTTTGTAGCAAATTGTATGTGCCCGAGCTGCTGCCTAAACTTATTTCCAACGTTTTTCAATTTATTTCGTCTGGCAAAATAATGATGCAGGCAGCAGCAGGAGGGCAAATGTAAAGGCGGCCCATTCAGATAGATAGACAACCAAGTCGGCCAAGCTGTCCAGGGCGCAAACTCAAATCAAGCCAACAAATGAGTTCAAACAAAATGTGAGATACAGTCAACACAAAAAAAAATGAAAAAAAATGGGAAAAAAGGTCAAAAAGGTACCAAATAACTTAAAGCTACGTGCTGGCCCTTTGACTTGCGGCCCCACACTCAAACTCAAACTAAACTCAACGGGCCCTCATCAATGCCAATACAATATCGAATATTTTCTCTTTTTTTCTCTCACACAATGGCAACGGACAGGGACCTTTTTATGCCCGAACACGATAATATTTTGAGTATGGGGCTTGATTATTGATTGAACTTTGTTGTGCGTTGAGCGTTGTGCTTTGTACGTTGCGTATACGCCCTGAGTTTCACATACATACAAGCGAAGCAACCACACAACATAATTCACATCGAGTCTAATGCTTTGATTAAACCTGATTGAATTGTCTAGAGAAGTAATGTGGTCTATTTGACCGTCTGACAAGGCTCGTAAATAGCTCAAAAACCAATACAATTTGTTGCATATTAAAATAAAGTTTTTGTTCAGTCAGAAAAGCAATTATTATGGTTTATGAGCACAAAAATATAGGAAATTCAGCTTCTGTTTCTTAATAAATAATAGAAATTTAATAAATCAGAAAATATCATATACTTTCACTATTTTCAAATTGAGAAACAATTCAACAATATATTTTCTTTTTAGAGAATATAAATAGATTTAAAGTGTCAGTTTTTCATAATCAAGTTGAATGTTAACTGAGAAATACTTTTGACTTTTTTACTTTTGATAATATTATTTTATAACCAACATTTTCCTTTCTCTTTTCCTGTGCTTAAGCATTTAATTTGTTTAACTTTAACAAACGGAGCAATTATTTAGCTTTACCTTTCTACTCCTCTAATCAGACAAAAGGGAAAACGAAAACGAAATGCAAACAAATGTTAGAAGAGGCAAAAAAGAAAGAGAGCACAAAATTACAATGGCCTACAATGTCATCTAGCACTTCTCTAGGGCCTGTCTAAGTTTTTAAGTTGGTCTGAGGTAGCTCTGAGCCGTTTTCCGTTTTCTTATTTTTAACATTTGCCATATCTTTTCTTACAGATCTCGAGCAATTTTCTGCCATCATTCGAGGCAATTTCCCTGGCCGTACGAAGCATTTCCAGCAAGTTGAATTGGACGCAGGTTGACATTTATGTTGGCGGTAAGTTTTTCAATTATTTTTTTGTTCCCCGCCGATTTAATTCCTGATAATTCTCAACGATTTGCAATCACAATGCTGCCAAAGCTGTCTGTCTTAATTTGCATTAAATTGCTTTTACTTTCTTAACAAACTGTCAGACATTAATGGCAGCCATAATGAATCAGTACGAAAATGTAAAATTAAATTTAAACTAGTCGACGGTGCTACAGTCGAGCATACTCGACTGTCGGAGATCCCGAACTTACTATGGAAAAAAAGTTTTTCATACTAAGACTTGATTTTTGACTGATCGTTCCTATGGTAGCTATACGATATAGTGGCCCGATTCCAATCAAATTTGATCAGGATGTATGCATATTCTGTCAGTTTGGTTGAAATATCTCAAACAGCAAAAAAGTTTTCCATACTAAGACTTGATTTTCAACTGATTGTTCCTATGGGAGCTATACGATATAATGGTCCGATCCAAAATCTAAAACAAACTCGATCTGCTTGCAATATAGACGAACCTACATACCAAGTTTGGAGTCTATAGCTCTTATAGTCTCTGAGATCTAGGCGCTCTTACAGACGGACAGACGGACGGACGGACAGACGGACATTGCTCTATCGACTCGGCTGTTGATGCTGATTAAGAATATGTATACTTTATGGGGTCTGCCACGCCTCCTTCTGCCTGTTACGCACTTTTTTTTTTGTGACAAAGTTAATAGACCCCTTTACTTTTTTAAAGTACGGGGTCTAAATACGAAGCCAACAAAACCAAGGAAAAGGTGTTGAAGTTTCAGATTTTGTTTTTAAATTCTTATATTAATTTTAATTGTGAGCAAGTTTAATTTAATTCGAGGCAGCAATGTTTGCTTCTTGAACTTAAATATTTTTCATTGATCTGATTGGGTTTTTCTGGGTTTTCTCCAATCCTTGCAACAAATGTTGTATCAATTATAATTTTTTGCATACCCCAGACTTAACATATTTTCTTTTCAGTGTACAACCTAAAGACTATATTAATTTAATTTTTTACCTTTTAATTTTGGTTTTATTTTAATTCAATTAAATGAATTGTCAAAATTCATTTATTTTTGTCGTAAAGAAAAACTATAGAAAAATTTCATGAAAATTCTTAGACATTTTTATTTTAAAATTAAATATCTTCTGCACAAAATTATGCATTGCATTAATTAATAATGTATTTTGGCTTTCTTCTATTTTCATGTAAATTTTAAATATTCTTTAAGATGCTTTTGATATTTTTGTAGACTTGTTGCGCTTTATCAATATTTAGTCACATTAAAAATCATAAAATTGAATCTTAAGTACACGTTCCTTTTTCTTATTGCCAGTAATATCCACATTCATGGACTTCAATTGCACGCTCCTTCAATTAGTTTTTAACCCTACAAGTTGCCGGACAAAGCGAGATAACGTTAAATACACCCATGCAGGCAATAGGATATGGTCAGAGGGGAATCGGGGTCCCCGGGGGGACCACCTAATGCCAAATTATGGTACGGATATTAAGATAGCAAACAAGCTGTGCTGGGATAACGTAGCCATGTTAGTCAGGCTATCCAGCCAACCAGCCAACCAGCCAGCAGTTGTAGTCAAGTCACAGTACACGTGTGCGTATACGCAATGCAATTAGCGGTGACATTATTATGATTAACGTTGAGTCCCAGTCGACCGTGTAACTCAAATATGTGTGTGTGTGGGTGTATTTGTGTATGTATGTGCGCAAATGTTGACAGCAGGACCAAACAACATACATACATACATAGTATGACTATTAGATTGTTGTGCTGCTGCATTTGAGATTTAATTAGGTGGCAGGAGCTAATCACACGACCAGCAAAGCGGATGTTAAGGCTGCTCTACGTATCAGAGATGCTTAATTCATTTAAAACAGCTGCTGCTATCACGCCCCCTATCAATTAAAGATTAAACAGCAAGATAAACATGTGACAGGCCAACAAAATGAAGAGATATCGAAAATGGACACAGCCATTGCAGCCTTATTAATTAATTAGACAGCAGTTGAGGGAATGACGCAGCTCATTAAACTAAATGTTTATTGCATACAAACACGCCCTGTAGCGTTGATCAAACTCAAACAAAAAGCTGAGACTGACCGGGAATAAGGAGAAGGGAAATCACATCTGTTTACATACTGAATATGAATACATATCGTATGTGCTTGCAGTAAACTAGTTGCTTAAGCTGTCGTATAATCTTAAGTACTCGTATTTGTCTATTTCTGCTCGTTCGCCAGTTTGTTGACCCCCAACAAAAATTGTAAATTATGTGACATCAGTTGAAAAATTCTATAAAAACAAAGTTATAAAATAAAATGTATATATATATATTTATACTTATAGCTGGGGCAAGGAACACAAACAAAGAAAAAAGATTGTGCAAAAACCAACAAAGAAAAAGGAAAAATGCCAGGGAAAAATGTAAATTTGCTAGCCAAACAGGCGAGCGATAACAAAACCCAATTTCAGATGTCATAACTATATGAACAGCAAATGGCAGTTAGAGTAGCAGCTGTGTGTAGCAACTGGAGAAGTGGAAGAGTGGAGAAGCGGAGAAACTGGATAACTGCCATTGCCAGCTAATAAAATCAGTCAGCCAAGTTAAAGCATACTCCCAAAATGAACCGCAGAGCGCATAATAAAACGAAACGGGAAGAGAAGCCAAGAGTGTTGGTTCTATATTGTATAAACGTAGTGTTTACTCACAAAAAAACCAATTGAAAAATTCGAAATAATAAATTTTAATAGACTTAAAGATATTGTAATGATTCTTTAGCTGAAACAATTTGAAAGCTTATGTGACAGGAAAGTTTCTTAAAACAAAATATCTTTCTTTCTTGGCACTGATACTTTTAATCACAAAACTTTACAAAAGTAATAGAAATCAAGCGGGAAAGGCTATAGACGAGATCCCGACTGTACGATACCCGTCATTTATTTAATTAAATGAACAATGTTTTTATTGCATACTTTATACTTATATCAGCCATAACTACCGTTCCGTTTGGCCGATCTTGTTGCGATTAAGAAGGATGATAGCTTATAATAGTAGATAACGTTAATTATCAAATTGGTGGCTCTTCGCAATTTACGGAGGCGAAAAAAGGCATGACGAAAATTTGAATTTTAATTATATATTCAATAAATCCTTTAACTTATTTTTTAAGTAACGGATATAAACATATATAAATATGCTTAAGGAACTATAGCTTCACTTAAGATTTTTTTGTAGATATGAACAGAATTCCAATTACGTTTTTACCGTCCCTAAAGTCTTTTAGATATAGTGTCTCCTAGGATTTTGACAGTCTCCAGCCTGTAAGAAGCATTTGTATAATTTTCTTTTTCCCTTTCTTATTTTATTACTGCTTGTCACAGGAAATAGAAGAAACTAATTGCTGACATAGAAAACTGCTCATAACACATACCTATTCCATGTTTGCTTTGGCTGTTTTCCCCCTTTCTTGTGTATACCACATCATAAATTTCTTAAACCAGCCTCTCAGCCTTTGGTACGTGAGCCAGTTGTGATTCCCAAAAGGCAGGGCAGTAAAAGCAAGTTGGAAGGATGAGGAGAGCAGACCCTGATGGCCGCTTAGTTGGATAAACGGAGGCCACACTCACTTTCTCTGATTTATGCGGACACACACAAACACTCACACACACTTAAAGCCCACACTTTCTGCAGAGAGAAGAAGAAATAAATGTTAAAGTAATTCCTGTTGAGATGTGCGTGCGCATTTCGGACAACAAACATTTTTATGAATAACGGGGCAACATCTCTGTCCATAAATAGCCCATAAACACGGCTGTTGACCAGACACCGAGAAGAAACATGCTCCTATTTTATGCTCATGCAGGGAAGAGATGCGCTGTATCTACCTATCGCTCTGTCTCTCAAGTCAAGTCGACCAAAGTCATAGATTTCTCGAAGGCTCTGACATTAATCTCGAGTGCTTAACAATTAACGTTATGTGCCAGGCTCAGACCTCCTTAAGACAAGCTACTTCATTTGACTAGGCAATATCATTATACCCTGTACACTTAAATTAGCTAAAAGGGGGGTATGCCAAATAATGTAAGCAGGTTAGTTTATTGAAAGTATTAAAACTTTAACTTCCAAATCAGTTTGGAGTGCAGGCTTTTTATTTGTATTCATATCAAAATATTTGCAAAGCAGTTTATAAAACTGCTTACAGGGTATCTTCCCATCACAACACACTCTGTAAGAAGCTTTCTCTCTGGTTTTGAGCTGATTTTTATGACAACATAATTAGCTTGAGTTTTCGCCCAGCATAGTCAATTGGTTGTCATGTCCGAGGCACATTTTATTTATGATTTGTTTTACGCTAAGTGACAGCTAATGGACTTGAGTCCGTAAAAGGTGGCTAAGTGTCTTTGGGACCCTTGGAAGCCATATGCCAAATTGATTGCATCAGTCCAGTGCTTTGAGTTTAACTTTGGCTTAAATCGCTGTCGATTGCCAGACCATCAATTCTAAAAAAAAGTCTCAACAGAAAGGCAGAGTACGAAATATTTCAGATATACTGATGTCTATACTCTTGGCCTTGTCCACTGAGGAACATACTTATAGGCCAAGTTTAAGAAAATTCAAAAAAAACCTCAACAACGAGAACAACAACTGTTTAAAAAGACTCCAGCAATTTTAACTACTTTGAACACCAAAGTTTCGCACAAAGATTTTATCTCATGTATTATGTAAAATTTGCAAGAATATGCCGACAGATGCAATTTGAAACTTTAATTGCATTTCAATAGACTGCGAAAAGTTTTTTGCATAAAGCGAACGTTGTACAAAGCAGACAAACTGTATTTACATTAAATTTACATTTTTCAGTTGAAAAGTATGCAAAGGATTCTCTCTCTCGCACGCATCCAAATGAATGCAATAATTAACTTAATAATCACTTGCGTAATTAACAAACAGTTACTCTGCGGCGTGTCGGGCATTGATAAGCGCAGGGTGCCATCAAGTGGAGCCCATGTGAAACACAAAATACCCTACTCTGACAAATATTATGTGCTTTTTATATGCGTAATATTTCAAAATTTAATTTTAATTTTTATTTGCCCGAATTTTAACTTAAATCAATGTTAATTTATAATATTAGTAATATCTTTTTTAAATATATGTAAAATATATTCTCTACTGGCAATATATATCGAATATTTCATACAAACTTGCATTTTATCCCATTCAACTCTTGAATGTATTATTTACATATTAAGAATATATTTTTTACCTATAAAATTTACCTGCGTTTTCTTGATATTGATATTGAGTCAGTCAGGACAAAGAGATTTATATATATAGATACTGACATATGACTGACTTCTTACATCCAAGTATTTAATATTACATAGAAATTTAAATCTTCTTTCATTATTCCAAGATATTTACCTGCATATACTTGATATTTAATGTTTACCTTAGTCAATTTACAAAATAACTAAAGAATGTTAAGTATACACCCCAACCTGAGGGTATAACCTTCGTTATGCACACTTTATGCTGAATACTTACCGTTTTTACACCATTATGCCTCATATCTTTCAGCGCAGTTGCCTGCTGGAACGTTAAGTGAATTATAACTTTATTTTAATGTCTCCCTGACCCAGCTTTTTTCAGTATGTGTGCATAAATATTTAAGTTCAAAAATTTAACTTTTGCTCATGGCATTATAAAAGCGCCTTGCATGGCTTTTTGGGGTCCTATTTTCGGCTCGGGTTTTGAGGCATTTTTAATGACAGCTTAAAGCAACATGTGTAAAAGCAAAGGCCACGTCGACCCCTAGATAAGTTTTAGTTTGGCCAGTTTACTGGATCGATTTAAGCACTACAGGATTAGATTACGCTAATGCAGTTTGATATGGGTAGCATGTATCCAAGTGGAATATACTTGAAACATAAATCTTATATTTAGTATATGAGTAGTTTGAGTTAAATATGATTTAAAACAGGCTGAAAAAAACATTTAAAATTTAACAAAAATTTTAAGTATTAATAAAAATATATCTGACTATATATTACATCTAATGTTTGGCATTTAAAAATGCTTTGTGCATTTGCTCAGCTTATTGCATCGTTGCCAAGGCTAACGGAAAACGAATTCTGGGGCCATCAGCTCACATGGGTAAAAAGAGCATACACTTAACGCAAACTGTCTGCACTTAGCAGATGCTAAGTATAAACACACTCACACACATGCACAAACACATGCACTTAGGTACTCATACTCACACACGTTCTTATTTACATTTGTGCTTTTTAATTTTATGCATTTAAATATTCATGCGCTGTTCAAAATTTAAATTTCCACAGCTGGTATAAGTAAGTTAGGATGTGTGAGTGAGAGTCAGTGTGTGTGTGTTTGTTTGTGTGTGGCAACCAAATGCACAAACATTTTATGAAAATGGCAGTATGAGTATGAGGTAGCCAACAAGTTTGGTCAACCAAGCTATGTTGATGGTAAATCAACACACAAAAATATAGATAAATTCAAATGTGAAAGAAAAACAAAAAAAAAACTGAAAATTCTATAACCCACATAAAATTTCCAACGTATATGAAATAAAATTCATGTGCTGTGCTTTTAGAACATTTTTGTCTTTTGACCAACAAGAAAACCCAAAAATAAAAGTGAAAAAACGAATTTTATTAGTCGATTTTCCATTTGATTTTTCCTTTTGTTGTTGACACAAAAAATAAATGGTCAGGTTGGTAAATAAATTGGTGAGGCCACATTGCAGAGCCCAAGCAGAGTAAAAAGCTGAAAACAGTAGCAACACTGTGTACAGGACACGCCACTCAAAACATCACACAGACTGGAATGCAATCAGCACATGTCACACGTGGCGTATGTGTCATGTTATTTTGCATAGAAATGCATTTGAATTATGCGTATGTGTGTGTGTGTGTATATGATTGTCTATAAAAACATATACAACGGAAATTCGTTTGTGCAGCATCAGATTGGAAAACAAACCCTTTGGAACTGATATGCAAATACGCCAAATTTAAAAAACAAACTCACATTGTTTGTCAATGTCAAAGCTTTATAAAATAAAAAGAGTATTTAAGATTGGCAATACAAAATTAATACGTTTTACAATTCATTTTTAGACTATCTAATTACAGTCGAACTCCCCAACTCAAATCACCATTATCTAAAGAAAAGGTTCGAGTTATGGAGATTCTCGACTTATAGAGGTTTTTTTTAAGCTTAATAATTTTAATTCCACTCATTTAGGTCGAGTTAGAGAGAAATTCAAGCTATTGAATTTCGAGTTATGGAAGTTCAAATGTATCTTATTTATTAATAAACTTATTAATAAACTTTTTAATTTATTTATTAACTTTTTAAGTTAATTTTTCTTTATCTCGGAATAAAGTCGACTTAAAAAAACATATATACTTTTATATATTTTTAACTGTTTAAAAATATACAAATAATTTATATAAATTTACTATGAAGTTTTGAGTTGAGTCTTAAATTGAGGCACTTTCTTATAAGCGCAAATGTAGCGAGAAAGCTCTGTAAAATTGCCCTAAGATGCAGCCACAAACTTTGTGCTCTGCGAAATGTGGTGACAAAAACAAATGGAAAAGCAAAAGCAAAAACAAATATTGCCCAAAATCGTGTGTAAATATGAAGGCTAGAGAACTGCCAAACTGAGAGCTGTGTGCTAGGAAAACTAAGAGCTGAGAGCTGAGAACTGAGAACTATGAACTGAGAGCTGAAGGAGCAGCATGTTGACAGTTTCGCGGTGCAATACCGTTGCGTAATTGCACAATTTTGTACTTGAGCAAACACATGCGCTGCCAATATAACGCCTGGGAAAAGTAGAGAGCCGAAAGCTGCGACAGTTGGCGACAGTTGACAACACGAGGGCATCAAGTTTGTATTTGTGTGTGTGTGTGAAATGCAATACTCGCAGGAGGTGCAGCAGCTGGCCAAAAGTTGTACAAGCTTTCATCTTGCAACTCAGTTAATTAGTGTGCCAGCTGCATTGCTAATTGAGTTAAGGGAAGCAGCAACATCAACAGAAGCAACAACAGCAAGCACACCAGCAACAGCCACAACAAGTGCAAAATGCTCTTGTTAAAGAAAAAATAGCTCGAGGGACTCGAATGCATGGAAAAACAACGTCAACAGACGCCAGACAGAAAGACAACCAAAACAGAAAGCGTAACACCAACACAAACAACAACAACAACAACAGTAGATTGTCTTCTTTTTTTCCCTGCTATGTGAATGTTATAAATATTTAATTCAGTCTCGCTTTGGGGGCAACACTCAGTTTAGCTCACGCCATTTTGCATGGCATTTACAATTAATTCAATTTTTGGCACGCGCTGAACACAATTTACCGACAATTGAATTAAACGCTTTTGACAACGCTGCGTATGCGTAATGTCTCATTGGCTATCACTTGACGCCGTGTACACCGGCAATTAATAAACGACCACAATGTGTCCCCAATAAGCTCCGGCTGCCATTCACTCAGAGCTTCCATTGTATCCGTGTATTTGACATCTTCTACCACAATGTGCATATGTATGTCCATAAATTATGCACCTCAGTTGCCAAAATTCTGCCATTAATGCATGACAATGCATAAAGCTATTTGTGTATGCAAGGACAAGTATGAGTTTATGGGCACTCTCGTTCTTTGTTTGCTTTCCATTGACTTTTATGATCGACAAAATGCCAAATGGGGTTAAGTAAAGGTAGTTTACTACGATTTATTTCATCGTTATGCATGGAAACTGCAGATTTCTGTTTGAAAGTCCTATGTGTGGGAACAGTCGACTGGGGAGGTCATTTATGCGTACTTTCGTCCATCGATATGTTCTTGAATGTCTCGATAACAGAGTCCTCAAATCATTCAAAGTTTTCAATTTAAGTTGGTATTCAATTTCACAAATATTATAACATACTAGGGCGCCAGATTTGACTAAAGCTAATCAAACTGAGAGTTTTGTTAGGATATCTCATACAAAAACAAAGTTTTTCATACCAAAGGTTAATTTGCATTCAATTGTTCGTATGACAGGATGTAACAGGAAGTCCCGAAAATTCAATCTATGAGTTTGGTTAATATATCTTAATTAACAAAAAAGTTTTTCATACTAAACAATTGCCTGAACTTTAAACCCGATTTTGACCCACTTACAGGGCGATCCAATTATCTCAGCTAAGTTGTGTGAAAATTACAGCTTTCTGGGCTTAACCGTTTTGTATATACAGTTTGCAAGTCAATTTTTTTAAATATAACAATTTCCATCTTTTAATATCTTAGTATGCGAGTTCAAGGATTTTTTTTTACAAATATTTCTATTGCTTTAAATACGAGTATATGAAAATTAGTAGAACTAAAATCTCGTTTACACATAGTTAGCTTTCGTATTAACTCAACACAATTCGAATAGTACTGAAAACCGACAATAATAAATTGACTATTTAATTGTATAATTTGGTTAAATTAACGCATTTAAGATGCAGTCCAATGGCAGAGGGGCGGAACACTTTCAGTTCATTCAACGAACCGATAAAAAGAGTTTGTACACACAAATCGGGCTTTTGGTGAAGAAGGCGCAGGATACGACTGCCGAGGAGCTAAATGATCGGAGTAAGCGTGTCAAGGCATTGCTGGAGAAGGAGGAAATGGTGTTTGAGAAGGAGTTTGCCAGCAAGGTGAGGAATCGCCTCGACGAGGACATACGAGAGCGCCAGGAGCAACTGCACGAGATCAAGGAGCAGCGTGACAAACGCCACAAGGAATTTGTGAACCGCAAACGCATTCAGCAAGCTATGGAAAATTGCTATGAAATTCGAGAGGCGTTACGGCAAAAAGAGGAGCAGAATACCAAACTATGTCTAGAGGAGCAGATGAAGGAAAATCTTCGGAAGCAGCGTCGTGAGTGTGAGAGAGAGAATTATTGGCTGAAGCTGGAAGAGCGACGCTGGCAGGAATTCGATCGATTGCACAACTATGAGATGAAGAAGCGTGAACAGGTGCAGGAACAGGTCTGCAATGTGCTCAAAGTGCAGTTGGCCGAGCACGAGGAGAAGCGACAAAAGGAGCTCGAAGAGAAGCGACGCGACACGATCAAGGTGGACCAATTAATTGAGGAACTGCGTCTCGAAGAGTTTGATAGAATCCACCAAGAGGCAAACAAGGACAAGGAGAAATATCGCAATGAACTGCTCGACGAAATTATGCGACGCAAGTGCCAAGAGCTGGCACAATGGCAGGCAGACAAGGATGAACATGCGGCATTCATAAGGGAAACGCAACGCCTCGAAGCGGAGGCCAGGGAGCGCATCCTGCAGAGCAAGGAGCAACTGCGTCGGGCCACACACGAATATATCGCGTATGTGCGTCGCATGCGTAGCCTCGAGCTCGGCATCGAGAAGATGATGAACGATCGCATCGACGATCTGCATCACGTCGATATCTGTTGCAAGAGCAACATTGCCGAAAGGACTCGCATCAAGGGCAAGGAGGCGGCCCGTTATTATAGTCTCCTCAAGCAACAGATTTGTGAGCAAATCGAACGTCAAATGCGTGAGGACGCCGAGATGCGAGAGAACAAGATGCTGGAGAATCCTTTTATTCACCCGCCAGTTACTCGAGAAATGATACTCTGCAAACAGCAGAGAATTCGCCAAGATTTGGCTGCCCAAATAGTGGAAATGAAACGCATCCAGGCCGAAGAGGAGGCTAATTTTGAGCAGAAACTGTTGAAGGCTGTCGATGATCCAGAGATTTGCATTCAACTAGCTGCTCAATTTATGGCAAATGGCACCGACTATCTTCCTCCACATCCCAATTGGAAAATCTACGCTTGTCCCAAGGATAAATTTGTTGCCAAGCCTCCGATGACTCAAGAACAGTTCGATAAGCTCATTGCCAATGCCGACTTGGAAAAGTGTCCGTGTCCTGAAGCCGCTCGTCGTGATTGCGCCTATATGGCCAAGCACTTTAAAGACGGCCCAGCCAAAGCTCCAGCCAAAAAAGAGGAAATTCCACCTGGAGATGGTGTGCCTCAGATTCAAAAGGATGCATTCAAGAGCTGCTACTGCAAATAGAAAGCACCTCTTGGATCATTGGTTCACTTTACTCAATATACGAGTACCCTTTAAAATTTTACTCATTTTTGCAGTTGATCAGATACAAAACTGAGATGTGTATAGAGAATTTAATAATTAAGTAATTTTAATTAGTCAGTTGTATAAAATTCGGCATCAAATATAATGAAATTAAGTTTTGTTTACAGCATTACAACACAATTGTAAGTAATCACATTGGTCATAAGAAAAGTTCATGGAAATGTTCATATTTAACTCGCCTTTATTTGATCAACTTGAAACTAAGGCTGCCCCCAAATCCCAAATTTCAAGTATAGAATTTTCATTGTAAATTAACTCCTGGTACCTAAATTAGTATAAAACAACACTTTAAAATTGATTCCAGAAGCCTTTATTTTATTTTTGTAAAGAAATGGACAAAAATTTAAATTTTCGAAAATTAAAAAAATTAAAAGTCGAGTTTTCATTTTAAATCAACTTCTGGTGCCCAATTTAGTATAAAACAACACTTTAAAATTGATGAAGTTTGCCAAATCTCATTATTTAAAGCATTGAAAACAAAATACATAAATATATAATCAGGGGTGCCACAGTAATCGCTTTCGCTTGAAAAATGAATATGTTTTGGATTCTCTGATAGTTGCGGAAGTTGATTCCAATTTCACGTGCAACGAGATTTCGCAGTAACCAATATAATGCAAATGTGTTTTCTATTCTGAACAGTACGCAACACATAATTTTCCTAGGAATTGCATCGCGATGGGAAATCTTTTTCCTGGAATGAATCTTAATCAACAGCACGAAAATCCTTTTGTAGCGCTCAGTAGTAGAGCGCGAATGCGTTGGGAGTTTAAATTGACAATCAACGGCAACGACATTAACCACAACGTGCGGCATGTGCCATAAAATCGTATAGTATTGTGAAAGATTTGACGGCCCACAGTTGCACAGTTAACACTTGCCGCACTTATTCACTGTCGATATGTGATTTCTCTACTTGCAGACGACAATTGGGGCCTACCATTGGCCATCGCGACCAACTTGCATATACCTTATCGCATTGAAATTGGCGGCAGGATACGTGACCTGCATGAACAGGATAACCCAGGACGAGGTACGTACAGCCAATGTCAATAAAATTGGCCATGGTTCGGCAGCGAACAGAACAGTAATTGAACCAACGCACTTACAGTATGCCAAATACGTGTTTTGACAGGGTTTAAAATTGTTAAAAAATAAAGATATTCTTTAAAAATATTTAATAAAATAAACAAAAATGAAAATTTACTTGTTAATCAAAACAATACTGTATGCTGCTATTTTAACCACATTTCACACTCTCTCTTTCTTCCCATTTGTGACTTTAGCAATTATTATAACGGCGCCTCTGAATGATGATAGCACACTGCGTTGGCTGCAAAATGGCGACTGGTCCAAACAGCAGCACACAAAAGTGGTGTTCATCGATATTGTGGCCAGCTCATTGAATGTCGAGCATCGTTTCTACAAATATTTGGCACGCAGTGGCAATGGCAATAACTATGGCAATAGTACTGGTAATGGCCATGGTAGCAGCCCACAGTTGCCCGTCTCTGGACTGGTGACCAGCAATCTGTTGGTGCTGACGCTGCTAAGCGATAAGCATCGACACTTTTTGAATACGGCCGGAATTGGCATTGCCATGGTGCAAAATTTTCGTACACCCATGAATGCAGTGGACACTCCCCACGAGACAGGACTTCCCTCTCCCTCTTCTCCCCCTTCATTTCCATCTGCAACTCCGAGTCCGTTACATCAAAATGCCAGTCTGAACAAGCTGCGACCCTTTATGAATCTGTTCTCACTCTATGATTTGCTGCTCTCCGATATTGCGCTGGGTCCAGCAGCAAAGTCAACAATACCCAAATACGATTTCATGGTACTTGATATTGTTGTGGATGCTGCGCTGGCCACATACAAATGGCGGCCACTGTTAATACTGGAGCATGGCAAGGATGTTGATGGTCAGGGCAGTTATGTCACCCACTCCATACAGCCGGGCTACGACGAATGGATCTTGGTTAGCAGCGTCAAAATGTGGCATTGTGGCGCCATCTGTTGGACAATTGCGGCAATATGCATCGGATTGCTTCTCATCATTGTGGCTGCCAGCGTTGCGGTCGGAGTTGCTGTGAGGTGAGTGAACTACAAATGGTCTTAAGAAATATGAGTACTCAAATCTGATAGATATGGTAACTCGGAAAAACTCGGCTATTAATATTTCAGAACAATTTTAAAAACTAAAAAGTCATTAGAAATGTCAATGCAAAATAACAACCAGATAGTCTTTATCAATATCAGATCAATAGAAACTTTAATATCAAATTTAGATCCAGTATATCGGGAAACCTCGGCTTTCAATATTTGAGATACATTTAAGAAGCTAGAAACTCATTAAATATGTCAAGGCAAAATAGAAACCAGATAGTCTTTTTCAATATCAGAATAATATCTAAACCTATAAAAAACTTTAATGATATCAAACTTACATTCAGCTCGGGAAAACTCGGCTTTCAATATTTGAAAAAAAATTTTAAAAAACTAAAAACTCATTAGATATTTTAAACCAAAATAAAAACAAGATAGTCATTTTCAATTTCACAATAATAGAAACTTTAATGATATCAAATTTAGATCCAGAAAATCGGGAAAACTCGGGAAAACTCGGAAAACTTCAATATTTGAGAAACATTTAAGAAGCTAGAAACTCATTAGAAATGTCAATGCAAAATAGAAACCAGATAGTCTTTTTCAATATCAGAACAATATCTAAACCTATTAGGAACTTTAATGATATCAAATTTATATTGGAGCTTTAAAATAAAATTCTAATTCAACTTTTTTGGGTTAAATCTCATTAGTAATTTCAAAAGAAATGTTATTAAATCTAGGCAAAAATTAGTTGATCTGCAGCTAAAAAAATCATTTGAAATTTGAATGAATGAATTTGAATGTCATTAAATCTCTAAAGAATACAATATAAACAGAGTGTACTAGGTCCGCATATTCCATGATTCCCAGTAATGAATCGAACTCATTATGGACTTCAATGGAAAAGCCATTAAATCTTTTGTAGAAAATAAGCATGTCTTTTATCTCCATGCTGAATAAATATGATCCAAAAGTTGTTCTGAATTTAAATTTCAGAGCATTTGCCGTCTGTTGTTGTTTATTATTTGCACTCCGATTTGTAATATTTTGTGTCAATTTGCTTATATTTTGTGCCTGGCTCTCCACATTCAGATTGGAATAATCAATTAGCGCACCCAAAAAGGCGGCTTTCAAGCTTTTGAAAATCTTTTTCCCCCCTGAATCGCCCACGCCCTTTTACCTTGAGCCTAATATATTTTGCGCGTGGCAATTTCCATTTTAATTTTCATCATTAGAATTTTTCTTGGATTCGCTTTCCTTTGCCCCCCATTTTTCAGCTGCTAATTGGCTGATGTTGCTGCATTTAAAGCACTTTTCGGCAGGGGTTTGTACTATTTAGAGCCAAAATGTTAGTTATGAAACCTAATTAGATAGTATTTAATTATATTAAGTGTGCCATTCGGCAGGGCCATTTAAATAATTTAAATTTAAAGCACGGACAATTAAAGCTGTTAGTAAACAAAATCTAAGTTTAAAATCATTTGCGATTTACATTCAATGGACAGGCAAACTTAGATGCTTGTTATGCTGACAAAGTGAAATACAGTTTAACTTCCATAACTCGAACTTCTATAACTCGAATTTCTATCTAACTCAAACTAAATGAGTGGCAGTAATATTTGTAAACTTAAACTGTCTCCATAACTCGAACCTTTTCTTTGAATAATGGTGATCCGAGTTAGGGAAGTTCTACTGTATTTGTATTCCAATTAGTAACTGAATAACAAATATTAAAACATAATATCCATTATAAAACAATAATAATTATCAAAGAGTACTAATTCTATTTAATTCAATTTAAATAAAATTACTACTGTTATTTACTTAATAAAGATATGTATATATTAATTTCTAAACAGTAATTTCAACTACCGTAGCAATTATAATAATCACCTGCACATGCTGATTACTAATCAGCTTCCTTTAATTAGCAAAACACAAATTAGTATAAATTTATCAGATATCGTTTAGTGCACATTGCAAATTGGATTGTTTATGGCATAGTTGAAATCATTTAGAGAAAATCAATAGAGGGAACCACAGATGAATAACGAGTGTATTCACAGTGATTCACCTGCACACAAACTGTCACACACATGCACACAACTTTACTGAATGGTCGTCCATTAAAAGAAGCATTAAATTAATTACATTAATCAAAGTGTAGCATAACTTACAGTGCCCCACTAAAAATGCTACCTGGCAGTTGACATTTATATACCGCAGACACACAAACACACAATCAGAGTGATAGAGAAAGAGGTAGAAGCAGAGAGAGAGAGAGAGAGAGCGATACACAATACCATGTCAAGTGTGGTTAAACAAATCATTTACTGTTTGACATGTCAGCAACACTTCCCGTGAGAGTTTAACATTCCTTTCCTCCCTAAAGTGAGCTCATTTATTGCAGCTGCAAATTCTGTTTTAAATGCCAGGCTTTAAACTAGTTACACGTCCAACTTTATGCCGCAACAATTAAAAACTTTGTTTTTTTTCCGCCTACGCGTTTTGCGCCTCGAGGCAACACACAATGCGACGGTCAAAATGCAACTCATGAAGTTTTAATTAGCGCACAAAAACTGAGACAAACAAGCGGACACCAAACTGCAGAGAGTTCAACATGTAAACACAAAAACTGTAAGAATAGACGAGCAACATTCAATGGATACCCTACATACAGAAATATATATGGGCAAATAGGTTTCATATTATGAAGAGCAGAAAAAAAAAGATTCAGTCTTGATTTAAATTTCACTTGACAGACTTGACTTTTTATCTTTTCAGTCTATAACTTAAAGTTTACATTAATTTAATTATTATTTTTTAATTTAAGTTCTTGTGTATTTGTCAAAATCAATTTACTTTTTGCCGACTGCTTTTGCTATAATAAATAAATTAAATAAAAATAAAATAACAAAATTAACTTCAGCAAAATGTTGTTGAATATTTTTGGTGCAAGTGCAAGGCTCACAAATTTATATGTAATGTATTTAAATGTTAAGTTTAGAAAAGATTCGATGGATTGCTTACTAAACATTGCAAGTATCAAACCGAAACGAATATCGCTTTCAATTACGGTTTCAGTTAAGTTCGCATTTAGGTTTTCGGTTATCGGTTATGTAAAATTTTTGTCTATCGGTTATGTAACGGTTACCGGTTATTTGAATGTTTCGTTTTCGAAATACCGTTATGATTTAGGTTCACAAAATAATATTGAAAATGTTAAAGCTAGATAAATTTGAAAACAAATATTCAAAAATTTCTTAAATTACAATTTTTTTTCATGAAATGAATATATAAACTGAATTAGGTCCGAAATAAAATATAATTTAATTTTCAAAAACGATAATTATACCTTTACAACCTAATTAAATTCTATGCTTAACCTAACCGAAATTACCCGTTACTTAACGGTTATTTCGATTTGAATATTTTCGGTTTTTCTGTTTAGGTATAATAAGAGGAATTTTGTTTCGGTTACGATTTCAGTTACGGAACCAATTTCAATCCGTGAATAGCCGTTAACGGTTGCGCTTATGGTTAAGGTTTTAATACCTGCTTTAAATACTTTTTGGTAAAGAGAGGAAGAGCTCTAAATATATTCTGTCGGTATGCCATGTTTGAACTAAATTTCCTGTAAAAGGATATGTAGCTGTAAATTATGTACACGAGCAGCTGTTTTATGCTGAATGCTCCCGTTGATTATCAGCCTGGTTAACGCATAGGTAAAAGTTTTTTTTTTTTGTGGGTAAAACGAAAGCTGTGTCATAAATGGAAAAACTTTAACGGTTGCGTTGATGGGCTTTTGGGTCAGGCTACTTAACAGCCGGTTCGTTACACGTGTGTCCCAAAGAGTTTCGACTTAGACTCTGGGTCTAGTTAAAGCCCATTAATGTGCATAATACACTTAACCTGAGCATGAACCTGAACCTGAACCTCAAACTGAAACTGAAGCTGAAACTGAAACTGAACCTGACTCGGCCACGTGGCAAACTTCTGGCTTAACAATTGTTGCATGAACTTGCGGTTTTTCCATTGGGCTGTCGGACAGTGGGAGGCACCTCCTCCAATCCACAACAGCCTCCGTTTGTTCAGGCACCTGCTGGCTGGGTGCGTTGTATTGCCAACTAGTTGTAAGTATGTACGGAGCAGTAAAAAGTTTTTATGGTCCAGCTAGCCACAAGTGCAAAATGCTGACTGGCCTAATGGATGCAGCTTGCAGCTGGAAGAGGGGCGTGCAAAGGTTAAAGGTTAAAACGAAGGGAAAGGGATATGGCAATGAATCTGCATGATTTCAAGGCACAGTTAATTGAGCTAACTGCAAAGTAGTTGTAAGCCTTTGTTTAAATTGCGAAAAGTTGTTGCAAGCTCAAGAGCTCGAGGGACAAAAGGAGCATCGAATGACAAGTGAAACTAAGTTGTTTGGATAACAATAGAAAAGAAATCTGGGAATCAAGTGAAGAGTTAAATTGAACTGATAAAACTGTTGAATGAAGTATAAAAAGTTCTGAGAAGTTTTTAGAGAAGTAGAAGAGATCAGTTCTGAGTTCAATAAACCTTTTAAGAATTCAATATTTATAAATAAAATAGATTGTTTCATTCTTTGACTATCTATTCCTAATCAACAGAAACTACTTTTTGCGCAAAAGACTGTCGAAGGGACCCAACAAGATTGTGTTGTCGCCCAGCGATTTTGTGTTTCCCGTGGACTCACGTCGGGTAAGCCAAGAGATCAACCTATGGAGTAGACCAGGATTACATCAGCTTTTACAGGTTGACGAGGGCATTGAGGCCATGCTCTGCTGTTGGCTGCAACAACTACAGGAGTTCGGCGGTCCTGAAGTGGACAAGCCAGATTTGCTGAAGGGCTCCATTGGATCCCTGAAGAACTTGGGCTTCGCTATACCTGGAGCAACTGGCAATAACGGTGGAGCCATCGGAGCAGGAGGTGCAACCACAACGGTCGGAACGGCGACAGTTAATGGCAAAAGTGGATCTTCAGCCACGGGCAGTCTGGCGCGACACATTCCGGAACATCTGGACATGAGAGCACGGTACAATGGGGATTTGGTGCAGCTCAAGGAGATTCATCTGAATGGCTCCGCCGAGTTGCGCTCCAAGGCAATGGATTTGCTGGTGATGGCACATGGACTGCGGCACGAGAATATCAATCCATTGATCGGCTGGCTATCGGATCCGAATCGCACGGCAATGGTCTTTGACTATTGTTCACGTGGCTCCCTTCAGGATGTACTAATCATGGATGAAATCAAGCTGGACTGGTCCTTCCGTCTTAGCCTGCTCACCGATCTTGTGCGGGGCATGCGGTATTTGCACACCTCACCTCTCCGCATCCATGGCGCCCTAACCTCCAGGAATTGTGTTGTGGATGCCCGATGGGTGCTAAAGGTCACCGATTATGGTTTGAATTCGTTCTACGAATCACAGGGCTTATCACCTGGCCCACGCAATGCCAAGGAGCTGCTGTGGACGGCACCAGAATTGCTGCGCACCATGAAAACCCATCAGCAGCAGCATCATCATAATCATCAGCATGGACGTGTCCAGCTGGGCACACAACTAGGAGACGTCTACTCCTTTGGCATCATCATGCAGGAAGTCGTGGTGCGAGGCGAACCCTATTGCATGCTCTCTCTATCGCCAGACGATATCATAGCCAAAATCAAGAAGCCACCGCCTCTGATAAGACCATCGGTGTCCAAAGGCGCTGCCCCACCGGAGGCCATCAACATTATGCGACAATGTTGGGCCGAGCAACCTGAAATGCGACCTGATTTTAACTCGTAAGATCCACCATAAAACACGAATTTTCAATTTTAAAATACTTTGTCACTTAAATAAAATTTGTATCTTTTTATAATTTATGTTTTGTTTTATTTTGATAGGTTTACTTTTAATGTAATAAGCAGGGACCGAAATCATTATGGGTTTTATTATACAAATTACATAGCTATGATTATTTATAAATTTTTAAGGAAAAAATTAAAACTAGCAAATAATGATTATTTATGAGCTTTATTATCTTCGATTTTCATTAATTATGATTCTTTTTATCGCTTAAGATAAAGCTCACTTTTAAAAAAGATTACATAATAATTTTAAATAATTTTATGTGGTTCCCTTGGATTTCTTCTAAAGGGATATGTAAAAAAAAAATTTAATTGTTTGATGTAAAAAATATCAATAATTATTATTTGAGATCATTGGTAAAAAGATTTTATTATTTTTAATCTCTTAAATTTTATAGTTGACTAAAATTATTTAATCGACCCTATAATTTGACTTTAAAACGTGGCGTATTTAAATATCATATACCATCTAGATTGTAGCACTTTTTTATTTTTTGTAACTAAAATATTTACTATTAACTTAAAATTGTATTGTTTTTTTTTTGAAATGTGGGCTCCTGTGACCTAGGGGACTAAGTTCCCGGCGTGAGCAGATTATTATTTATTTTTTTTTTTAGTTTATTTTAAATCTTATTTGTTAAGTCGACTGTCTTAGACTGCTTTAGACTTTTATTAAATCATTAAAAATATGGGCCATATATACTTTGCTAGTGTCTATGAGCGTTTCAAGATGCTTAATCATGGACGTAAAGTGAACTTTGTGGACACCATGTTCCAAATGCTCGAGAAGTATTCGAACAACCTGGAGGAGTTGATACGCGAGCGTACGGAGCAATTGGACATTGAAAGAAAGAAGACTGAGCAGCTGCTGATTCGAATGTTGCCCAGGTATCAAAGAGATCTATACTTTAAACTGAATCTGATCTTAATTAGAGATATGTATTTGTAGCTCTGTTGCTGAGAAACTTAAAATGGGCTTAGCTGTTGATCCAGAGGAATTCTCGGATGTCACCATCTATTTTAGCGACATTGTTGGTTTTACAACAATTGCCGCCCATTGCAGTCCCGTTCAGGTGGTGGACTTGCTCAATGATCTCTACACGATATTCGATGCCACCATCAATGCTTACAATGTCTACAAGGTCAATAAACTAACTGATAATGATGAAAAACTGACTAAATATCAATTTATTACCTACAGGTGGAGACTATTGGAGATGCATATATGGTCGTTAGCGGTCTGCCAGTCAAGATACCCGATCATGCCGAGCAGATTGCCACGATGGCACTGGATTTGCTCCATCAAAGCGGACGCTTTAATGTCAAGCATTTGCCTGGTGTGCCGCTCCAGCTACGCATTGGACTACACACAGGTCCCTGTTGTGCTGGTGTCGTGGGTCTAACAATGCCACGTTATTGCCTCTTTGGTGACACTGTGAACACGGCCTCCAGAATGGAATCAACGGGTATAATACGCTCATCTCTCTCCAAACTGTTTATCTCTTAACTGCTACTCTCTCTCTCTCTCTCTCTCTGCTACCTGCAGGCTCCTCCTGGCGCATTCACATGTCGCAAGAGACTCGCGATCGGCTGGAGGCTCGAGGTGGTTATTCCATTGAGCCCCGCGGACTAATTGACATCAAGGGCAAAGGCATGATGAACACTTTTTGGCTATTGGGCAAGAAGGGCTTCGACAAGCCGCTGCCAATGCCGCCGCCAATTGGGTAAGTTTACCTGCGCACTTCGTAAACAAATTGATTCTTTTTAGTTGCAATTGAATTCGTTTTAAATACCGAAAAAAAAAGTATTTTTTTGAAGCCATAGAAAAAGTTCGATTTTCATATTTAGGTATTTTTTGTAAAATAGCCTTTTTGCCAATTTACTTAATTTTGAAGCTAGAGTTTGAAAAATTTGGTTATATTTTTGTCGATTTTTTACCATTTTATTTACAATTATTAATTACCAAACATTATTTAAAATTAACTTCTTTATTTTATAAAATTTACAATTTATCTGGTTTTATTAAATTGTGCTTAATTGTTAAATTAACAAGGAATTCACAAACTCACATTTAAATTGCGAGCACTAACTAGAGCGGAGTGACAACCGCTCAATTAACTTTGGGTATTTTTTAATTACGACTATCAAGAAAGTACTCAGTATCGATAACTACCAATATTTTGCAGCACTTATCGCAGCCATATTTAATTTTAAATTTAAATTGTTTCAACACAACAAACTCAAGTTTCAAGAAGAAATTTAAGATTATTAATTAGTAAACACATATTTCTTTATTTAAAACGCCTTACTTGCAACTTACTCCAGGGAGTCGCATGGGTAAGTAGACGATTATCATTGCCCAGCTTATTCAACTAATGCTAATCTCCAATTTTGGATGCAGACTGGACGAATCACTTATACGGAATTCCATTGGGTTGAAGACGCAAGCGAATAAATCACGCACCAGCACAAATCCCTCGTCATCGCAGAGCTCTTCGCTGGCTGGTGAATCTGTGGAGGTCAAAGTGGAGATAACACCACCCAGCAATGTGGAATTGGGCTCGAGCCATTTGCCCAATTCATATTCGTTGGACTCGAATTCCACCAACACCATCAGCCCCAATGTGACGCTGTGTCCCGAGTTTCCCAACAAAACACCCAGCAACCCGAGCCTACAGTCAAGGAAGCTGTCAGAGTTAACGCCGGACAGTCTACTAAATCCGAATAGCTTTAATCGGCTGCCCAGCTCCACGGGCGGATCCAGTTCCCGTCTCTACAAGAAAATAGAGGAAATGATGGACCTCAGTTCGCCGTATAATCACTACAAGTGTCTGAGTCCAAGTGAGAGCAACCTTTCGCAGTTCTATGATGGCAAATATATGTATGGCAATGCTCACGGTGGCAATGTCGCTGGAGTTACTGGAACTGGCAGTGGAGGGTGCTCCGTTAGCAACAGCACCTCAAAGTTTGATAGCAAACCGGGCTCAAGTCGTTTGCTGCGTCGTCAGTTCAGTTTGGATCGAGATGATCAGCAAACCAAGGCGGAGCAGCAGCATCAGCACTCCTTGCAAGCTAGTAACTATGCAGCATTATTGCATGCCAGCAAGAGCTCCATGCTGGACATACCGATGCTCCATGATACGTCGCGGAGTCCTAAGGGCACTCTGACCCGTGTGCATAAACAAAACTCCAACTCGATTGCTCAGGATCTAGAGAAGATCGAGGAAATACCGTTATCGCCAGCCTCATCGCAGCATCACAGTAGTCTAGACAGCAATCTCAATCGCAGTCCACCTTCCACACTGGAGGCACAATCTCCACCGCTGCCCCCCTCGGTTGGTGCATCCCAGCTCAGTCCGCCCTTACTCTCCGCACCCACGTCGCCGGCTCCGTCGCGCACTTTGAATGGCCTAAATGCCCACAGTCTGAGCAACAGCAGCAACAACAACAATAATGAAAACAGCAGCAACAGCTCGAATGTCGCACAGGAGACGACGAGGCCCGGCCCAGAGATTACCCTGAATGTGGAGCAACTGTTGAGCAGATAGGGAACGGTTTAGGCATCCAGGCCGAGCAACAACAGCAACCATTAAAGCTTTATATCTGATACGATACCAGATGTATGTGAGTGTCGACGAATTTTTGAGTGTTGTGATTGTGAAGAAAGCAAAGTACCTCGATGCATGCTACTAACTTGGTTCCAGCTGCAAAATGAAAGTACAATTTAGTTCAAGATTAGTTCAAATTGTGCACATCTTGTCCGTCGATCAATAGCATCTATGGACGAGCATCACATTGCCCATCTAGTCAATCTCAAATAGCAGTTTAACCCATTTATATTTATTTTCTTTCTTTCCAGACCGAACTTTATTTCCTTGTTCAGATTTAAGAGGGTAAACCAGTTTAGATGGTTAAAAAAATCGACTTTTGAATTGCATAAATTAATAGAACAACTATTCATGAATATGTAGCTTAAGTTTCAACACGAAATTTCAATTAGTTCAATTCTCCACACGACTTTTTTTCAACTTTGACGAATCGATCTGAAAATTTGTGTGAATATTTTTTAATCAAGTACCAGGAGTATGGACTAACATCTAGAATAATTTTATTCGATAATATATTTTTTTATGTAAAAAAGATAAAAAAAACATGACATTTTGTTAAAAACATTCAATTTTCAACTTTTTGGACAAAATGTGGTTCACATTTCTAAAAAATGTTACTAGCGAATGATTTCGGATCTAAACTAGAACCTCCAGTTTTCCCGCAAGCAGTCCACCTTGATTTCGATCGACATCTGCCTCTAACTTCACTACTTCCGGCGGAAATGTTCAAAATAGGAATAAACTATCCTCCAAGTTTAAACTTTAATCAATTTTTCTCAGTTAAAAAAAATCACAAAAACGTTCGAATTTCGGTCTCCTAAACTGGTTTCCCCCTTAAAGTATACTAGAACTAATTCAAATTTCAGTCTTAAAATTATTTCCAAAACGTACTTTGAAATAAAGTTTTTACCATATAATGCTAATGGGTTAAACATGACATAATATTTGTATTCGATGGTCTACCAATCTTAAGTATTAATCAAAAATATGTATAATTAGCTATAATCAAGAGCATGGAACTCCTGAACTGAAAAAAAAAGAAAACTAATAAGCGTAATCAAAATATATATCTGATCTGAACCTTGGGCTGATTCTTTCATCCACTCTACATTATACACAAAGTTCCTCTCAATAAACAAATGATATATGTCAGTATGTAAATACCGTTGATACTGTCTAAATATTAAAAAACATAGGATTATATACGTGAATTTAGTTTTCTAAAGACAATCGTTATTAATTTTATAAACCAAAAAGTAAAAATAAAAAAAGAAACGAAAGTGATGATACTCTCGAAATAGTTAATGATCTACATTAGTTGATCTTATTGTCTGTACTTATAAGTGTTTTGTAGCAGCTCTATAATAGTCTAATCGGATTGTAAACTACTCATCTTCTGTGTCAAATATTAACTGATATTAAAATATTTATATGGATATATATCTACCTATACTAACGTAGACACAAAATAAAAATAAAATAAAATAAAATAAACAATATCAGTTAAGTATATGAATATAGCGAATTCAAACGGAATATAATTCAAATTCAAATCGATCCCACTAAAGCAAAACTTTTATAACTTACATATAAGATCACAACAAATAAACTATTCATTAATTATTGAACTTTAATAGATTGAGCAATTTCATTTATTAATAACCACTCAACTACCGACAGAAATCAATGTCAATTAAGTAAAAATCCATAAACAATTCATCAGAGTTTTTCAGTTGGCACACAATTTACGCATATGTAATTATTTTTATAACCGTTGCTGCTGTATTTTTTATTTAAATCAATTTAAAGTTTCATATGAATGTTGATGAACCGAAATTCAAATTAAAGTAAATAAAAATTCACGAATAAATGTAATCTTATTACTTAAAATACCTTTTCTGGGCATTTAATAGAGGAATAAAATTGCAATTGGCGAGTTTCTCAGAAAATCAGGATATTAAAATTACATGATTTTGGAGTTCTGAAAGAGATATTTGCTTTGCTGCTGTTGCTCCCAGTGCTTTTTACGTTATGTTTTGGTAAGTAGCGCCAGAGAACGGACAGGTGCCAATCCCAGCTATACGCATCTATATTCAATAATACATTCAATTGGCCTAAAAATGCATTCGCACTATATCTGCTTGTGTGGGCAACAGCCGCCAAGTTCGCGACGTTAACAATTATCCAAATGCACAGGTTCAAACATTTGCTTGTATTTTAATATCAAAGGAATTAATCAAAATTATATTATAACATAAATAATTGAATAAAATGTTGAATTCCTTTTTTGTACATCTATGGAATTTTTATAAAAGAAAAGAACCAACTCTGACATGAATTAATGGCAAGAAATCCTTACAGAAAGCGTAATATTTCAAGACTTCTTTCCAACAGAAACATGTTGACTTCAAAGCAGTTCAGTAAATTAGGTAGAAAGATAAAGATCCATAAATTGAAACATCGCTCCTAAAAGCAATCTTTTAAAGCGTCCATTAAAGTCTACTAAGCATTTCAAATTGTTCTTAAGTTGTACGATTTTATTATTGGAAGTGTATTTGCAGTTGGTTTTGCCTGCGTTTGTGTGAGTGCATCTGTGTGTGTGTGTTGTTAGCTCAAGGAACGCTCTGTTCTTCTTCCATATAGTATCTAAATAACTGTTATTCCTCCTCCTCCTTGTCCTTGCGATGCGATTTTTTCTTATCGCCGCGACTTGAAGAGATGCCGGAAGCCGAGGAGCTGCCTTGTTTGCTACTGCGATCGCTGCGATCCTTTTCACGTGACTTGGATTTTCGACGACTCGACTTGTCGCGGGAACGAGAGCGAGCCTCACGTCGTGAACTCTCCTTCTCTTTGTCCTTATCCTTATCCTTGTCCTTATCCTTCTCTTTGTCCTTTTCCTTCTCTTTGTCCTTGTCCTTCTCTTTGTCTTTGTCCTTGTCCTTCTCCTTGTCTTTATCCTTATCACGTGAGCGCTCCTTGTCACGATTACTACGTTCCCGATCGCGTTCCTTGTGATCCCGCTCCTTGCGCTTCTCCTCCTTCAGTATGTGCAAATAATCCTCAAAGTATTCCTCACGATAGGCCGAGTCCAGAGCTCGATACCGCGGATCCGATTCGAATTTCTTCTTAATGTCATACCAACGCGTATGGCGTTCAATATCGTGCCGCTCCCGCAGCATGTCCAGAAAGTCTTTGCGCAACTGCAATTAATTATTTGGGAAGTCTTAGGAATTTCCTTAATTTTTTAAAGAACATCCATGTTTACCTGCTCCTTTTTAAGCTGTTTGTCCTTCTCACGACGCCGCCGCTCTCGATCATCATCGTAGCTATCGGATCTGCGATCTGAGGAGGATGATGATGTCATATTGCTGTTGTTACTGTTGCCACCGTTGCCGCCCATGGGCATCCTTTGCTGAGGTCCCATATCTGCATTAAATAGAACGTTAGACTTGAGGATGCACTTGCTCTGAATGTGGAAACTTACTCATGTTGTGCGGCATTCGCATCATGCCTGGTGGCGGACCCATGCCTGCAATTGAGATTCATTACAATATGCAAGAAACTAATCAAGCGAGGTCGACTGTACAAGTCCCTGTACTTATTTTGCTTGTTAAAATCTCTGATCTCTTAAGATTTCTGATTAGAAATAGTTACTTCTATCTGTCTTCTGACAAACTCGACTCTGTGAGACCCTGAACTTATTTTGAATCTTAAAATCTCTGATCTCTCAATATCTCTGATTAGAAATATATACACTTCCATGTCTTCTGACAAACCTAACCGACCCTTTGTATTTTTTAAGTACAGGGTCGAAATATACTGGTACTCACCCATGTTGTGCGGCATGCGCATGTTTGGTGGCATCATGCCGGGTGGAGCGTGCTGCCCTCGCAGCTGTGGCGGTGGTCCACCCATTTGTGGTGGTGGCACATTCATTTGTGGCGGCATGCCTGGTGGTCCGCCCAGTTGGGGCGGTGTCTGCTGCTGCTGGGGCAGGTGGTGGGCCGGGCCGGGTGTTAGCTCCTTGATGCCAGTGGGCACCCAGCCGGGATTGTCATTATTCCACTGGGACTCCTGCGTCGGCTCATAGCCATAATCGAATGGTTCTGGCTCATGGAAGAAGGGTTCATCGGCTGCGCCCGGCGGAGGAAAGTTGGGCGCCATTGGGCCAAGGCCACCACGGGAATACTCACGACACTCGGCCGTCATCACCTGTATGGCATTCTCCTTGACACCACCAGTTGTGGATATGGGACGTGGCGGTCGGGCCATCATGCCCATGCCCGTACGTGGCGGATGCTGCATCATGGGTGGCATCCCAGGCGGTGGCATTTGCATGGGTCCATCACTTAACAAGACCATGGGCTGATGGTGATGCATGGGACCGCCCATGCCAATGACTCCGCTAATGTTGCTGCTGCCGCCATCGGCGATGCCCATTGACGTGACACCCTGATTCACATTCTGGGTCAGACTGGCGAGGCCAACGCCGCTCTCGGCCACCCGGAATCGCTTCTGGCGCTCACAATAGGCCCGCCACGTCTCCTCGTTGAAGCCATAGTTGAAGTAGTCAGTGATATCAGCGCCAGGCTTTCGCCAGGGCTTCTCCTCCAGCGAGTCTATGCTGAACTCGTGCACGGCGACTCCGTTGATGGTGCCAGCGCCCTCAAAGTCCTCGATGCTGAACTTTCCAGCCTGCGCCGTTGGCTTGGCCTTATCACCGCCCGTGGCACCAGCCAATAAATTGGGTCGTTGCTTAATGTTGTAAGTGCTGGGCGCCGATTTGATGTCACCAATAACCACATTGATGTCATCGTCGGAATCATCATCGTCATCATCATCTGAACCAGAGCCGTTGCGCTCTTTGCGAATCATTGTGCCCGGCGCGTGTTCCGTCAGATCCGTCATATCGGCATCGTCGTCGTCCCCCTGAGAACCAGCGTCATGCAATCCAAGACCGCCGGCGACGGGCGCATTGCTGTCCGTCGTGTCCGGCAGCGCTTCCTCGTCCTCCTCCATTTCCTTGGCGGGATCCTCGAACTCACCGTACTCGAGCAGCTCCTCCTTGGGAAAGGCGGGCAATCCACCGGTGCCGGGCTTTTCCCCGGTCACCGCTGCGAGCGCCTCGTGCTCCGCGGCCAATGCGTCGCTGCCATTGGATATTTCGTTGGTTGTGGAATCGGGATTTGAGGTGCCGTATAGCCAGCTATCCTCATTTGTGTCATCTGCCATATTTTGTTTGTGTTAATTAAAATGCGCTATCCACAACTTTCTTTTATTTGTAAAGAATTGTAAATGCCGAACAGCGAGCTCTCAGGTAAACACTGTTTATTAAACTATAAAGTTTATTCACATTATTTTTGCGTTTATGGAGCTTGGTCACACTGCATGGAATGCATGGAAATGAAACACAACGTCACAGCTGTAAAATAGCGCGCAGTTTAAAATTATGAATTGTCGCTTCATTTTAAATAATGCTTCACTGCCAATGGATATTTCGTTGGTTGTGGAATCGAGATTTGAGGTGCCGTACAGCCAGCTATCCTCATTTGTGTCATCTGCCATATTTTGTGCTAATTACATTGTAAAAAATTCTAAAACCCGAATAGCGAGCTCCCAGGTTAACACAGTTTATTAAGTTATAAAGCCTTTTTACGTTATTTTGGCTTTTATGGAGTTTGGTCACACCGGCACACAGCAAGAAGCTGTGTTTCGTTGACAAACATAGCATTGTGGAATGCATGGAAATGAAACACAAAACCGCACAGCTTGAAATTTTTAATTGTCGGTAAATAAAATAAGTGCGTTTATTTTTATTATATTTTAAAATGTACTATAAACTATCATATATGGACTTACAATTATTTTAATATAGACAATATTAAAAGAAAAGTACTTAAAAACAAATAAAGTTTTAAAAAATATCCAGAGCTATTAAAAACAAAATTATTTAAGATTGCCTAAACTAAGTATTCTTAAATATTAATTTTCATACGTTTGAATTAGGAAAATAGTTTTTAATTTTAAAAATGTTTAAAACTTTTGCTCTCACAGAGTTTTTAAGATATCACTCACAACATTGCGAAACATGCAGGAAAGCGCACAGTCGTATCGCCGCAGACAAAGCTGTCGTAGGCCAAGCAAAAGTTGGCCAAAACGCAGCCAATGGGAACGATGCAGCGTGTAACGAGCCAAGGAACAAAGTGCTCCATTGGCGTGTGTCTCCAAAATCAACGCATAATCGGCATTCAAGGCGAGCTCTGCAAAGCAATTATTTATATAACCAACTATATAATTAAATTAAGCAATAAGTGTAGCAATAAATCTTTGCGGAAAAAAATTTACAATAGCTATTTAATTTAGTTTAATTTTTAAATTCGTGAATTTTTTAATGGTAAATGGTAAATAATAGAAATAAAAAAAAACTTGGAAAAAATTAAAATTAAGAATAAAATCATAATCTCTAGTCAGCTAAATACTCAAATTATATTATCATCATCTTTAATTCGATTACTTAAAAGGTAAGGAATTTCTTTTTCTAATAATTGTAGAGTTGTAAACTATTTAAAAAAATTAAACCAATCAAAAAAATATTTGTTTCGTATTTAATTTTAAATGTCAAAAATAAAAATAAACAAAGTTAATAGACTCCTGTTTTTTTTTTAATACATGGTCTAAAAATAATCATTAATCCCCTATTTATTTATTTATTTATTTATTTAAATTAAATTTTAAAATCAAAATCTATAATAAAATTAAATAGTTGGAAATTTATTTAAGTAATTAAAGTAAAAAAAATCCATTTAAAATTAAAAATAATTAATAAATAAATAAAATGTATATTTGATTCGTAAGAAATATAGAATTAAAGTTCGAACCAAAAACTTGGGTATAGGAAAATCTTGAAGGCTTGCAGCCTTGGAATTTATTTGGATGAATACAACGCACCTTTGCGGCTCAAGATGAGCGACTCCAGGAAGTTCAGCTCCATGACGTCGGCACGTAACTCCTGTGCCTCGGAGAGGAGCGACTTGAGCTGAGAGTCGCCACATCCCTCAATCATGGCGCTGATGTCGAGGGACCAATGCGAGGCGCGCAGGATGAAGCACTCGCTCCACACCACCTGCAGAATGGCATCCTGCTGGGCGCGTTCCAGCAATCGGAACTGTTCATTTAACTTGGCCTGGCGAAGACACGTAACCAGAATCTGGGCCAAGATCTGAAAGTGCAATGCCTGACCAGATGATGGCGATGGGGCTGGCGAGGTGACCACGAGTAGCCTTCGATTGTGATTGTGGGCATTGGGATTGGGATCAGAGTGAGATGGCTGACCACGTGGACCACGTTCCTCCTGCACGGCTGCGATATTCATGCCCACGGCGAGGCATCTCTTGAAGCGACAAAAGGGACACCAATTGCGACGAGCTTTGTCCACGACACAGTTTCCCTTGACGGCGATGCAGGCGTAGTGAGTTCCCTTCCGCACGCTGCGCTTGAAGAAGCAGGAGCAGCCATCGCAGCAGGAGACACCGTAGTGCTTGCCGGAACTCTGATCTCCACACACCTGGCAGACACTGCAAATGGACACCAGCGACATGACATGAACGTGGCAAGGATTTGACTCGAACTAAACTCAGTTTGTCACTCTATTGGCGGTTTTATATAGAGAGTGCGAGGGAGAGAGAGAGAGAGATAGAGGGCCACATTCACAAATGATATGCAAATCAAAGATACTTCAATATATACTCCTTGAACATGATTTGTGCTTTTTATTTATTTAGCGGATTCAAGGCAGCAACAACAACACTACGTACACTCAGAGAAACAGGGGATATTCAAGAGCCAAACGATCTCAGAAATTGACTGAGTTCGGAATTTCCAAAACTTAGAACAAAAATCGTATTTAAGGGGTTACCCCCACTTGTAGCGCATGAAAATAGGACAGTCAAAGTTAAAATTTAGATTTTCACTAAAAAAAAAATATTATTTTTTGGCTATAAAACGGCCAAAATTTTTTTAAAACAAAATCGTACAAACAAACACTCCTTTAACGCTAATATCTCCGTCAATTTTGTTCGGATCGACTTGAAATTTTATGGACATATTCAAAAAAATGCAACAAAACAAATTTAATTTTTTTTAAGGTACAAGTGGGTGTAACCCCCAAAAAAATAGTCTGTAAAAACTTGAAGCACGTTTTGGGATTAATTTAAGTCTGTAAATAGTCGGATCATACTAGTACACAAAAATCTTAAACTTATTTCAAAATTTACTTGTTTCTAGTATAAAAGACTCTCATATTTAATATCATTGCAATCTTGAAATATACCAGTTAAGAATTCTAAAGCGCAAGAATGATCGTTTCTTACTTTATTCAAGAATAATTCTACATAATTATCTTAAAATGTTGAAAAACATAAACGTTATAAATTCAAGTATGAACATACTTAATTTTAGAATGGCATATGCATTTTTCTGAGTGTAGACCAAAGTGCAAAGTCAAATAAGCTGGCATTTTCATAGCTTCTTTCTTCTGGAAGGGGGCGTGCCACGTCAAAAGTGACAATCATCAAACTGGGCAATGGGCGAACAACATGTTAACAATTTGTAAACAATTATTGTTTTGCTCTATGATTGGTCAGACATCGTCGGACACTCGAAATGTCCAGCAAAGTGCTTTCTTCGAACTGACGTTTTGTGTAAATAACAAAAGGAAGCGTCACGTAACGTTCAATGCATTCAAAACATTAATTCAAACATGACGAATTAGGGGTTGCAATTGTGGTTTTGTCATTATCAGCAAATAACTAACACTTTCCAAAATACTTAACTGTTAGAACTGTGGGTTTTGTCACCAATTAGCCTATGCAGATTTTAAACTTTAAGTAATAATTAAAAACGCATACAATGTCTACTTATCCGTAATGAATTTAAAAAGATTCACACTGCCCAATGCTGCCATATAAGATATTTTTAGAAGGCGTATATTTGTATTCGTTGTACCCTATTTCTTATTAAGATGCTAGGAATTTTGACAATTAACATTAATTTATGTTTGTTCACAACTAACACCTTCATTTTATATAATTTATTATGTAAACATTAATTTTGTGATTTAAATTTCGCGCCCGGCTTAATCGACAGATTGTGACGTCATAACTGGTCTCACTACAAACAAGTGCACCACCATCTGTTATCTGTTGGCGAAAAAGCTCCATCTATGACTCGTTTTAGGATGCGAAAAATGCACACATATCGATAGTGCTAAGTCGCCAATCGATATGTACCCTAGCAGGGCTTCGTTTACCAGTTAACTTCAAATGCATAAGAAATGAATAAGAAAAATGACCATATATCTAACTGGTTTTCACATGGAAAAGCACTTTTATCACATATTTTTAATGGATATTGTTGTTGAACGCAGCCAAAATATTCGATATATCGATGCGCAGTCGATATTTTAGCAGCTCGAATCGCTTGTGGGATTTGATTTAAAGTTCAATTTGCTGAATAAGTTCAATCATTCATTTTGCATTCGTCAACTAAATCAGTCATTTATTGACGAAAAGTAAATAGGTCTTTCTCTCACATTGCTCAAAACATAGAAATTTATAAAATTCAAGAAATTTTACATGAAAATAATGAAGAAATCGAATACAAGAGCGGATCTTCATGCATGTTATTCTAATTGTATTTCAGTAAAAAAGCTAAAATTATATATTTGAAACTAAAATAAAAACTGATCAACTGAGAAATGAACGACATAGTTCATAATTGACTGAATAAGTTCACTTGTTCATCTTAATGCCCGTTCATTTGAACTTTTTCAGAACGAAACGACTCAACTGTAATTTTTTACATGTGTCATGTTTTTTGTATTACAAGAATCGTTTGTAAAATATAATGTAAGCTTTTATATTGCAAATAAGCGGCAGAAACGCGCGCGTATTATATCAATATAAACGACAAGCTAATAAACCGTATGCAAGGAGTGTTTTTGGTTTGACTTCTTGTTCGCCTGCTGCCGCTGCGGTTTTCCACGTCTGTCGGCCATTAATAAAGAAGAAACTACAACAATAAGTGAAAACGCGAAAAGACGACGAAGCTGACAAGCAGTTAGTGCAAACGAAAAGGCCAAACAAATACAAATGTGCAGTGAAGTGTTGAAGTGAGCTTGGCAATTACTACAAAGCTGCAGGAGGCGGCGTCTGCCCAGCAAGCAGTATAAACTACAACGACAACAAATATACAGATTCTCAAGTCTTTGCACGTTTGGAAAGCGACGTCGTTGGGACATACAGGGTGTTGCAATATACATACATACCTGCAGTGAGTCTTGTGCTGTTATTGCTCAAAAGTTTCATTCATAAAAACTGCACTACATCAAATTCCAATTGGTGACTGCCAAAACGACAACATGCAGCTGTTTGGCAACACCTAGGGAGGCACACACACTTACATAGGCACACGCACACATGTGCATTGATTTTTCCAACATTACATTTGCTTGTATGTGTGTGTGAGTAAGTGAAATAGTGAAGTGGTGTGTGTGCGGCCAGGAAAACTGTTCAAGTGGTTTTTCATTTGAGATTATACGAGATTAACGCATTGCTTCTGCTGCTGCTGCTCCATTTCTATGTTGGTGTAAAAATAAACCGCTTTATAGAGTAGGCGTCCCTCTCTCACCCCACCTCTCCCATCTTCGCCACTCCCCACACATACAAAATTGTCAACAAGCGTGCATACAGGGTGCCATCACCACCACCACCATTCCGCCCCCTCCCCCAGGCGCACGTGCAACGTGAAGCGCCAGCAATGCAAACAACTAAAATAACAAGAACAACAAGAACAAGCAAAACGTGCCAAAGCGCAGCAAATAAAAATACGTATGTATGTATGTAAATACTTATGTACATGCCTAAATACATTCACATATGTGTAGTATATTTGTAATAATTATAATACCTAGTATAGTCACACTTTACAGTCAATTTGACATTTAACGGTTAGCGGCCTCTTGGCTAACGGCAAATGAATCCCCTTAAATACACATATGTACATTCATACATGTATTTTGTTTAGTCCCCAAACCTCCGTCGCACAGGTAATAACGTAAAACGGAAGGCATAGCGCCAAGTTTCAACTGAATGGGGAAAAATGAAAGAAAAGTAAAAAAGGCAAGGAGGGAAATAGTAGAAGAGACATTTCCGCCCGGTGGCGAACACACCAAAATAGACAACAACGCACAGTGGGCCCGAAATCGTTGACCAATTGCCATAAACGCATCAACTAAATATGATTCAAGAATCGGAATATCTCAAATATATTAATAATAGATTTTCGTAAACTTTTGTCAATATACAAAAATTGATTACAGGAATATATTTAAATTCTTAAAGCTTAATTACAAACTAATGTTGATTGTTGTCTTAATCTAATGATGGTTCCACATTGCGTCGACAGTGCCGCCGACGTGTTTGTCTCTCGTGTGTGTGTGAATGTGTGTGTATGTTTGTGGCTTCTCAAAGCACTTGGAGGCAGTGTACCCTCAATGCACTTGCAGTTGTTATTGCTGTTGTTTCTTTATATACCCTGCACCTTTAATGAAAGGGCATTATAAGTGTAATTTGTATGCTTTTGATATGTTATCTTCATCCTTGTCCTTTTTAAATAAAATTCACGTCTTTAAAGCGAAGCTTGCTTTTTAATTTATTTATATAAAATTATTTAATAATTTGTTGTTTTAAAATGTATTACAAATTTAATTAATATGTTAAACAAGTAAATAAGTGTCAACTTAAAACACTTATAAAATAGGTTACTCAAATTAAAACGATTTTTGTTGAATCAGGATTAGATGCCTTTGTGAAATACTGCAGGGTATCTGCCAGTTGTAGCTTAACCTCTGAAAGCACTCTTGTATTTTCATTGCAACATGCACCTATGAAGGTACATTTGTATGTATGCATGTATGTGTCTGTTTGGCCCACTTGAACAGACACAGGGGAAAACGGAGTGTGGAGCTGGTCGTCGTCTGCTATTCTATACACTAATCTGAATGCCGCAAGTGTTGTTGAGTTTCCTGTGGCGCTGTCGCTCATTAGAGAATAATTTGCATTAGCCGCGTTGCAGTAAAACTCGTCGCAACAACAATAACAACAACAGCACGCACATACATATAAGCATATGGTATACATAATACTTGTAACATTTTTATTGATTTTATTTGAACTTCAACAACAGCAACAAGAACATACATGCACATGTACAAATATACATACATCAACAACAACAGACAAAATTTAACCCAATTCTTGGCGCCCACTCGCCGCACTCAGGAAATGTTTGGAGTTGCCGACGTCGACGTCGTGGGGCAACGAAAAGCAATTTTTACCTATCGACAATGTTCGTCATCGCAGCATTTGCTTTGCTCTCTTCTTGATGTTGGGCAGACGGCCAACAAACACACAAATGCACACAAAAAAAAAAAAAAGTCTCGTTGACTTATAATTTTCACACCCCAGCTCCACCGCAATGCTTTGTTGTTATTGTTATTGCTGCTGCTGCCGACGCCTGTCGCTGTCGCTGCATTGACTTTTGACGCTTGACGTTGATAAATGAATCATAAAAGCAGCGCAGTCGGCGCCACCGGCAAACGCATAGACAGGCAGACTGAGAGAGAGCGACGGGAGCAAGAGAGTGCATGCTCTCTCTATCATATGTTTTATTGTTGTTGCTTCGCTGCCCACGCATTGAAGCTCATTTGTATTTCTTTTATTTTACATTCACATACAAATTTATTTTTTTAAGTGCTAATCGATAACAGCTGTGACTCTTGTTATCGCCCAAGTTTAATGTCGTTTATTTTTCTTATGCTGCCCCACGATCGTCGTTTTGCTCTCTCTCTCATTTGCTCTCTTCCACTCTCATTGCCTTACTCTGTTGTCGTTTTCTCTGCTGCTGCCGCTGCCGCAGCTGCTGCCGGGCAGTGGCAGTGACACTCAAAGCATTGGATTTGCTCGCGACTTGGCAGTCGTATTCAGTTCGTCGGACGGCCCATATTGATATTAATTGTTGTTGTTGTTGCTATTGTTATTGGCGTTGCAGCAAGCACAAAAAAAAAAACATATATTGTGTGGGTGCTTTTAACCATTTTGAAAACAAAAACAAAATAGACTTTTTTGTGTGCCAAATTTCAAATTGAGAGCAGACAAATTTAAAAGTGATTTTGCAGATAATAATAAAAAACAGCAAAAAAAAAAAGACAAACATTAAGTGGAACTAAGCAAAATTCACCGCTATCTATATATAAAAACATACATACAATACATATGGGACAAATTGAATATGTATTCAAATTTTTATATTTATATATACAATTCTGATGATTTTATTATGACAAAGCTAAAGTTGTATGACGTATATAGTATAAGTAAAAAATACAAATATAAGCAAAGAAATAAAGCAACGGTAGAAAGCAAGTTAGATAAGCATTGTTATAGATAAACGCCTTGCCCCTGCCCCTGTGCTTGACCGTGGCCCTGCCGCCGCCACCCGCCCCTGTCCCCGCCTTTATCGTGACGCATTTTCCAATGCATGAAATCATTTGTTGTTTGTTTTAAACAGTTGCTTGGTGAACCTATTTACATGGATTGCATTTTGATTTTAGCTGCAGCTGTTTCTTCACCATCAACCCAAATCAATAGACGGAGCACGGAGAGATGTCAAGCGAGGAGGATAAACCACCGGCGCCGCCAGTTCGTCTGACCAGTAATCGCGGCGGCGTTGGCATTGAACGTGTTCCCATCCCTGGCAGCGGAGCGGGCGATGGCCAACCGGTTGATATGCGTCCATTGCCCAAGGGTGAGTTGATTCCGTATGTGACTATCAACAATACTTTAATATAATCTCTTCCTTTCCGTATAGAACCCGATGATGCGGATCGCAAGAATAAAAAGACGCTTAAGAATAAGATCAAAGGATCGAAACCATCGCACATGGATTCCAAACCAAATATATCGTATCCCACAAACTTTGAGCACACTGTTCATGTGGGATTCGATGCAGTCACCGGCGAATTTACGGTGAGTTCGTGTCGGATTGTTTGTTTATATACATTGAGGTACTTTGTCGTATGCTTGCTTCTCGGTCTCGCAATCATTTTGATTTATGGCCTACGAAAAGCGATATTATAGAATTATTTCTATTGCCAATTTCTTATAATTTTTGCCAGTTCCATGTGATAAGCTTAAAATACAAAGAAAACACATTCAAACATTCATCGATTCCTTTGAAGAAACCTTAAATATTCAGATAAGGTTATTTTTTTTACTTAAAGTAAACAAGGTGATAAATTCTAAAAAATCGTTAGATAACAATTTCAGATAAGGGCAAGTGAATTGGGAATAGATTCTATCAGTTGTAAGCTTACATTTGGAATAAAGTTTAAATAAACTTTAAGCTAAAGCTTAGTTAGAGATCCACAAAGAAAGCGATCACTTTCTCCAGATTTAAGCAAAGCGACTTAAAAGCTTTTGAAGGTTTTCAAATGAAATGAAGTTGAAGTATTTACTGAGCTTTTACTGTTTGTGTTGAAAGCTTTAAAATACTTGCAAATTTGGGCTTTTTGTTAATTTAAGGATCTCAAGCTTTAAGCTCTTTAATTGTAAATATGATCTACATTTTTTCAACGTGTAACAAAGTCTTATAAAAGTGAAAGCTTTTTGAATCATTCATATGTACATTCGTAATTTTGCGCAATTGTTTTTGTTGGTACCCCTATAAAAAACACTTTATGTTTCTCTCTCGCGATATGTTTCTATATCAACTTTTGTATTATTCATTATAATTTCAAGCTGCCAATGAAAGTAAGTAAACGCCAAGTCTAAAGCAATGGAACTTGCCTTCATTCGATTTTCTCAAGTGAAATTCCAATCATCATCTGTTGTTCAATTGTCTCTCCTCCATTCTTTTCCGTTTTGAGATCGGGTCTTCCATATTTAAGATTTAAACCTTTTATACACAAAACAAAGAATCCAAAACACCACACACTAAACTTAAAATGATGGCTATGCTTAATATTCGTAGTTCAGATGCTTTTAGTCGCTGGCCAAACAATTAAACTCCCCAATTGAACCACAATTGAAATATTCATAAATTCCAATCCCAGCTTCCTCTTGCTGTTCTCTCTCTGTGTGTGTTGCTCTATTATAATTTTGTTGAATCTTTTAAACTAATGTGCGTTATCTGCATTTTACAGGGTATGCCGGAGGCGTGGGCGCGTCTCTTGATGAACTCGAACATCAGTAAACAGGAGCAAAAGAAGAATCCCCAGGCCGTGCTCGATGTGCTCAAGTGGTTCGACAATACAAACAAACAGAGGCCAAGTTCAAAGTACATGACAAATGCCATAACGACGCATTCAGGTAAAGACGGTTTAACATCTTGAATAGCCTTTAAATTAGTCATTAACTATACTCGTGCTATTTAGGATCTTCGCTCAGTCGTGTTAGCAGCAGCAGTCCAAGTAGCACGCCCACGGACTCGGAGTTGCATGGCTCCAACAGTGGTGGCAACTTGATTGGCGTGCAACTTGGCAGCATGACACTGGGCCCCAATGCCAACAATGTCTCTGCTGCTGGCCAATTGCTGAGCAATCACTACCAGCAACAACAGCAGCATTTGTTGCAACAGCAACAGTTGCAGCAACAGCAGCAACAACATCAGATGCATCAGCAGCATCAGCATCACATTGGCCTGAGTCAATCGCATTCGTATAACTTTGTCGGCCACACAGCCTCCTCATCCGCATCGCAACATTCATCTGCCAATGAGGATGATATGCTGGGTCCAGTGGCGCAGCAGCCACCACCGCCTCCTGTGGCCTCGCGACCGGAGCGCACGAAGTCCATCTACACGCGACCCATTGAGGAACTGCAGCCAGCGCCGATGCCAGCGGCTCCGGCCACCACACCCACAACGCCACTGCATAACCACAAAACGACGACGACGGCGGCGGTGGTGGCGTCGTCACCTCTAGTGCTCAACAATGCCACAACGACGCTGGACAAGAACAAAAACAATGCAAGTGAGTGAGATGACAGTGCATCAAGTTATCAAGTTAAACCAAGCTAAAGCTTAGCTTTCAATTGTAGTCAAAGTTGACACCCAAAGTCCTTGCAGCTTAATTACATTTTGTTTTGCACAAATGTTGTCTGTTTGAAGCTAACTATATGTCAGAGTTGGTGCTTCTTGTAGTATTCCTACATGGTGCATTTATAGTACTGCATTTTGAGATTCAGATTTTGCTTATAGGCAAAGAGCAGCAACTGTGACTGTCTATCTTCTTCACTTAGTTTCGACAAATACTTTCTCAAAATTAATAAGTATCTTAAACTAGTCTACCTTTTGTACCCGTTGCTTAAAAAATAAGTAAAAGGGTATATTGTATTCGTTGAAATGTATGCAACAGGGAGGAGAAAGCAACTCCGACCCTTTAAAGTATATACAGTTGAACTTCCATAACTCGAACTTCTCTTTACCTCGAGCTAAATGAATGGCAGTAAAATTAATAAACTAATGAAAAATAACTATATAAGTCGAATATCTCCATAACTCGAACCTTTTCTTTAGGGAAGTTCGACTGTTCGGGCTAGAGCACCGAAATTTTGTATACGAACCCCACGCAAGCCGTTAACTACTTTTATTAGCTATCATCTTACTAAATCTCAACAAGATCTGAAAAATAGGAAATTGGTAATGGCTGATTTAAGATTTTAAGCAATGTAAGTGCCTAAAAGTATGCAATGTGCTAGCCATACATTAATAGCCTAGTTTTCTTAGACATATGTATATAGTAAAAAATCCAGTTCGATTTTGCTGCAAGGGCATTAGAAACTTCTGTATGATTCGAGTTTTGGTTTCTGTTTTGTTGTTGCTTTAATTTTTCAGTTCAAGATGTGTACTAATGCGTAATGTTGTGTAATGTTAACGTTATAATTGTAATATTTGTATCGCCTCTGTGTTCTGTTCTGTTTTGAAATTGCTTAAATTTGCTGCTACACAACAACATCAGCAACAACTGCAGCAGCAGCAGGAGACAGCTCCACAGCAGAGTCAGCAGCAACAGCGTCAGCAGCAGCAACAACAACAACAGCAACAACAGAAACAGAAGGCAGCGATGCAACAACAGCTGCTGCAAAAACTCGTACTTTGTCTGCTATACTAAATGCTACTAATTGTCCTCCTCCTACCACTACTACTACTACTACCAGTACCATTGCAACTGTTGCTCCTAGCAGAGAGGAGCAACAGCTGCTAGAGTGCAATGCTACAGCAGCTGCAGATGCAACAACAGCAACAACAACAACCACAGTTGTAAATGCATCAACGACTAATCACGACTCTTCTGCTTCCTCCTTTTCATCGTTCCCCTCGTTTCATGATGATGCCACGCCGCCGCTTTCCGTCAACGCCTTCTCCGCGATACACTGTCCAACACCAACGTCTTCCTTACGCAATTCCGCCGTTGTGCCAATGCCAATGCCAACAATAACGATGGTTACACCTGCAACGCCTGCCACAGATCTGTACCACGATCCGTCGGCCAACAATCTGAATGCAACTGCGTTGGCGGCAACACCAGCGGCGGGCACACAAATCGCCGTGCCACAACAGGCGGCGGCTGGCACGACGACAACAACAACAACAACAGCGCGAGCCGCCAATGCCAAGAAGAAGAAAATGTCGGATGAGGAGATATTGGAGAAACTGCGCACCATTGTCTCTGTGGGCGATCCCAATCGCAAGTACACCAAGATGGAGAAGATTGGCCAAGGTGCGTCGGGCACCGTTTATACGGCAATTGAATCCTCAACGGGCATGGAGGTGGCCATCAAACAGATGAACCTATCGCAGCAGCCCAAAAAGGAGCTAATCATCAATGAGATTTTGGTAATGCGAGAGAATAAACATCCGAATGTTGTCAACTATCTGGACAGCTATTTGGTATCGGAGGAGCTATGGGTAGTCATGGAATATCTGCCCGGTGGCTCGCTGACCGATGTCGTTACCGAGACCTGCATGGATGAGGGACAAATTGCAGCCGTTTGCCGTGAGGTGTTGCAGGCTCTGGAGTTTCTGCACGCCAATCAGGTAATCCATCGCGATATTAAAAGTGATAACATACTGCTTGGCCTGGATGGGTCCGTCAAGCTGACTGATTTCGGTTTCTGTGCGCAAATCTCGCCGGAACAATCCAAACGCACAACAATGGTCGGCACACCCTATTGGATGGCCCCCGAGGTCGTTACACGCAAACAGTATGGACCCAAGGTATGTATTTTGAGAATTTACTTAATATATTTCACATGCAAATATAAATATATGGGCTAATCCGAACATTTTTAAACCAAGGGCGAAAATTTTAAGTTGTCAAAAAACTAAATTTTTTTTTAATAATAGTTGTGTTTGGATTAATAGGATAAATTTTCATGGCCGAGCCTAACCAATAATTTCCTCTTTTTATCTCTTGTTTGCATTAATTTCAATAGCCAAGAAAGTGGTCAAAACAGTCGTCTGAGTGTTTAGCGCTTAGTAAATCTTAAACTTTGTTTTATTTTCTTTTATTTAAAATAAAACCCATATTTAATATATGTTAATAATCTGAAGTATAAATGTGTATACAAAGTTTAACATTCACAACAGACAAAAATTGAGATTTTTATTTAACGAGACTACTTATCATTATTTTTTAAGCTTAATTAATATGTTCATATATTTCAATTATTTTTTTGTATTTGAATATTTTTTGTGTATTGTGCAAAATTCGCTAAAAATATGGAAATGCACGTAAACCTAAAATCGAATTAAATTTTTTTAAACGTTCGCTGCGGAATTTTTAGCAAGCTTAATATTTTTCAAAAATAGTAAGGTTTTTGTCTTAAAATAGGTTAAAAAGCACTCACAAAGAACTATATTTTCCAGAATATTTTAATAAAATTTACCAACCTGAACGGGAGCATGTAATTTATTATTAATTTTAAATGTTTTCAGGTCGATTTGTGGTCGCTGGGCATCATGGCCATTGAGATGGTCGAGGGTGAGCCGCCGTATTTGAATGAGAATCCGCTAAAAGCATTGTACCTCATTGCCACTAACGGCAAACCGGAGATTAAAGAAAAAGACAAACTGACGGCAGCATTTCAAGATTTTCTAGATCAGTGTCTGGAAGTGGAGGTGGAGCGGCGAGCCAGCGCCATGGATCTGCTAAAGGTGAGATAAAATTGAACTTTACTTCTATAATTTAAAACTAAATGTATGGCTTTTTGTGTGCAGCATCCATTCCTCAAATTGGCGCGTCCATTGGCGAGTCTGACTCCTTTGATTATGGCCGCCAAGGAAGCAACCAAGGGCAACTGATTGACAACCAAGAAACAGCAGCTTATTTAACCATTACTAATGAATTATTATTACAACAAGCAGCAGCAGCAACAACAACAACAATAGCAACAATAACATTTATGCGTATATATGAACAGATGATAAATTATTAGTGATAATGATTATTTATATATAAACGTATTTATATACATACACATATATACTTATTATATACATACATTATAACCTATTCTAAAAAGAGAGGGAGAAAATGAAAAGCTGCAACACACGCGTAGTTCAATTCACATTCAATTTACATTGACATTTCTCTAGATTCATATTTTCAAATGTGTTCCCCACCCCCAACATTTTGCTGCTAATTTGTTATACCAAATTAACGGGCATTTTAAATGCCTTTGAAAATTATTTCTAAAAAACATTTTGATTATTCAAGCATCATTAAACCTATTAATATTAAACTACGTTTGCATTTAAAAAAAAAAAACACCATATTATAATAAATTTAACAATAAAATATTTGATTACAAAAATTGTATAAACAAAAAGAAAACACAACAGAACTTATATTTTCTAAATTAGTTATTCATTCATTTTCTATAAGAAACCATTAGAAAAGAGAAAGAAGAAAACACTAACTATAAACACTTAAGAGTATTATTTAATAACTGGTTCATTTTGAAGCTTTTGCTGCTTTCAGTGAAAGTTTTATTTAGTTTCATAAATTGCTTTAAATAATAAAAATATAAATATATATTTTTTTACATGTGCTTGACAATTTTCTTTTGAGTTTGGCTCTGGTTTTTATTTTCGCTTTCGCTTCTTCGTCGTTTTATGTTTCACAAAGTAACTAAACACGTTTTCACACACACCAAAATATACATCTTCTCAGCATCCTTTTATACTATGTCTGTGTATGTAGTTGTAAATTGTGTAATTGACAAAGAGTTTAACATTATATTAGAAGAGTCTTTATTTTTCCAATGACAAGAAAACAACAACAATGGAGAAATTATTGCAATTTATTGAACTAATATTATAGACATAGCAAATAATTAAAAAGAGAGAACCACTCTAAACTGTTTAATAAATTGATAGTAGCAACTAAATATATAAAATAACTAGCAATTAAATAGCTTGTAAACGAAAAAATAACAAACGATCGTGAACCATGAGAAAACCAGTTACTTTGTGCCTAACCAAAAACAAAATAAACAAAAAAAAAATATCAAAATCTCTTGAAGTGCGTTCAAGGAGAGCAACAAGAACGAACAACAACAATTAATTAATATTACATATATTAATAGCAACTAACTGATATAGAGTAAAACATAGTGAATCGAGATTAACATAGCACGTAGCGTAGAGCAGACAACTAAAACTAAAACACCAAACTACCAGCAACATCCAACTTTTTGGTATGGAGAACACCAATTGTTAAACACATTTCAATTAAGTTCACTTCGTTTTCTTACCTTCGAATTGAGGTGAACGCATGTGTCACGATAATTCTTTCCTAAGCGGATTCAAAAATAAATAAAAATATTTATATTTTAAAACAGGGTATTAAACCGTTACGAACATCGGTTTCAGTTACGGTTTCGGTTGTTTGCATTTAGGTTTTTGGTAATGCAAAATTTTTGTATATCGGTTATGTAACGGTTACAGGTATGGTTTGGGTTCTCAAAAAATAGTAAAAACTTTAAGGATATGTAAATTTGAAAACACATATTTATAAATTTAAAAAATTAAGATTTTTTTTTTGAAATCAGAGATCATGCTTGTCCGAATCGAAATTAACCGCTATGCATGAATCGGTTTCTTAACGGTTATTTCAATTAGAATAATTTCGGTTTTTGAGTTACGGTACAACAAAACAGTTTTGTTTCGGCTACGGTTTTAATCCCGGATTTTAAATATTGTCCAAATATTTGGCTGTCGTGTAACGAAAGAGATTAGGCAAAACAGGCGTCAACTTTGAAGGCAATTCGAAAATGCTTAAATAGTTTCCCAACCAGAATCGGCTATTTAGTCATTGTCTTTTATATTATAATCTCTATATTTGTCCCAATGTCAGTGTAAACTGAATATATATGGTAAATAATTAGGTGGCAAGTTTCAGGATCATTAGATAGCTTAACTAAAATATCAAATTTCATTCGCAAACAGTTGAACATTTTTAATTTTAATTTTACAAAAATTTGGGATTTGATTTAAATAAGACCAATTATGAAATAACATTAAAAGTCTCAAGTAGTTGGTATTAGTGAATGTGTTGATAAGGCAGTTTAAAGGAAAACGCCAAAAAGGAAATTTCGCAAAAAATAACATTCTAAAATATATGGAACTTACCCAGCAATTTATTGCATTGGGATTCCCAGCTGAATATATTCCCCTCATCCTTAGAACGAAACACATTCAACTAGTTGAACCTTTGGTTAACCGCGCAATAACACAACAAAACATAAAATTAAAAATAATATAAATGGGAAAATAATTTGTAAAACATTAAACTGAGCGCATTATTTTCGCTATTAGTTCCTAACAGACACACAGACATTTACATTGAAGTACAGATACTATTTATGTATCTACAATAATTTGAGCTATGTGTTTAAAGAAGTTAAAATAAAAAAACAACGTTGAAAACGAAGATGAAACGGAAATTATTATATTTTTAGTGACTAGGGTCTAAACAGAATGTTCAGAACGAATGTGTATTAAACAATAATGGTAGCGATGAATGCAAACATAGAGATAGAATTATGAAATTACGAAACGAAATCTAAAAACAGATAAAAATATATGTATATGTATCTGACAGATACAAATCTAATTTAACATATAAATGATCAATAAAAAATATATATACATACATATATAAATTGAGTGTGTATTCTTTCATTTTGCATTTATTGTAAATTAGTTACATGTGTTTTGAAAGTTTTGAAGGTTTAAAATATTTATTTAGCTCTACATATAATTCCAATGCTTAAAATAAATGGGTTTGAGTTAAATTTTAATTATTGATTAGTTTTTTGTTTTCTGTTTTTTTTTTCCGGCGTTTAATTTACTTATTGCGTCGTGTGGATTCGGAGGCAGTCGGCGGTGGTGGCGGACCACGTTTGTTCATCTCCTCCAAGAATGCCAGCAAGATGCTACTGCGCTCCTCTTCCAAATGATCCAGTACCAAGTATCTGTTGGGAGTATATCAACATGTAGAATCATTCCAATTAGTTATCTGTATTAAAACTCACCGCTTGTCGTTTTTGAGAATGTCCTGGATTTCCTTAAGATGATTGGCATTCTCCTTAATGAGATCGGTGCTCTTGTGTGTAATGAATTTGCACTCCTGCAAAAGTTCTCTTAGCGCCGTCTTGGCCTGCATCGTTTTATCCTTAATGTAATCACGATACTCGCGCTCTCCCTTATCCGAACTGTACTTGAGATATCGCGGATCATCTTTGACTAATTTCTTAATCTCTTTCCAAGTGCTGGTCAACTGCAGCGTGCCAATCTCGTCAAGCATTTCGCGGAACTTCTCACGCTTCTTTTTCATCAGATTGTCAATGTGCTCATTAAAGATGCTGTAAGAAATAAAGAAATGCAATTATTTACAAAAATAAATTATTGATTTCATCAGTTGTTTGCTTACCGCTCACGATCATCACGATCGAGTGTCTCAATTAGCTCCCAGCGATGATCCTTGCGCAGTTGACGTTTCACCTCCTTCCAGGTGAAGTCGGGCGTGCGCACCAGATCCGTCAGCAGCGCGGTAAAGTGTCCAATGCACTCGTCGCGCTTGTGATGCTCACGCTCCTTGTCGCGATCACGCAGATGACCGGCCAATGTGCGATGCACCTCCTTCTCACGCTCCCGGATGCTCTGCTCGGCACGCAGCTTGCGATCGCGATCCTTTTGCTTTTGCTCCGCTTCGCTTTCACGCTGACGCGCCAGTTCGCTGTCCTCGCTGCCCGCTCGCTCCTCCTGATCCGACTCCTCATGGTGTTCACCTTCCTCCTACGAATAGAATATCAAGTAGTTGAAGCAATTTCTTAGTGTAAATACAAATTTTTTTAATATTACACTCACAGGCGTATCTTGTTTCTTGCGATCTTTGCTCTTCTCATCCTTCTCCCGTGATTTGCGATCGCGATCCCTAGTTCGACTGCGATCCTTGCGACTGTCCTTGCGGCTCTTGTCTTTGTCTTTGTCCTTTTCCCTATCCCTGCGATCGGATTTGCGCTCCTTTTGACGCTCCCGATCCCGCTGATCACGCAGCTCACGCTCCCTGCGCTTCTCCTCCTTCATGATGTGCAAATAATCCTCAAAGTACTCCTCTCGATACATGGAGTCCACAGCACGATAACGGGCATCCGATTCAAATTTCTTCTTGATGTCATACCATCGCGTATGACGCTCAATATCATGACGCTCCCGCAGCATGTCCATAAAATCTTTTCGTATCTAAATATTCAAAAAGATAATTTAACATGACAGCCATGCGGAAGAGAAAAGAAATTGGTTGAAATCATGAATTAGTTACGCTTTTGGCACTGATGCAAATATCACTTAACGTCCTAAGATCTTATTATACTAACTTAACTTGACTTAAATTCTAAAAACACTTAGGAACTAATAAACATAGTTACACACTTTGTTTGGCTGTAAGAAAATGGTTTGATTAGCTTTATAAGAGACATAGCTGAAAAAAAACTTTTTGATTAGTGTTGGCCGTGCTTTTTGATAGAGAATTGCTGAGAAAAGTCTACAGGAAGTTTGCGGACGGTAATGAAAAAGAGAGGGCTTCATGTTGTTACTCAACTTTCTACATTTAAATGAAAAATGATCGAAAATATTATTCAATATTTTAGCGCTATCTGACAAATGCAATTTAGTGTCGGACTAATTATAAATAATAAATATAATTATAAACGGCCCGAAATGTCACCTTCAAATCGTTTTCCTATTTTCATCTGTTATTGCCCCAACAGGACTTTTTTTAAATTTTGTTTTACCTCCCACACTCACATTTTTTAGAATATTAGGAATCTTTTGGTAATTAACGTAAACTACTATTATTAGCTATCATCCTACCTAATCGCAACAAGATTAATTAAATAAACTAGTCGTAATAGCTGATTTAAGTTTTCAAGCAAAGTGCCTCAAAGTATGTAATACAAATATTTTATATCTATTTAAATAAGTGCTTACTTTTATACAATTTATACTATTACTTTTATACAATTCTACGCAAATATGAGAGTGGAAATGACCGCTATTAATTAAACAGAAAGGGGTAACACAAATTTCCAATCGGATTAATTGTTGGGGATGCAAATTCTCTATCCATTAACTTCACAGGCCACGGAATATCCTTCAGCTTGGCCGAAGTGCACAATATTAAACTAAAGTAAACATACATAAGGTAAAATAGAGTGTATAATATACCAGAGAGAAAGACAAAGAGTATTTTCAACGTGCTGTGCCGTTGCCTGAAGCTTGTGAGAGCAAAGTGAGAGTAGTTATGGAGCTAAAGAGACAGAGAGAGAGAGAGAAAGTCAGTCAATCACTTTGCTCTGCACAAGCTTGAATGGGTTAAATTGGGGTTTTTTCCTATATTGGACGCTGTCATTTACAACTTTGACAATTTGTAAAAACAAAAATATTTGATTAATTAAATTATGCATTATTCATACTGTTTGCTCAGCCTCGAAGCCACCTGTACACGTTATGTTGTTGTTGTTGTTATGGTTGTTGTTGTTGTTGTTGCTGGCCGTTCATTGATGAGTTGGCTGCTTCCGCTTCGTTAAACCCACACATTGATCTTCCAACATCAACAGATCATAATGTATGAACAAATAACGGCATTCACATCCACATCCACATCATCATCATCATCAACATAACCATCATTGAACATCAATCATCATCATCATCATTGGCACAACATCATTCCTAGGCGATAGGCGCGACGCAGGGCGGGGCGGGAAGTGGAAATCACACCAACGATTATCAGGTAATTTTCAATTTTTTGCATACCTTTTGATTTTTAGTGATTGTATTTTTTTTCTTTAATTATTATTATATGTTTTTTTTTGTATTGTTTGATTCCAAATTTGTTTCTTATTTGCAGAAAAACAAATTTTTTCTTTTTTTTTTGGTTTTGAATTTTCATTTTGAACTCACCACACAAACAGATATTGCAAGCGTGTGCGTGGTGATCTTGATCTTGAGCTATCAACATTGCCCTGGAACTGGGACCATGGACCATGACGACGACAACGATGACGACAGGAACGACGGCAGTGTGTGAATTTGGTGTTTGCATTTGTTGTTGGGTGCTTTTGTGCTGTAATCTGTTAGCTATAAGTAGCCAAAAAAGTTTGGTGGTCTGTACCGAATTTACCGTTAATTGGCAACATGTTGCAACAATTCGCAACCGAACCGGTCAAGGGGTCAATCTTTCAGATGGGGGGAGATCGGTTCATGTTGTTTAATTAACAAAAATCAATAACATTATAAAAATACGGTTACGTTTGTAATACAAATATTATGGATAAGAGTCAATATAACATTTATAAAAATATATATATAGATACGCATATATAATGGATATGGATACGTAATTTGAAAGTCCAACCATCGGATGGATGGCAACACATACCTGCTCTTTTCTTAGCTGCTTGTCTTCCTTCTCGCGACGACGCACCTCAACGATAAACTCATTAAACAGACTCTCACGCTCACGCACCTTCTCAATGGCCCGATAACGCTCCTCCTTCGCATTCCGTTGGCTAAACTCCGAGAACGAAGATCTGTTAAAAAATTACAAAAAGTTTGAGTTGAATACAAGGAAAAACAAGCGACAAACGACTAAAGGATACTCCTTACTTATTTAAATACACAAAAAGTATTTTGAATTGATACTTTTAGGCAGTTATATTGCTTAAGGACTTTAATCAGCCATTACGATCGTTCTGTTTTGCCGATCTTGTTGCGTTTAAGTAGGATGATAGCTTATAATAGTGGATAATGTTTATGGGTAAAAAAAAAGAAATATCTTCAAAACTTTGCGTGTAATAGTTTTTCGCGATTTGCGGAGGTGGAAAGGGGCGTGGCGAAAATTAAAAACAAACTCGATCTGCGTGGGGTTTATAAAAGTCTGTGTGTCAAATTTGGTTGCTCTAGCTTGTAGTCTCTGAGATCTAGGTGCTCACACGGACAGACAGACGGACATAACTATATGAATTCGGCTGAGGATGCTTCCTTCTCCCTGTTCATACATTTCAACGAATACAAGATACCCTCTTACTTATTTTTAAAGTACGGGTATTATAAGATTTGGCAAACTAGGAAAAATCTAGTTTATTAATTCCATTATTCACAAGTAACTTTAATTTCTCTGACGAATTTTTAATTTTCTTTTTAAGTACTTTTAATTTTTATATCTATAAAATTTACATTAAATTATACTTGTTGAGAAGGAAATGAAAAAAAAAGAATGTTTAAGAGGGGAAAAACATTATAAATTTGAATTTCAATGTACAATGTCTCTTAATAAATCGTACGAAAATAATATTAGATTTATTTGCCGGTCTTTGAACTAACGAAAATGTTATTCAGTAGTTGGCAACAGTTAAAAATCATAATATAAATATATATTTAATAAATGAAAACCGCAAGATTGTTAATAGATATATTAGGGATGTGATATTTACATTTGTTTCATAACTTTAATTTCCTACTGTAATTTTTCATAAGATTAAAATATTAATTAAAAGCTCTTTTTGGTTTAAATTTTAATATGCTTAAAATTAGTTGTCAAAATTCTAATATGGAACCGCTTTACTTACTTGCCATGCAGCTTGGCCTCCTCCATGAGTTTACGGAAGTCGTCGCGCTTCTGTCGCATCTTGTTGCGTTTCTCCTTGCGCTCCTCCTCGGCGCGATCCTTGACATACTTTTCAAATACCTGTTTGCGTTCCTTCGATGTGAGCAGCAAATAACGCGGATCGAATACAATCTTGTGTAGCTCCTTCTCCCAGGTGCTGAATGCGGATACATCCTTTTCGCGCAGCATCTCCTTGAACTGAGTGACACGTGTTTCCAGCGGCACCAAGGCACGCTCCTTGGCCGCCCGCTGCTCAGCCTCAAGCACGGCATCTTCATTTTTCTTGTTCTTGGTAACTGTAATAACCATAATTATAATTTATGTATGCATATATATTTTGGTATCTAATGGTTCAACTTACAATTGCGCACTCGCTTTGTGGGCACTTCCTCCACACTTGATTCGGATTCGGTGCGTATTTTAATGACCTCATCATCTTCGTCTTCATCCGGCTCCAAACGCTGCACCTGCTGATGTTGCGGCTGTTGCTGCGATGCTGCCTGTTGCTCCTGCGCAGCGGGATTTTCTCCTGGTTTTGGATCCGCCACAGCGGATTTTTCTTCAGCTGTTTTTAGCTGCTCAGGTCGTTCATTAACAGCCTTGTCGACATCCTCACGATTCATCAGATCTTCGGGTCGATCCCAGACAGATGTGCGTGTGGAAGGATTATAAAAGAAGACTCGTGCATCGCCAGTCCAGACCACACACCATGGAGTGCCCGCAATTGGTGTGCTGGTCACAGGACGTGATTTGTCCGTCTGCTTGGCAGTGGCAGCTGCCGCCGCTAGTTTCTTTTGTTCCTCATCCTTCTTGCGCTTTTCCTCGGCTGCCTTTTTAGCTTCCTTCTCCAGTGCAGCGGCCTGAGCTGCCTTGTTGTTTTCACTGTTTGCCTTCATGGCAGCTGCTGCCGCGGCAAATGCCATCTGGGGATCAAAGCCGGGTGCTGCACCTGGCGGCATATGTATTAATGGATTGGGTAGCAAATGGGGTGGCATGCCAGCGGGGGCGCCAACTGGTGGCGCCTGAGGGGATGCTCCCGAGTGCGCTGCCATGCGTGCAGCTTCCATGTCCCGTAGTGCCTGTGGTTTCTCCCATACGCTCTCGCCGCGAGCTGCATGAAAGTAGTATGGACGACCATCAGGTGCACGATGCTCAGACCATTCAGCTGCGCGGGCAATGACCGCCGGATCAATGACACCAGGCTTTATGATTAAGTTCTTCGCGGGCTTGTCCTGTGATGCTGTTGGCGGTGCATGCATGTGCTGCTGCTGTTGTTGTTGCCAGGGCGGCACACCAACGCCCCAAGGACCTGCCGGTGCACCGCCAGGAAACCCGTACGCAGGCGGCGGCATACAAAACGGAGGAGGTTGACCAAAACCAGGTGGTGGCTGCATGCCGGGTGGCTGCATGCCAGGTGGCTGCATACCGGGCGGCTGCTGGAACATCGGCGGCGGCTGCTGACGCACATTCGGTGGTGGCTGGCTAAGCAGCGGCCCCGCACTATTGGGCGGTGGTTGATTCAATAGATGTGGCGGCGGTTGAGAGGTCAAATGTGCATGACCAGGCACAGCAGCAGCAGCTACTGTTGAACCATCTGCACGATCCCCAGAGTTGGTCTCGGGCTTGGCAACAGCATTTGGCTGCCGTTTGGCTAGCTCTTCAACCTCAACTTGTGTCATAATTTTGATGTTTGGACCATCGGGTCGCGTCCATGTTGTTTCACGCGTTACAGCGTGATAATAATACGAACGCCCGTCCTCAGCTTTCGTTTCGACCCAAATTTCTGGCGCCTGTGCCACACCATTGACAACGGGAGGCGGCTGATTGCTGCTTATATGTTGAGCTGTATGCTGTTGTTGTTGTTGTTGCTGCTGCAGCTGCTGTTGTTGTTGTTGCATCTGCGTGTGCTCGCCTATGGGACGACCGCTAAACGCATTAAATGGCTTGCTCCTATAAAAAAGTTAAAATTGATCAAACTTGTATAAATTAACGTTTCAACTGTCGCCAAAGCGATCCCTTACCATTGCACTTCATTGGCGTTTGGTTTTTCGTTAGTAATTGCTAGCCCGTTGGGCCCCTCTTGGCTACCAATATTGACAGCCGTTGTTTTGCCATTCATGTCAGGTGGAGATTGACTTCGGGAGTCCTGGGGACTTAAGCTTGCTCTATTTCCGTCCATGCTTTCATCTAAGCTTGTCTCCATTGCACAATTCTCACAAAAATTCAATCTATTTAATTTGCATTTACAAATCTGAAAAATTTTCTACAACTTTTTGCCGCTATCGATAAATATTGACCGTCTCTTTTTCTTATCGAGTCCGAATTGGGGGCAACCATGCACAGTGTACACCAAAGTGTCTGAGGAAAAAATACCAACACACTAAAAAATACTAAAGTAATGTTATTGCTTAATAAAATAATATGGAAACACTATAAATCATATTTGCATAACTTCTTACAATCATCAGTTATATTTGAATTTATACATTCTTAGTTATTTTGAAAAAATTCACACGTTTGATTTTGAAAATAAATACAATTTCTTGGCTTGTCACTTTATGTTTATTTTTTCTTATTTTTGAGATTCTTAAGCTTAATACATATTAAAAATAAAAAAAAAAAACAATTTTTAAAAATAACAATGGGAGTATTTTGTTGTCCAAACTATTACTTGACTGACTGTACTTAAATTATCTATACCCGACCGCATTGCATAGCATTGTGCGAGTTCCCACTGTAGCTTTAAATTGAAATTTCATGGATTATGCACCATTAACATATGTATAAATAAATGTAAATTGGTTTTTCAGCTCAAATCGAAATGAACTGTCACTTTAAAACGTCTTTGCTAGGTGCAATACTCTGTCTCAGTGTTGCGGTCTTATCTGTTGAAAAAGAATTCACGCCCACGGAGGATTACTGCAATGCTGGTTTGTGTCATGGACAAAAACATGTTGCTTGTGGAGTCAACTTTACAAATATGGTAAGTAATGTTAGGTCACATATGTTTCCGCGAAACACACTCGTCGAGGGGCAGATTACACATTCCAGTGTCACCTTGTCGCCACACCTCTCTAATATTGTGCATGTCCCCTTTTCCAGAATTTATATCCTTATGAAAGTCTCTGCGACATGATTTATATGATTTTAATGAGTTTTTTACCGTAAGCTTGGCAAGGTTCCACGTATAACTTAATTTTCAGATTTAACTCAATGCAAAAAATTGAGCTAAATTTGGAAATTGCTTAATTTTGAATTTTTTTTTTTTTTTTTTTTCTCGAATTTTTTAGATTTTTGCAGAAACTTCACGCTCGAAGGGTGTCGTGCACCAAACCAATTTAAAAATGAACTTTGTTATTATGTTAGAAAATGTAAAATTTTCTTTGTTTTTTGAATTTGTAGGTATACATTTTTAAAAATAATTTTGAAAATAATTCATTTTATTAGAGAAATGACATGGGACCAATTTCCTTTCGATATTTTTTTTACGCAACTGTGACAAAATGTGACGAGTGTGATTCTTGAACATATGAAGGACAATCGATATTAATAATCAATATGAGCTATTTTCCAGGAATACGGTAAACAATGTAGAGGAGATTCGGAGTTGATTATCTTTCCAAAAGTCATAAAGGTAATGATACACACATTAGCGCAGTAGAGCACCGATTTTAACAAAGCAAAAATAATTGCCACGTAAATATGTAATTTTCATCGATTCATTCCTAGTATGAACACATCGACAAAAAAATCGATGGAATTTGTTAGATTGTTCTGCTAAACGGCAGTGATGGCAAAATTTACTGATTGTGATGGATGAAAATTGCCAAAATTTCAGCGAATTCTTTAATTGTGATTTTTTGTTGTCAGTAAAACAAATCGTAATCAAAAGAACACCAGATTCAAAATAAATAAAACGATTTTATTCAGAAATCCACTTATTATTATTTTAGTTTATATGAAATAGAAAATACGAAGAAAAGTGCTTAAAAATTTCTCAAGTATCATATTAAATGCGCACACAAATTGTCATAATTTTGATTATTACAAAGTATGTATCATTTGTTATTTTCAGGGACCGTAATAATTAAAGTTACATTATAAAAATTACATTTTAATGATTCTATTTTAATTTTTACTTTTTCTTTAATGATAATTATTATTTTTGAGTAATTTTATGAAACTTAGACCATAATAATTATTTTTGATAAAAAAAAAAACAAAACTCAAAAATAATGATTATGAATGAGTTTTATTTTCTGGCTTCTGTGTTAAAATTTTGTGCCAATATTATTGTATATCCTTATAAGGGGACCATAAAACTATCTAACAGCACAATTTTTTATTATTACAGGACTTCATAATAAATAGGTTCAATGAAATTCGCTCTAAAATAGCAGAGGGTATCGAAGGATGGCCTCCAGCTGCCCGGATGGCATCCATGCTTTGGGATGAGGAGCTCGCATATTTGGCACAGATAAATGTCCATGAGTGCAGACAGCATCGCGATCTGTGTCGCAATACTGCAAAGTACAAAAATGTTGGACAGACTGTGGTTTATCGTGCGGTGAACTCGCTTAATCCTTCTGACGGATTACAAAATATCATATTTCGTATGATGGCTAAATGGAGTAAATGGAGTAAATCATTTGGCGGTGTGATGATGAATATTCGCAATTATACCTATGATCATTAGTAAGATTTGAACATACACACACACACAGATTGACAACTTACACACACACACAACTAACGGCACTCTTCTGATCTCTTCTCTTTATAGTGCACCTAAGGAGACCTATTCGCAGCTCATACTGGAGAACGCCAATAAAGTGGGCTGCGCAGCTCTGCAAATGTTCCAAAATGGTTGGCGTCAATACTTTTTCACCTGTAACTATGCTCAATCCCCAATCGTCGGCAAACCAATATATAGCGGCACATTTGGAAAGAAACCTGGCGAATCCTGTAAAACTGGCCGACATCAAAAATGGAAAAATCTTTGTGGCCCTGACGAGTTTGAAAAAGACGCAAAGTCTTCAAACGAGACTGAAATCTCCGCTGATACATTGGAAGCGGAAAGATTAGGAGCATCTGTACCAAAAAGTGATTCCCAATTGGATGATAGCGATATGAAGAACGGCACTGAGAATGCTTTGAATAACGATGCCGAACGCAAGTTATACCGCCATAAGTTTGACAGATTTATCAGAACTATTAAGAACGCCACAATACTTGCCAAGAAACGAAAAGTTGTAATTGTCACCAGCAACCACCAAGTGGACGTTGATGCTCCAAACAAACAGAATTCCGAAGAGCAACTTATTGGCCCGCGCACAAAACATGCTAAGAATGTTATGAGAACGCGAATAAAGTCTCTAGATAATCCAAAGTTAATTCGTGCCAGGACACGCGACATATTGTCTAGATTCTAAAACACACAGAAGATAACCGGATGAACTAAATACATTGTTAAATTTTTGTGATTTAATTTGGAGTATATTGAACCTGCAATCTGTCAAACATGAACTTATTACACATTGAATAAAACGACACTATTTTAGCTAATAATAAAATCAAGAAGTTTCTTCTTCGGCACTTGAAATATTTGATATTGCATTGATATTGATTAAATTTTTGTGTGTATGCTATATGCTTATAGCAATCCGATTTTAACCAATTTGAAACAAGATGGACTCTCGTCTGATCGTTTTCAAGGCTACGGCATATGCATAATTATAATAATATCCTCATATATTTATTTATAATTACATATATTCATATTTATATACATATACTTTTTTATTTTGTTAAAAGTGTATAACAGGGAGAAGGAAGCATCTCCGACCCCATAAAGTGTATACATATATTCTTGATCAGCGTCAACAGCCGAGTCGATATAGCCATGTCCGTTTGTACGTCGGTCCGTATAAGCGAAAGGATCTCAAAGATGGTAAGAGCTAGGGCCACTAAATTTGGAATGAAGCCTCCCTATCATGTCAGGCAGAACAAGTTTATTTTACAATTTTTCCACGCCTACTGTGGGGGGCGTAATTCATAAAAAACTGACATCACCTTTAATTCTGGTTCTTAAGTTAAAATTTAAAATTTTTTTTAAGCAACGTGCGTAAGTACAGGCTCAGAATATATTCACCAACTTTCATCACGATTGGGCCATAAATAGTGAAGATTTTGTCCAAGGTGTTTTAATGGAAATTCTATAAATAGAATAGAATTAATGGTCAATTAATTCATTTTACATTTACTCTGCCAGAATGTAAATCGAGAATGTATATCGAATTTGCCAGCATTAGTCCAAGTGGCGGAGTGGTGGAAGTGATAAGTGTTCGGCAAGCGAAATGGGAGATCGAGGTTCGAATCTCGGTCCTGTCGATGCAAATGATTTTTAATTATTTTTGTTGTTTTGATCCGCTTGTTTTAATTTAAAAGTTTTTTTTAATTATTTCATTTATTAACTCGTCTCCAACTGCATCTTCTTCCATATTTCATTCATGCGTATTTGTCCCTCACGCAAATGCTGGAGCAGCGCATCCGCAGTTGTTTCATGTGCTTTTGCTGAGACCTTGTGCGCTCCCGGAGCCCTGCACAATAATGCATGACGCTCGAATCGCCAGATGGTTTTAAAGCTCTTATTGCAAAATTCACATATTCGCTCTTCATCCCGATCGGCAGCTTGATGATTTGGGTCAGGACTTTCGGGTTTCTTAACTGGACGTGACGTCATCCCCTTTGGCTCTGGCTTAATGAGCAGCTGCGTCTTATTCTTGCGTTGCAGTTCCTTCTGATGATTGTAGCGAATGTGATGGTACATCTTGGACATGTTCGTTTTGGTGCGTTCGCAGAGGGTGCACTTAAGGTACGATCGAAATGGCAGATGTTTAAAACAATGCTTCTGCAACTCCGAACGTTTGGTAGTGTTTTGTACCTCGTGACATTGTAGACATAGGCTCTGGCCATCTTTGATCTGAAAGCTGCGCTCAATGAAGTGCTCAAAGTCATGCTTCTGAAAAACATGAGTACGCCAATCCTCCATAGAGTGAATCTCCTTGCCGCACTTTGGGCACAAATACGATACTAATTTAGCGAGTCCATCGACAGATATATCAAAATCGCCATCCTGATGGAGTGTGGCGGTCTTCCGTTTTCTTTTAATTGGCGGGTTCTCATCTGTTTCCGTATCATGATCACTGATCATTCCATTCTGTAGATTATCCATTTCCTCTTCGCCTACAGCATCAATTTCAATAGTTACTACTTCTTTATTCTGCTGAGAACGAGCTTCTGTTGGTTTTGCTACATTTTCAGTGACCTCTATTCGTTCCTCAAAGAACTCCTGACACAAGGCATCCAATTCGTCTTCATCCTTCACATCCTGTGTCTGGTCCTCTTCCTCCTCTTTTCGCACAAAATCTTCGTAGGCATTTAAGCAGCGATCTAACGCTTGTTCACTGGCATTGGCATTGGGTTTGGGATTTGGATTTAAATTAGCTTTAACTGTGGCTAACACTGCTGGTGATGCTTCATCCTGATCTTCAAGCTTTAGATCAATGTCCATTAGAGCCTTTTGTAACAAATCATTACGTTTCCGTAGCTGCTTCGGTACTTTTGAATCGTCTAGGGCGCGTTTCACCTTCTTCATCTTGGCTTCATACTTTTCGATCTGCTTGATGTGGATCGTCAACAGATGCTCGTTCAATGCTCGTCGCCGTGTAAAGGCCAGTTTGCAATGTACACATCTATATGTTTCACAATGATCTAGATGCATAAAATAATGATACTGCAACAGAGCAATGGTCTTGTGTGCATTCTCCACCCACTTGAAGCACAGCTGGCACTCGTGAAAGTGTTCATCAATTTGAATAAAGTTGAAATCCGAATACGTCTTCTTTAGGTAATCATGTTTCTGTAGCAGCAAGAAAAACGATATTATTTACTAATTCGAATGTATTAATTGTAATTTTTAAACAAACCGTATTCAAGTGCTGTCGCCACTCGGCTTGTGAACGAAAGGCTTTGCCGCATTCCGGGCATATATAAATCATGTGTGCTTCTAACCGAGCATTTAACTTGCTCTGCTCATCGGTGAGCACGCTATTTCCTGGCATTCTTAGTTTTAACCAATTAACACAATTAAATTATTTACAAATTTTTTGTTGTTGTTTATCTATAGAGAATGCGATAGTGACGCAAAACAATTCAGCAACACACTATCTATCGCTAAAACTACTATCGACAATATCTTTCGATAGATTATTTTCCTAGTGGTGCCTAATATCGATTGATCGATAGAGTATAACTATCGAAATGTTAGTACGTAATTATCGATATGCTTATATGCTCGATATCTACATTCCAATAAAGTATCATCTCCGGGAAAGTCAAAGTAGAAATAAAAAAGTTTAAGTAAAATAATATTCAATCCAATAATTTAGGTATGTCGAGTGTAGCAAAACCGTCGGTAAGTAAACACACGGCATAGTCATTGGTATCAACACTTTATTCGTTCAATTAAATTTCCTGCCAATCGCAGTCTGCCAATGCTGTAAATGGAGCTACCACGTCCGCAACTGCAACTGCAAGTGCAGCCGCGGCAGCATCCAGCTCGGCGGCGTCCGGTGGTAACGTGCAGGAATTTAAGATTCGAGTGCCCAAGATGCGCAAGAAGCACCATGTTATGCGTTTTAATGCCACACTTAACGTTGATTTTGCGCAGTGGCGGAATGTGAAATTAGAGCGGGAGAACAACATGAAGGAATTTCGGGGCATGGACGAGGATCAGCCGAAATTTGGTGCTGGATCGGAATACAATCGGGATCAGCGCGAGGAGGCACGCCGCAAAAAATTTGGCATTATAGCAAGAAAATATAGACCGGACGCTCAGCCCTGGATTTTGAAAGTGGGCGGTAAGACGGGCAAGAAATTCAAAGGCATCCGAGAAGGTGGAGTCGGTGAAAATGCAGCCTTCTATGTGTTTACTCATGCTCCAGATGGTGCCATTGAGGCGTATCCATTGAATGAATGGTACAACTTCCAGCCAATTCAACGTTACAAGTCCTTGTCGGCGGAGGAAGCTGAACAGGAGTTTGGTCGCCGCAAAAAAGTGATGAATTACTTTTCTCTCATGTTGCGTAAACGTTTGCGCGGTGACGAGGAGGAGGAGCAAGATCCCGAGGAAGTGAAACTGCTCAAGGCTGCTACCAAAAAGTCCAAAGAGTTGAAAATTACCGATATGGATGAATGGATTGATTCCGAAGACGAGTCCGACTCCGATGATGAGGAGGAGAAGAAGAAAAAGGAGCAGGAGGACAGCGACGACGGCTCTGGCAAGAAGGGCAAGGGCAAGGGTAAAAAGGGTGCGGACAAAAAGAAGAAAAAACGCGATGTGGACGACGAGGCGTTCGAGGAGTCCGACGACGGTGACGAAGAGGGACGCGAAATGGACTACGATACTAGTTCCAGTGAAGAGTAAGTTACTCTTGATAGTAACATTTGATTATTCGAATAATACATTTTTAAAATTATTATAGTGAACCGGATCCTGAGTCCAAGATGGTCAAGGACATGAAAGGTGTGGCCGAAGAGGATGCATTGCGCAAGTTGCTCACTTCAGACGAAGAAGAGGATGAAGAAAAGAAATCTGATGAATCTGACAAGGAGGAGGGTGATGAGAAAAAGAAGAAGGAGAAGAACAAAGATGAGGCCTCCAAGGACAAGAAGAAAAAGAAACAATCGAAGGATGAGAGGAAATCAAAAACAAATAATGGCAGTGACTCGTCAACGGATCTCAGCTCAGATAGCACAGATTCCGAAGATGATCTTAGCAATGGGCCGCCCAAAAAGAAATCATCCGCAGTCAACAAAGATAAAGACAAGGACAAGGACAGCAAGGATCTCAAGGCCATCGCCAGTGGCAGCAATGCAAATAAATCACGCTCGGCCACGCCAACTCCTTCGAACGATGCCAACAAACGGAAGATGATGAACAGTTTGCCCAGCGATCTCACCGGCTCTGACACCAGCAATAGTCCCAGCAGCACACCAGCTAAGCGTCCCAAGAGCGAGCTCAGCAACTCGTTGCCATCGTCCTTTGCAGGCGTTGTTAGCAACAAAGTGGAGTACGTATTGACTTTTGCAGCGATTGCCCGATTCGTTTTGTAATTCATTTGGTTTTATTCACAGGGATTATGGTATTACCGAGGAGGCTGTGCGTCGTTATCTCAAGCGTAAGCCCTTAACTGCCACTGAGTTGCTAACGAAATTCAAAAACAAAAAGACTGGTGTCTCGAGTGATCGATTGGTTGAAACAATGACCAAAATATTGAAGAAAATAAATCCCGTCAAGCATACCATTCAGGGAAAAATGTACTTATGGATCAAATAGAATTGACATTAATTGAGTTGTCAGTGCCTACCTTAAATTGGCTTATTTTTTCAAAACGTAATAAAACGTTAACAGATTTTGTAATACAAATTGTCTAATTATTTTCAATCGATGCCAACAAATTCATAACAAAAATGCAATCAAACAATTCGACTGCAATGACTATCGATATATTCGTTATTTTAGTTATAAAGGGGAGCACCCATAATATCGATATATTTATACATTTAAAACAAACTTGGCAGACAATTTAAGTTATATTAGTGGGATTCCGGTAAGCGTTTTAGATTTGGTTTAGATTTCGCAGTCAGCTGTTCACAGCTGCTCTATACAAAATTTTCAGTGTGCCCAGAGCAAATCAGGGAAATGTGGTCTCACTAATTGATTTCGTAAAATCAGCTCTGAGGCTGATTTCGTTTTGATTTCGATTTGGGTTCAAATGAAAACTGTGACATTTGGTGTTTGTTTACATTCTGCTGTAATATCAATATGGAGAACGTTCATATATTTCCTTCTCTGGCTTTGTCTAGGCATTTTGTGCAATTGCGCCCTTTTTTGTATAGTTTTTAGTTGTCAATCAGTTCACGAAATCTAAAAATAATCAGTGTGCAAAAAGCGTCGTTCCGTCAACTGATTTAGATTTGGTTAAAAATAATCTAAACCAAATCAAACGCTTACCGGAATCCCACTATTAAAACAATTGTTTGTTTATGCACTCAAACTATAATTCATTTACACAACTTTGTTTTTAAATTTTGTTAAGCAAAAACTATAATTTTAATGAATGTTGTGTTTTCATCACATTTTGGGGCATTTATTTTGAATTAAAAAATTAATTAATTTTTTTTAAATTATTTGTGAAAATGAGAAAGTTACCGTATTTTTAAACAACATATCGAAATAGTAAGGTAGTAGTCGATAGTGAAAACAAAGGGGAGAATTCGATATATCGAATGAGCCATCGATAGTTTTGCAGCTTTTCTGTGTGGGCTCTTTGCTGAGTTCTAAAAACTTAAAAATATACCAAATAAGCAAAGTTGAGCTGCAGTAAAATGTGTAATCAGCAATTTCGCAACAAACCCAATCTGATTTAATAATTCTTACAAGTGGTGGTGCGTGTGCCGTGTCCTAATATCACATTTATTTATTGCAACGCAATTGCGATGTCGACGAGTGCGAACGAAAACGAATGAGAATAAGCGAGTGTTAAAAAAAACAGAGTACAATAACGATAGAAAACAGTTGCAGCCAAGTTCAATAGAAGTGAGAAAATAAACAATATACACAAGTGAGTAGCAGCAAATGCAATTGATTGTATTGAATCTTAAGCTTCAGTGGCAGCTGTTTTCTTGCACAATTAATAAACACCCATGCAAACACACGCACACACAAACCCACACCAATGTGTATTTACGTATAAAAGCATAACAAAAGCAAATGCCGTTGGAATCAAGCTTTTATATTGTGCAGTATTCTATTATTTTCTTCTAAAACTCGGTGTGTATTGTCCTGGGTTTTTTCACCTGTTTTTCAGCAGTTTTTTAGCGAATAAATTTATAGTACAAGTCGTTAAATTGTGAAAGCCTTGACGCTAAAACTGTGCGTATATAAAGTTCAAGGCATTGCGTGTGTGTATGTGTGCGTGCGTACATTGTGGGTGGATATGCGGGACCTGCAAGTCTGTGCTTGATTGCTAACATCGCGTCCAACAGATTAAAATGTTAGCTGAAAAATTTATTATTATTCAATGTGCTTTGAAATGTGACAACATCCTTAAACAAGTGATAAGAGAGCATTACATTTATTGTAAACCCCTCTGTAGGTTCATAGGAACGTACACATGTACATATTTATCAACAGGCACGCGCTCTTGTCCAGCTATAAGTATACATACCTATGAATGTATAAACGTTAGTCTGCTTTGTATTTGTTTATTTATTTATGTACATGTACGCATATGTATGTATGTACTATATTTCACTATATTTGCAAATACAATAATAACAAAGTCACGTTCTCAATAATTCTTTATTTGTATTGGTTCGTATGGACACGATGTGTTAATTATATGTGACGTTCTTTATATTCAATTATGAATTTATTACAAAAATTAGTGACATTTGTGTGCCCGCCACATGTATACTAAATGGATTATCAGCTTTAATTTTATTTCTCGTAAATTTTCCATGTTACTTTCGGGGAGGCCCGTGTTGTTTCGAAATGCAATTATTAATTGTTTAGTCCCTCACAGCATATGAAATATTTTAAAGGAGCAGGGATCAAAACCGTTACCAAAACATTACCGATTTTCCGTAACCTATAACCGAAAACCAAAATTCGAACTTAACCGAAACCGTAACTGATACCGATATTCGTTTCGGTTTGATACCCTGGAAAGGGTATCAATAAAATATATAATAATATAATTAATAAACAAAAATAACAAGCAGTCATTAAATCATTAAAGCGCTTATTTGAACAATTTTTATTTGTATAAAACAGTTTTTCCGCTTACCTTTGCTTTTACTTATAAAACTCGAAATTAGGTTTGTTTTCGTCAGCGTCAATGGGAAAACGCTACGATTGAGTAACGGGAGCAGCTACTAAATCACCACAAAAAGGGGCATTGTCGTCGGAAAATTGCAGAATTGGTGAATTTACCAGAGTCCACAGTACAGGGAATAATTCGTTGTTTCGTATTTGAGAACAGAGTGGAAAATAAAGGGAGAATCGCATTGAACAAAATATTTTATGCCCGAGATGAACGTTATATTCTACGAAAAGTAATACAAAATCGATTGATTTCGGCTCAAGAACTTGCTACTGAGGTTCACAGAAATCTGGGCAAATCATGTTCCGGAGAAACTATTCTCCGAGTGCTCAGAAAGAATGATTTGCATAGTAAAGTTGCATGCAAAAGGGCTATAATTAAAAAGAGCAATCCTGAGCACAACAACAAGGACTCCATCATCTGCGAGCAGGTAATATTTGATGACGAATCCCACTAAAAAGTTTTCGATTCCGATCGGCGACTCGACGTCTGGAAGACAAGCATTTAAATGCAACAAATAAAAAATAAACATTGAAAGTTAAACTAATTTCGATTTTTTCCCTATGCATGGTTGAAACCAGCTGAAAGAGACTGTAGTTCCCTTTGTATGCATGTTATCGTCTAATAACTCGCGTATGAATCATTTTATTTTGCCGGCTGACCAAAGCTATTTACGAGCTTGTTGTAATTTTTTTATTTATTTTTTATATTTTTTTTGTTGAAGTATTCAAGTTGTACGCTGAAAAATATTCAGATATAATAAAATTGAAGATTTCAATTTATACAAATTAAATTCAATCATAACAATGCTTTCCCATATCAAAACAAAACCGACAACAACAATTGTAGTGTTGTTTGCGGATTCGTTTGTCATGCATTCGTTGCGGATTAATAAGCTTTCATTCAGTCGCTTTGAGCTTTTGCGCAATAACTGTTCTCGGCTTCAATTCGTTTTGAAGAGAAAGACGCCTACGTGCGCAGCTGAGCTTCGTCTGCTGCTTACGCCTTGCATACCGATAGCAATGTAAATATTACATCAGGGTCAAAAACTATCGGTCACAGTTACAGCACTAATATTTTGTCGACAAACATTAAACAGCTGACTGCGCTTCCGGGACTGCAGGAAAACAAAATGAAACATAGAGATGAAAGAAACTGAAACAAACTCGCACGCATTCATGCACTCACACACACGCACCAAACATGCATACACACACACAGGCGTTTATCTTATCAGAAAACAATGGGGCTTTGGCCGCTGTTGTTTGTTTGCCTTCGACTTCAGCTTGCCTTTCATGGATTTTCATTTATGCACTTGTTTTGCAGGCCACCGCACACACACAGACACAAATTAGCACAGATGAGAAATGCGAATAGTGCGGCGAATGGTAACAATCACAAGCAGCAGCCGCAGCAGCAGACGTAGCAACAACAAATTGAGACACTAACAACAACAACAATACACAACAGTTTAACAAGCAGCAAGCACTCAGCAGCAGCGGCTTGTTTAGCTTAAGTCGATCAGCAATTGGATCAGCCTGAAAGCAATATGGCCAGGAAACGGTGTTCCACTGTGCAGCTGGCATTGCTTGGTCTCTGCTTCATATGCCATCAGTCGATCATTGAGGGACATGTGCTCGTCTATAGACGCGCCACAAGTCAGGTAAGTCATATAAGATACAGCTTAGATCTAGACTGCAAAATTTTCTTACAAAAATTATAAAAATAAATTTCCTATATTTTTAATTGTAAAACATAAAATAGAAAGGAATTAGATCCTTTTAAAAAGCTTTAAATCTTTTTAATAAATAATTGTAAAGGCTTAAAAAATTAAAATAAAACAAAATTAATTCCTTTAAGTTTGCAGTCTTTGTGTCTAATATACGCTTTGTGATCATTTATTATTTCCAACTTCATTTATACGCAGTTGATTGAGGAATTCAACGATTTGCCAGCAGTATTTGGACCCAGTATATCTGGCAACAGTCTCCGAGTTTTCGTAGTGCCCCAAGATACCGCCAATCAATATGCTTGTGTGCATTTAAGACCCCCACCGCGTACTGGCTATCCAACTGGTGCCAAGTTTGTGGCGATTATATCGCGGTAAGCAAATTAGCCCTTAAATAATTCAAATGAAATGATTACATATTTTTTATATTGGTTTCTTTTCAGCGGCGGAGAATGTACATTTGAGCAAAAGGTGCGTGTAGCTCAAAATGCAACATATTATGCTGTGATCATCTACAATAATGAAGGCGATGAGTTGGGTATGTACAGAAATACTCGTATTTGCAAATCCTTCAATATTTGTATCATTATTTGTTTTGACAGAACAAATGACAGCCAACAATGCCCAGGGCATACACATACCCTCCGTTTTTGTGGGCCTAACGACCGGCAAGACACTATTGTCGTTTAGTTCACCTGAGGTGGTGCTAATCATCAATGACGAGCTGCCATTCAATATCAACACCCAGCTGATATTGCCATTTTCCATACTAATTGGTCTCTGTTTTCTCACTATGGTATGTGGTTAAGTTAGCTTTGATTTATTATTGGCCTAACTGCTGCAATTGGATCTTTGCTTGATCAGATTATCTACATGATATACAAGTGTATACGGGAGCAGCGACGTCTTCGGCGTTATAGGTTGCCCAAGAGCATGCTTAAGAAGATTCCTGTGCTGCGATATACCAAAAATAATACGAACATCAAGTATGAGACCTGCGTTATCTGCCTGGATGACTTTGTCGAGGATGACAAGTTGCGTGTGTTGCCCTGCTCGCATCGTAAGTGAACATAAATTGGCACACTTGATCATAATTTAATTGATATGTAATCGTTGGTTAATTTACAGCGTATCACAGCCACTGCATCGATCCCTGGCTAACAGAAAACCGTCGTGTGTGCCCCATTTGTAAGCGGAAGGTTTTTACGAAGGGCGAAACTCGTGCGAGTCGGAATCGACAGCCTTCTTTAGATAGCGTTACCGATACTGATGACGATACCACCCCGCTATTGCAACAACAGCCACAAACAGCATCTGCAGCGTCAGCGGCTGTCAGCGCCAGTGGGAGCAACGGCGCCAGCATCAATTCAACAGGCACCACAAGACATGGCACATTTCGACACGGCGATGTTGTGCGCAGCTCAGCCGAGGCTGACGAATATCACAGTTCAGACGATGAAAATGGTGTGTTCATTATTTAAACTATAATTGTAGCTTTAGTATTTGACACTCCAATAGGTAGGGAATTTAAAATTTTTCGGATCTCAGAAGTAAATTTAAATTGGGTTGCGGTCATGTCCGCTTTTCTAGTTGCATCAGATTGCAATATTAATATTTTTGAATAGAAGTGAGAAGTGAAATATGAAGATCTTACACGTCCGACTATTGGGTTTTATATTCCCGCATTTTAAAATTCATTCATTCATTAAAGACTAAGTTAAAACCAAGGTGACCAAATATTTTTTGCTTGTTTAATTCTTAATTTATCCTTTTTTTACATACAGCTCTGCTGGAATCCAGGTCTCTGGCCAATGCGTCGGCGTCAACCTCCCAACGACGCGTTAATCCGTTTGATCGGACACCAAATTTACCCGCTCATTTGGCGGATCAGCTGAGCGAGCCTAGGGGCAATCTTTGGTCACGCCTTAACTTTAGGTAAGTGCTTTTAAATATTGACAACTTTTCACCTACTTATTGTTTTTTATTTTTGTTACTCAGCTTCCTATTTCGCCGCCAGCCCGTTGGCATCAGTGTTGCCGCGCCGCCGTATCTCGAACATGTTGAGTCCGGCCCTAGCGAAATTACTGTCCGCGGAGTGACAGAAACTGCCACAACTGTTGCAATATCAACGCCTACATCAAACAATATCCTAAATCCGAATTTAAGCGGCTCATTTAAAGATGATGACGATATGCCACCGCATCGTTCGATTTACGAACCAATCGCAATAAATACACCCGCCACGGAGCACGCAACGTCTGCTGGAACAGTTGAGGGTGCTGACTCGGCGTTTCTACAAACGCCCGTCCAAGGCGGCATAGGAGTGGCCGCGTTGCCACATAGCGCTGATGATCGCCAGTTTCTCATATGAATTAGACAACGCAAATGTAGGGGCGATTTAGTGAGTTTAGTTTTCTAGGCAATAGGCTACACCAAGCAGACAGTTATCTAAAATGAATCCCCTTTTTTAAAGGCGTAATAATATAAATGTCGCTTGGTGGCGGCCAAACTGTGGCTGCCAGCTGCTTTGTTTTAAACAATTAACAAATGTTTACCCTTAATATGCATAATATGTAATTGTAACTGTATTTGTAATCATCATAATCATGCATCGTAGATCATGAATGATTATGGTTCGCACCGCAACACACATTACATTCATACATACCCACAAGCATACATACATACATAAATATGCGTATACAAATTGTGATTTATTTTATATACCTTATATATTATTAATACTATTGGCTTGAGTAACTAAAGTCGAACAACATACAAAATGTAAAATGAAAGAAACACCAAAATACCAATTATCACTGTATAAGATTGAAATTGTTTACCTGATGCGGATTAAATATTCGACTTTTGTTTGTCTTTTTTTAACTCACTCAACAATTCAACACTCCGAAACAAAGTCGCTTGTAAAAAGAGATCGTTCATAAAATTAAGGTAACCAAAACAGATAAAAATGTGTAATTTTATTTAATAAACACTAGTTTTAATATGTGCATATGAAATTTGTTTTCAAACCTTTAAATCTAAATGTGCATCAATAACGAATAATCCATTTATTATATTTTGTATGATGTTTCTGTATATTATTATTTTCGATTTAACTAATTTTAAGTTTTCCAAATTATTCGACGTATTCTATTTTCCAATAAAGGGAGGTTCGAACATTTAACTAAAAAATCAAAAACATTGAGTAGTAATTAAAAAAATATTTAATTGAATATATATACTAAATATAAGCGCTAGTTTGTGATTAATTTCTTCAAAAATACAACAAGAAAATACTTGCAACTGACGAAAGCTGATCACAACAATAATCGTGAAATACTGTAAAACGAAATCAATTAAATATAAAGACATAATAACTTGTGTGTTTCAATATGTAAACTAAAATTAATTTATAATAAATTTAACATAAATGATACAAACAGTGCTGTCATTTGAAAATCGAGGGTTCAAAATACCTATTACTATAAATGTTTTACATTTCGCCTAGGGGTTATTGTATTTTTTTTTTTTTTTTTTTTTTTAATTTATTTTAAATTTGTATATATTATTTTAACAAGTATACTGCTACCATATGGCAGCTTAAACTAGTTTTAGATCAAAAATAATTAACAATAGTGACTACAACAATTAGAGTGAAATATACAATACATACAACATATTTACATTTTTACAACAGGTTACTTATTCACGACAGGACTCTGGAAGGCAGATCCTGTGGGTGGTGTCTTTTGAGTCTCCTTTTCCCTTTGTATCTAGAAGTCGTCGAGCGAGTGCATTTGGGGAGGGGTTATTGTATAAAAATTAAGTAAGCACTCTTTTAAAGTATCTCCTGAAAGTATGCTGCACTTTTAATGCGGTCACGCACAAAAGCTGAATGCTACAGTGGGTTGTTGATCCTCCTTCAATTCATTTCAAACCTTCACTCAACTTTATTCTTTACACAGATGTAAAGTATATTTATTTATGTAGAAATAAAAAGTAAATATTTATGATGTCGTTGTCAGGTAGTTGTACAACAGCTGTTTCGGTTGCACCTTATTTACCCTACGTATTTTACGATAATAATACAAATAATTTTGGTTTTGTACAAAAACCAATGTTTTTTCTTGTTTTTTTTCTTTTGTTTTAATTAATACGATAACTATAAATAAAATTCATATAGTATTTAGATATACATAGTTATTTTATAGTATTGAGTAATGCACAGAAACTTGTCAGCATTGCAGTTATTAGACTAATCCTTTAGCAGAGCTTTTACATAGAATTTCGCTATGTGTATACATATGTATATCTATGTGTATGTGTGGATGTGTGCGATATCGTTTTCAGTTTTTTTATTTTTTGTTTGTACAACTTGTATTTATTTATGCATGTATGTGTGTATGTGAGTCGTTCATGTGATGCGCGTTTTGTCTTGTTACTAATTCGAATTTAAACTATTATGTTTGTGTGTATTTATAAGCTATATACAAAATATGCACTTTTTTTTAACTTAGTTCTAATAACATTAAGGGTCTACTAATCGAAACATGGAGGCGTCGTCGCTGGCGCTTTACTTGACCACCAGCGACTGTTTGAGATGCCGCACCAGGCCTGAGCCTATATCCTGGACATCCGGCCATTGGCGTATCACAAAGATGATGAAACAAATCGTCAGAAATGTGGTCAACACGCGCACCCTACAAATAAAAACGAGAGTATCAGATTAATTTACGTATACGCAATATTTGTAGGCACTCACCTCGTTTTGAGAAATGGCATTATAATGCCAGCGGCTGTTGCTACCAACAGCAACACCACTTGCAATATCGTTAATACCACATTGATGAGTTTCACAACCAGAGCGCGGGCATTTGAGTTATCGATGCCCTCGACGGTGACATATTGCTGCTGCGACATATGCTCCATTTTAGATATCTGTACGGGATGAGTGTGTGTGTGTGTTAGCCATAAATGCGTGTGCGTGTGTATAGCTATGTGTGTGTGTGTGAACTTACCCTTGTTTGACAATTCTCGAGCACTTCGTTGACGTCACGTAGTCTTTCATCGCTTTGGTATTGTACTTTCTCTTCCATGTCAGCAATTGTTTGTTTCAGATTCTCAATTTCATTCTGCAATACAAAGGAATACAACACATGTATTAGTCCGGGCAGTCTGCCAAGTTAACAAGGGGGTCTAAACGAACCTGATGCAATTCCGTCAAGTCATTGATTTGCTCTTCCAATCCCTCGGCACGATAGCGTTCACTTTCGAGAGTGGAGGTCAAATTGTTGAACTCCTTTTGGCTCGTCTGCACAATGAAAATATGGAACATTAATAAAGTATATTATGGAGTATATTACTGCATACAACTAGACAATTCAACTACAGTCGAACTTCCCTAACTCGAATCAGAATTATCCAAAGAAAAAGTTTGAAATATGAAGACCTCGAATTAAGGAATTCTTTTTTTTAAGTTTTGTATCGTCTATTGCACCTCGATTAAGTTCGAGTTAGAGAAAGTTCGAGCTATAGAAATTCGAGTTATGGAAGTTTGACTGTTCTTCTTTCTATCATTTTAGTTTTGAATTTATATTTTGTATAAGGACATTTCCAGAAACATTTTACTTAAAACGGGCAAAATAAATTTGGAAAATTGTTCAATATAATTTTACAAAAATTAAATTTGCTCTTATTAAAATTAATGTACGTTTTTTTTTGTGGCTGATCATTCGCTAAAATTAAATATTTCATTTTGAATATTAAACTGTTTTTTTAAGTCAATCTTAGACGAATTAATGTCGGTTATCTACCTCAAGGCGTTCGATTCGCTCTTTCAGCTTCTCGTTCTCAGCCTTACGCTCGGCCAGCTCCGTTAGCAGTGACTTTAGAACAATGTGATATTGACTGGCACCCGATTGACTCTTCCCAGAGCTGCAATTGGAAACGAAGAAGGACATATTGTAAAGAACTTCATTCTGTTGGCCATCCTGTGCTCCACTTACCCAGCTGGTATGCTTTCGCTGGTGACGCTGCTGCATTCACTGCCATTGTCGCTGTTGAATTTACCGGTGCCGCTGCCAGTGCCAGTGTTGTTGTTATTGTTGCCACCGCCGGAACCCGTTGAGGTTCCCATTCCGGGCAGCTGTTGCAACCGCTCGCCGGCGGCGCTCAGAGCATCCGGATTGGCCTGCATGCCCTGCAACTCGGCCTCACTCATTTGATTGATATTGTCGGCACTGCCAAATTTGTTCTTAATGAGATGGGCGAATTCACGCGGCTTGGACATCACGGAACCGGAGAAACCCGTGATGCCGTCACGTATATTCCCGCCCACATTGCGCAATCCTTGGCCCACGTCACGCAACACCTCGCGCGGCTGTCGATGCTGACTCTTTGTCTGGTATTGATGATTCTGTATATCCTTGGCCCGTTTTGTATAGCTGTCCAATTTTTTCTGCAGCTGCGAAATGCTGTGTGCGCTTTTCTGGTTTTTCTTCTCGAACACCGCCTAAAAGTAGACAATGAAATTGTTGTCATTTCTCATTCTCATTCTATTGCTGCTGTTTTTTTTTATCCTTATCCTTGTTACCTTTATGCGCTGCAGTTGCTGTTTGTCGGCGCTGGCTGCGAGTTTCAGATACTCGTTGACATTGTCTGAAAGGAGTTGAATTAATTAGATAAGAATGCAAATTTTCCTTTTTTGTATAATTAAAAATATATGCTTGGCGTACATTATCTTTCATTAAACCAATTTCGTGACTTTGAAGAATCCAAAAACCGCATTAAACATATTCATTTTATTACCATAAATTCTAATTTAAATTGTAATTTATTTCATATTATAAGAATGTAAGATTATAGTTTATCTAGACAGCTCTCTTCTTGAATAATAATCCAGTTGAGAAATACATATATTAAATTTCTCTATATACCAAAAATCGTATTTTAAAGTTACAGCATTTTTTGATGTTAATAAAATAAAGTAAATTCCCAATTCCCAGTTTAGAAAAGGCTCTACTCACCATCTCGGGCAGTTTGTTCCTGCCTAATGGACTCCTTGGTGCACTGTATCTTCGTATTGAGGCGATCAATGGCTTGGACACTGGAGCTCCGCTCGTGAGTGCGTCGATGATGCAGCTTCTTGCTGCCATCAAACTCATCGGAGACAAAGGATGAGTAGTAGTCCTCATTGCCGGATAAACGTGAATCCTCCAAGCCGCTGCCAGTGCCGGCGCTACCACCTCCACCACCACCACCACCACCGCCGCCAACACTTCCAAGGCCACCAGCGATACCTCCAACGCCACTGACCACAAAGTCAGACATGTCGCCAGCGCCAATAAGGCCGCTATAGGCAAGTAGACCGCCTTGATCGGAGCCATGTGTGCGTCGCTGTCGCTCGCGGCTGCGTCGACGGTGGGTGGGGCTGTGGCTGCGAAAACCGCGCACTGCCACGCCCCCGCTGCTGCCAAGGCTGCCGGTCACCGTGTTGCCGCCGGTATAGACAGCCGCTTGTGCAGCTGCCACTGTGCTGGACGATGCCGACGAATTGCTATTGACTGTCGTCGACGCTGCCGACGTTCCGCCCGATGTTGCAATTGTTGTGGTTGTTGTTGTTGCGGCTGCGGCTGCGGTTGCTGCTGCTGTTGTTGTTGTTGAGTCGCTGCTGCGCTCCCGGGACACTGGCGAATTGTGGCGCATAGAAAGTACAGTTAGTCAAGTAAGTTTTTTGACACAAACAAGAAATTCACATACTTTTTTTTTAGTTTTAAAAACAGTCAATTCAATCTTTTTTAAACAAAAAAAAAAAAAAATCCAAAAATAATATTTAATTTTGTTAAGTAAAATATGTGAATTTTTTAATTTTGTCAAAGCAATTACTTCACTAACTGTGTGTAGTTTATGGCAATCTTCAATTTTCAAATCGATGATGAAGCGAAAACACAGTTGCAGTTGCAGCAAACAATAACAACAACAACAACAGAAAGCACAACGATAATGTAAATGAAAAAGCAACAATTAAAGGTAACTAAAAATAAAAGTTCAGTTTGTTGTTGTTATAGTTGTTGTGCTTTCGCTGCGATGTTTGTAAGCTTTTATGCGCGTGTGTGTGTATGTGTGAGTAAGTGTAAATGACAGTTAGACAGCTGTGCGTCAAACGAGACAAAGAGAGAGAGAGTGGGAGAGAGAGAAGAAAGAAATGCATAGAATGTGTGAGAAAGCAGCAGCAGCAAATGCCAACGCGTCTTAATAGCGTTTTAAATCGCGTGGAAGGAAGAACGTAGAAAATGCAAGCAATGTTTTCTTTAAATGTTTGTATGAATGTTTGTGTGTGTATGAAAGAATATCTATTTATACGATACCTACACTCTGTATATGTTTTAATGTGGACACAAGTAGATGTAGTTGTTGGCCGTCAATGGCTACAAAGCTGTTTGAGGACACAAAAGAAAAAAGAGAAAGAAACGAAAACAAAACAAAGGGATAATCAACACAAAAGTCGTAAAGCAAGACAAAAAGAATGATAAGCAAACTATTAAATACATATATAAATAAATTAAAGCAAAGCAACAAATACGTACAGTTACAGATAAAGATATAGATACAATATGCAAACAATTCTATGACAGAACAAATAAAGCGCTTAAAAGCACACAACACACACAGTTATTTGCACTTTGTGAGCCTTTAAGCCATTTTAGCATTTACCAAATGTTTTTGGCTGCAATAACTTGAAAGGATTACGAGAATAAAGCCATAGCTGCTCGTATAATTGGCTAAACATTTAAATTGTTTGTATTTGGAAACTATTTATCAAACTGAAGTTGCCTAATCCTTAAATTAAAAGTGGAACTATTGATTTGATTTTGAAATTTTTTATAAAAATAAATTTTTGAACGCATTTAAAAGAGGAATCTTTAAGCAGCTCTAAAAGAGCTTTTAACTTTATCATTAGTATTTGAGGTAGAGAAAATGCTAATTTGTAATCTATTAAATTGAAAATTATTCTTGGAATAAAATGGAATGAAATATACATTAATTTATTTATCAAATGATTTTAAGAGAATTAAAAAGCGTTCTAAATATTATCATAAGTATTTAAGGTAAAGAAAATGCTAATCTATCATCTTATAAATGGAAAACTCTTCTTTGAATAAAATGGAATAAAATATATTTAATTTTATTTACCAGGAAATTTTAACGGAATTTGAAAGCTCTAAATATTATGATAAGTATGTAAGGTAAAGAAAATGCTAATTTGTAATTTATTCAATGGAAAATTATTCTTGGGGCAAAATAGAATAAAATATATTAAATTTTATTTACCAGGAAATTTTAACGGAATTTAAAAGCGTTCTAAATATTATGACAAGTATTTGAGGTAAAGAAAATGCTAATTTGTAATCGATTAAATGGAAAATAATTCTTGTTCAGTATTTTGACTAAGCGTTAAATCTATTTATGAAATGAATATACTGTAGACAAGCGGAAGTGCTAAAATGAGTGGTTATCACACCTAGCAACATGATAAGCTATTGAATGAGCATTATGATCCAATTATGCGGCACGTGATTACGCTAATAGACTACTGCAGGACTTACAAGTTATCAGTGCAGAGATTATGACACTGACTAAGATTACAAATAATGATTATGATTATGATTAGAATTATATTTACTTTGCTCGCTACTTCTGCTGGCGGAGGGTGAACGACTTGACCGCAAATTGGAACTGGAACCGCGAGACGAGCGCAGTTTCTGCAACGGCTGCAGCGTTAAATGATCCCGGCACGTGCTCTGACCACTGCTCACTGTTGTCAACGAATCCATTATTGCATATTGCTGGCAAAGAACTCAAACAGTTGCCTCTCAATAGCTGCAAAAGAAAACAAAACAAAATCAGCTCGATTATTAATATATTTGTAGCCGTATTGTCATTGAGAGATTGCACACAACAGAGAAACAACAACTCGAACTCGAGGCGAGTCCAGAGTCGAAAGGTGAATCAACTTTTCCCTCGCTGATAATGAGAATCCAAATGGCAAATCATTGAAAACTATAAACTGGAGCATATGCCCAGCTGCCCAGCATGTCATAATCTTTCATTGCTAGTAATTATTGAACATTTTATAAATTCTTGGCATTTTTATGCCAAATATTTTTGGAATTGCTGGATGATTTAAAACAGATGCCATAGAAATAGCGAGGTTGGTTTCACACTTGCTTTGAATTCGATTTTACATTATCCAAGCTCCTATTAAAATGTGATATGATATTCGTACTTTTAATAGGGTTAATGATCTACATTTTCTATCGCCCAAGGTGAAATTTTAAGGCTGTTAATATAACGTATTAAACCTATTCTTTCTTTGATGATCTATATATATAAAACTCTTAGTCCTGATTGAGTGTAGGTCCAAACGGTTAAGGCTAGAAAGCTGAAATTCTTACACAAAATCGCTACAATCATATAAATTAATAATAATCAATAAGTAAGCTAGTTTTAACTAACGATACTATTTAAAATTAATAGTAATCCAAGTTTTAAGAATAATAATAATATTAATTATAGAACTATAAATTCTAATAAAATCGAAATTTACTCTCAAATTTGAACAAATAATCACACTAATTTAAAAGTAATATATAGTAAACTATTCAGAGCTATTTATATAACGCACCTCTCGACAGGTGTAAGCATTGCACGCATTGTATATATAGTATTTGTATACATAGAATAATGAGTAAGACAACTCGATCAATACTTCCTCAATTGGCAGTTGTTAGTTGACGTTGAAAACGCTGTGGGTGCTCAAGTGCCCCCCCACCCCCCGTACCCTCTATATAAGCCAATGAACAACCTGGAATACACAATCTATGTATATAGTATGTCTAGTACCCAATGCACCTGATAAGGACGTTCGATATGTTCATGATACTATACACTTTTTTGTACTTGGAGACCCCATATAGATCGCACCTAGAAATGTATTATTAATACATAGCTCAAGTGCTGTGCATCGCATGCCAATGTGATGATGATGATGATGATGAGAACGAGGAGATTCGACTGCGTTTCGATTCAATCCGCTGCGATGATGGCATACAAAGATAACAACTGATTATTATTTTGTCGACTATAAATATTTATGTTCAAACTTTGTTGCTATTCACGCGCAATCATTTGCTCATTCTTTCTCTCACTATCACAATTTTATTTTATTTTTTTTTTTTGGGTCTGCACATGTTGCGGTTCCCAAAATTAAACTTTGGCCCAAGTGGGCGGTTAAAAAAGGCTCTACAATGCCTTGAAAAACCAGCTCAATTTTCATTTTAAATGAAGCTGAAAATGGGAAATCCTAACAAAGCAGCTGGAACATCTTTTATGAAATACAAAAAGAAAAAAAATAACAAACAAGGTAATTTTCTGAATCATTACAAATGCATTACTTTGAGGTGCTCAAACAAATTTAAACTAAACTAGTTACAGTGTTTGTACGAATAGATAAACTTTAAAGTTTTTCGATTTACTGTCGAAAAGAGTTACAATTGTAAGTTTTTACTGCTTACACATCAACCTGAAACTATTAGTTTCGCTTTCTTAGCCCATGCCCTCATTTTAGCTCTTTTCAAAGACCTACCTCACCTAAACAAACTAAACACTTGCCACAATCTTAAGTCTTCACACCATTAAATTCCGCCTGTTTTCACATTGTTTTCAGCTGCTTTATTTTTGGGTAATTTTCCATTTCGAACAACAAATCTCTTTAAGCTTACTGTGGACTTAACGCACACGCTCACACTCACTTCAATGGTTGCAAGTTTCTCGTTGCTTGTTGCAACCTCAATGCTCATCTGCAGTTGACTGCGCCCCAAACCGAGTTGCCAATGTGCCACATGTTGTTGATGGGGGCAAAGTTTCACCTGCCTCCTTTTCCACATCATAATTTTCTTTGTGTCCCCTTTTTCGTTTGGAGTTTTGTTGTAAATTTTAATCATCGCATTTTGTAATCTTTTTTCAAAATGTTTTATGTTGCTTTGTTGTTATTCACCTCTCGCCTCATTCGCTTTCTTCGTTGTTGTTTAAAATACATTAAAAAAAAGGCAACAAAATATTTATTATAAAGAAAAGTATCTGTTACAGTGTATGTATAAAATTTGTGTTCAGGGTTATTGCACTCGGAGACTTCGCCACGCGCGTTGTTCGTTGTCTCTCCGACGAGGTCCGAGTTGAGGTTGAGGTGTACTATCTTGATAAGAAGACCTTGTTTGGGCTGCCTAGTTTACTCAGCGATTTGGGTCCGATTAGCAAGTGCAAATGAACTCCATCTATCTATCAAATAAGACGCAACAACTAACATAGCAACTACAAAACTTCCGTTTAATTTCTGTGTTTATCATGACAAAAAGCCAAAGTTCAGACTGCAGCGAGTCTGTATATGCATGTACAATACATGTATCTACAAATGCATATTTACATATGTATGTATGCAGACGTAGATAGATTTGTAAGAATGTTGATTCGCATTTATTAGATTCAATTATGCGCCGTCACAGTCATTTGCTAATGAGTTGCACAACGCGTCGTCATCTTTGGGTTCAGCTCTCAGCCACCCGAGACTTGTTGCCCGCCCATCAGCCTGTTTTTTATATTTTTCATTCTCTTTACATACTATATATAAGTATATATGAATATATGTATGTATGTGCAAGTATCAACCGTACTTTCAGTTACATTTTGCGAAGGTCACGGCTGGCGTCGATCTGACTGCGGCTGGTTTATAAATACAAAGAACCTCACTAAATTATAAGTACCATTTGATCTATCATTAGAATTACAATGGGATCATGTGCGCAGTCTGTTTTTATCGTCTAAACAGAAGTGGTGAAAGGGATCACTCAGTAAAATTGCATTCAGTTCTATTGAATATTTATTGGCCGAGTTGTCAAATGAAAGCACTTTCAGCCAGTGTGAACATCTTAAACTACTGAAATAAGGTGTTGAATTGCATGTCAAAGTTGAAACTTTTTAAAAAAATCTTAAATTAAATTGTACATTAACTACAAGCTTTTCAATAAGCCCAGAATTCTATAACCATTTTAATATTATTGTAAACTAATTTAAGTTTTTATTAGGTTTTTTTTTAATTTGAAATAGTTTTAGTCGACTTATTTGGGTATTCAATTCTATACTCAAAATATAGTGAGTCAAAAAGATTTATATACTAAAAAATCGTTAATTTTAAAATTAAACTTCTGTTTAGGCTAATTGCTAAAGATCCCATTCGAAATATGAAACTAGAAAGTTCTTTTGAGTGAAATTTACTTTTTCTAAACTCTATACACCATATAAACAAAACTCTTTTGAGAAAGTAGATAAATTGTGTTAAATATCTTTTATTGCCGGCAGTTGCTTGTTGCCAACTTTAAACTAAAAAGTTAATTAAGTTTTGTGTTTTCTTTTTGTTGCTCTTCGATTTGCCATGGGGGAAGTTAAAAGCTGATTTCATTAAAAATACATCATTAATTGTAAAAACAAAAGCAACAAGAGCAGTATAAAAGTGGAATCTCAGGTGGCTAGCTAAGGTAAGCTAGGTCAGGCTTAAAGCCAAGCATTGAACTTGGCTGACTTATGGCATAAATGGTTAACGTACTTGGATTTTGCATGGAAAGCAGCTCTTACCTCGAGTCTCTTTCTCTTCTCTTTCATTATGCAAAAAATTACAAAGTTTGTTTAACAAAAGTTCAAGTTAATGTTACGGTTTATATTGTTGTTGTTTTGTTGTTTTGTGGTTGTTACCTCAACTCAAGCAGTAAATGACTTTTTTGTTGTTTGTGTTTATTGTTGCAGGTGTTTAAAATGGCATCAGAGTGTTGAACACAAAGTCAAAGCGACAGACACAATGACAGCAAGTAATTGTGGCATTTAAGAACAGAGAGAGAGAGAGCGGGGGCAAGAAGTAAAAAGAATTAGAGGCAGCAATGTTAATTTTTATTCTGCTTGGCCCCTGTCGACTGTGCTCTCATTTTACCCTGTATCCCACATGGCACGTGCAGGGTATATTAAAGCAACTTTAAACTCGTAGTGTCAATCGAAAACAATTTGCTGATCTCATCACCTCGTCAAATAATACGTTTTTTTTTATCCAGTAAACATATAGGAAGTTTACCAAACTTTATTAAGCACATACAAGAGTGTTAATTATTTGGACTCTCATTTACTTTTCAATTGACAACAAGCTAAAATGTATATATTTTATATTGATTTAAAGTATCAAAATGTTCACATTTAAATGTATGTATTTTCATTAAAACAGACAAAGTCAATTTCCTACCTTTGGGTTTCTTACATTCAATGAACTTAAATTCTTTTTAGAGCTCATGATAAAAGAAAAAAAGGCAAAAAATTAACATTTTCTATGTATTTTTACCAACAAAGTCAATTTTATGTATTTTCTAGGATATCTAGTAGTTGTTATACCCGTTACTTATTAAAAATAAGTAAAAGGGGATATTGTATTCGTTGCAATGTATGTAACAGGGAGAAGGAAGCATCTCCGACCCTATAAAGTATATATATTCTTGATCAGCATCAACAGCCGAGTCGATATAGCCATGTCCGTCTGTCCGTCCGTCCGTCTGTCCGTCTGTCCGTCTGTCCGTCTGTGTGAGCGCCTAGATCTCAGAGACTATAAGAGCTAGAGCAACCAAATTTGGCACACAGATTTCTATAAACCCCACGCAGGTCAAGTTTGTTTCAAAATTTAGCCACGCCCCTTTCCGCCTCCGTAAATCGCGAAAATCCACCACACGCACAGTTTTCAAAATATTAGGTTTTTTTAAACGGTGAACGTTAGCTATAATTATTACCTATCATCCTGCTAAATCCCAACAAGATCGGACAAGGATAAAGGTGGTACTGACTGATTAAAGCTTTTAAGCAATAAAAGTGCCTAAAAGCATGCAATAAAAACAAAAGTTTAATTTATTTAGGTAAGTAACGGGTATCCTATAGTCGGGAGCTCGACTATAGCCTTTCCCACTTGTTTTAATTGAATTGAAGCGTTGACACTTTGCCAGGGGCTGTTGGCGTTTTCGGGGAAGCAGAATTGCAGGTATACCACCTGGACGTGATTCACGCAGAGGGAGGCCACAAAACAAAATTGCGCAACAATTCGTTGTTGGTCAAGATAGGCACTTAAAGCTGCCTGAATTGACGAACAATCGAACAAACGAGCAGTCGGTTCTTTGTCAATATTCTTTAGGCATATTATCGCAGGCGTATTTTAAAGATATCGCAGGTTGTTTTATTTATATTTACGTTTCGAATGCGCATATTTCACTGATGAGCTTGCAATTGTTTTTTAATTACAATATCTCCTTATCAGTCGTGGATACTTTCTTTCATTATTGCATACAAGTATAGTAGATTGGTAATTAGTCAGATACACTTTGCAAATTTGTCATTTTCGTTTAGATAGTAGAATATAACTACTCATTCATACATTCACTCCAGATATGCGATATCTTTGTCAATTAAAAAAGATCTGGAACAGAAAAAAAACGTAGCACATATTTGCTGTATAAATCAGCAGAAAGGTAAGCAACAAGAACAGTTAATGAAACAGAGCTTGACTACAAAAATGAACTCAAAAGAATCTAAGCTTAACTTTAAACTGATATTCATATAAGCATTGATAAATCTATGGATTTCAACAACATTAAATACAGTCTGTCGGTAAGTATATAATTTCCTTACAAAAATAAATGCTGCGATGAGTTTGAAATTTTCCAAATAAGTCATTAAATACTTTTTTCTCCGTAGCACGTAAAATGTCATTTAAATTTCAGATGCAAGAAATGTTTGCCAACGGAAAAGTTTGAAAACAGGTAAGATAAATGGCTAGCAGAATCATAAAATGACTAATGACTGGGGACAAAGTAAAAAAAAAAGAGAAGCAGACATAGTAAGAGAAAGAAGAAGATATGCCATGATATCTGAGCCCGTTGATAAGTCCAACAAATAAGATTAAACTGTCGACTCATGCATAAGCAAACTTACTGAAGAAAGGAATATAAATTAAATAATAATTTTTTATAGCTATATTATTAATATCATAAGATGACAAATACATTTAACAAATATTCTTATCGTTTCTATCCACTTTCCACACGGCAGATAGATACTTTTCTAAGAACAGACCATTACCTGACCCTAATGGTTATTCTAGTTTCTTATCTGAACGAAGCATAAACACCTGACACACAATCGGACAGGTGGCTAAGCTCCCCTCTGTAAAGAAGGAACCGATTGCCCGATTTATTGAACATAACATAATAAAAACACATTTATATTTATTTGATTACAAAATATTAATCAACAAAATCCCTTGTTGTTGTTCGTTTTGGATGACGAAGTTTCACTGACTGTGACTGCGACTACGTGATATCGTGTTTCTGTTCTCGCTTATGATTCAAGAATCTCCCTTCCTTATTTGATTTGTCATATACATACATATTTATTTATTTATTTATTCTGCGCCATTTAAAACAAAACACTTCCTGTAAACACTCGGCACATACGTACATAGCTCAAATGCAGTTCAACAAAGACAGCCGATTATCATGAGACTTGTATGGGCATTTTCTGCACTTCCTCCCCTACTTCCCTTTCCTACTCTATCCATTTGCTCAGAGATAGCATTGCTATGCTTAAATAGATACCCGCAGTGACCACGCAGTCTGCCTGACTCGACAATTAGCTATAGTGTTTCGAGGGTTGATCTATAAGTTAAATAAATATTAACAATCTTAATTTGGACACAATAACAAACGGGAAAGGCTATAGTTGAGTTCCAGACCATACCCGTTACTCATTAAAATATTTCATTGCATACTTTAAGGCACTTACTTTGCTTAAAAACTTAAATTAGCCATTACAACCTTACTAATTGTCCGATTTTCTTGAGATTTTGTAGGATGTTAGCTAATAATAAAGTCCCTGTCATATTTATAAAATCACCTTATAAATTGCAATAAATCAAAAACTACTGTCTGCAGCGGAATACAATGTATAGGGAAATGAAGAGGAAGAAGAAACGAAAAGAATGCATGTACAGTTAGTTCACACCAATCTAACGGTACTTAACAAAGAGCACCTTATTAAACTCTTAGTGTTGCATATTTATAAATTCACAATTTAATAAAAAATATTTTAATGCAAAAAAATTCTTGGAACATGCAAAAAAATTCTTGGAACAATTCTAAGAGTAACTGCAAAAGAAAATTTTCAAAAATATTTTTGCTAGTATTTTAAATAATTTTTTGAAAACTGCAAAAAAGGCACTTTTGCATGAAAATGAGGAAATAACCCACTTAAAATTCACAATTTAACAAAAAATATTTTGATGCAAAAAAATTCTTGGAACAATTCTAAGAGTAACTGCAAAAGAAAATTTTCAAAAATATTTTTGCTAGTATTTTTAATAATTTTTTGAAAACTGCAAAAAAGGCACTTTTTGCATAAAAATGAGGAAATAACCCACTTTTCATGCAAAAAGTGCCTTTTTTGCAGTTTTCAAAAAATTATTAAAAATACTAGCAAAAATATTTTTGAAAATTTTCTTTTGCAGTTACTCTTAGAATTGTTCCAAGAATTTTTTTGCATCAAAATATTTTTTGTTAAATTGTGAATTTTAAGTGGGTTATTTCCTCATTTTCATGCAAAAGTGCCTTTTTTGCAGTTTTCAAAAAATTATTTAAAATACTAGCAAAAATATTTTTGAAAATTTTCTTTTGCAGTTACTCTTAGAATTGTTCCAAGAATTTTTTTGCATGTTCCAAGAATTTTTTTGCATTAAAATATTTTTTATTAAATTGTGAATTTATAAATATGCAACACTAAGAGTTTAATAAGGTGCTCTTTGTTAAGTACCGTTAGATTGTTGTGAACTAACTGTACATGCATTCTTTTTGTTTCTTCTTCCTCTTCATTTCTCTATATTTTGTTTTCCGCTGCAGACAGTAGTTTTCGATTTATTGCAATTTATAAGGTGATTTTATAAATATGACAGGGACTATAGTAGTTAACGTAAATTAACAACAAACAAAATAATAGAAAAATGTATATACTTTATAGGGTCGGAGGTGCTTTCATCTCCCTGTTACATACATTTCAATGAATACAATATATCTTTTACTTTTTTAAATATTATTTTAATATTTAAATTTTTCTATTAACTGAAACTATTTTATTTAATGTTATTTACAATGTTATCGTCAAACCTTATTGTTGAGTAAATTATAATAAATAAATAAATTATTGTTTTCCTAACATGACTTGACATTTCCTGATAAATTCCAATTGTTGTTCCAAGATAAACATCAAGTTGTTTAGCATATTTCTGGCCAACTAAAAGCAACCCTCGTGGCTCGGCTAGGTCCGGTTCTGGCCAAGCAATTACTTTTATGACCGTTATACAATGTGCTAGCCATGTTTCTAACCGGTTCGTTTCTGTTTCTGTTTTTGTTTGGTCTATTAGCGCAATTGGTTTGTGCCACATTCTTAAAAAAGCTGGCAGCTGCTTTGGGTGGATGATGCTGCAATTTTCCATCACATCTCAACATTGTCTTGACCATTGACCATAGCTTATGGCACGTTTCTGTTTATGAATTCTGCCCTGTCCATTGACCATGTGGGTGTTGTTGTTTTTGCTTCTTCTTTTCTTCTTTTTTGCTAGTTGGGCTATAAATCAGCACCATAAGCTCGTTGAAGAACGTGGTGGTCTAAAAAAAACCTTGACCTCAGGTACGTACGTGTTCATACGTGTAGGTTTGTTTGCTTAAGCGTTACAAGAGCTGTACAACGTATTGACCGTTTGGAATACTCATTCATTCACCTACACAGAACTTGAATGCTGTAAAAGTCCAAGTCGTAGTTGATGCCAAATTTGGTTTGTCCAAAATCCAAACTCATTTTGAGTGGGTTAAGGTATAAGACAAAAATTTTAGTGGCTTTTGAGCATCCAGTTTGAAAACCTCATAAAACAACGTCAGCTTCAAGCTCACAAAGTCAAATCGATTTTAGTTAAAATTTCTTTTTAAATTGCAAGTAATTAGCTAGCTTCTTAAGCGTCTTTTTAGCACTTCTCATTAAAGTCTAAGTAAACCTAACTATGTTAAAGTCGTGAATTTCTGAGCGCAAGAGTGTAAAATTGAAATGTTGCAAAATTTAAAGCCCTTTTTTTCTAATTAATGACAAAAAGTCTTGAATTTTCCAAGCAACAAGTAATAAAAATGAACTTAAAGCTTCTTTATATTTGCTAAATGAAGAGTTCTTAAATTTTCAAGACAATAGTTTTAAAATAAGAGTAAAATAATAAATATTCTTTAATTATATTTTCTACAGCCATATACAAATTGTCAAACTTGGCTACCAAATTGGCCTTCAATTTTTGTTATTATTTATTGTGTACGTTTGGCTAATTGCTTTGAAAGCTCGCAAAATTATTAAGCGATTTAAAGCGAACTCAATGACAATTTGAGACACCATTTATGAGCCATTTCAAAGTCAGGCCCTAAAACTGCCAAGACGTGTGGCAAATTTCATTGTTTATTTGTTGCAACACACACACAATAAAATTGCACAATTTGTCGTGTTTTTTTTTAAATTTTTTTGGAAGCTAACTGTAAATGCGAAGAAGAAAATGAAAAACATATGTAAGCAAATTATGCATAATTTTATAATGCACTGACAACGCCTTCAAATTAAAAGAGGTAGGGGAAGAGGAAAGGGAAGAAGGGGCCCGACATTGCATCATCAACGGATGTCGGATTGTTTAATTGACTTTTGACAGGCGGGTCAATAACTTTTCGAAACATTTTATGTGTCACGACATTTGTCAACTGAGATGATAAACAATAACAGCGAACGACGACAACAACAAGAAACGTCTTGAAACTGACTCTGAACTTTGAACCCGAGTTGAATCAGGTTGCAATGACAAAACTTTTGGTTTCGGACTCTGTGTTAGCATTTCCCAACCTCGTGATTCATAATGTCGACCACATACGACGTTTAGAATGTGGACCTAGCTCTCATTTGAGTAATTGATGCATGTAGAAAACCACTTTTAAAGTAAACAAAGCAATTCTTTTAAAGATTATAATTTTATAACAAAGCAATTTTAATATAGAGAATCAGGTTCTAAAAGGAAGATTTAAATATTTCTTGAGATAGAATACAAATCTCTTTACATTTCCTACTCTTTTTTATACACAACTCGTATAACTTTTTTTTTTATATATTTAAATATTTCTTAAAATAAAATACAAATTTCTTCTTAATGTTTTCCTAATCTTCCTTATATAAATTTCTTTTTATTTATGTTTTATACTTGCAATTTATTATCTCTTCCGGCAAAGTTTATTTTTAACGAAAGTATAAATGATTCTTCATCTATTCTATTTTATTATCTTAAGCGAATCACTCAAATTCTGTGAAAAACTGAGCACAGTAATCCATAAATTAAGAATTGTCAACATAACAAAAATAGAATTTGGATCAATTCATAAAATTTTCTCGGCAAATCAGACACAAATAGATGCTCAACAATATCATCTAAAATTCATCTGAAAATGTGAGCATACTCGCAAGTTGCTCACGCATCTTTTCTTAAAGAATTTTGTCATTTGTGCACAATTGAAATATAATTATTTATAAAAATGTTAAGCACATGTTGAATTAAATGAAATGCGCGAAAAAAGACGCCCCATTTGCGTTGTCAGCTTTGTTTAGGCTGATACACCAAAAAATATATAAATGCGAACATACATATATTATGTATTCGAATAAAGGCATATTCATCGTGCAGAGATCAACCTGTTTAACATTTTTACACCGAATGTTCAATGAGTGACGCCGTTGTCATCGTTTTGCCAAAACACCGACGTCGACAATCGCATGACTAAAATGCAAATATACTCGTAAATAACTAAACAAATACATAAGTAAATACTTCTACAATAAAAAACAAGTAAACAAACACAACTCGTTACTGTACAACGAGAAGATACTCTATATGTGAAGAAAATACGAAGATAGTCGCTTTACCGAACAATAAACTGAAGTAGACAGATTTGGAAAAATATAATATTTAAAAATAAGGGAAAAAATTAAGAAGAGTCTAAGTTTTAATGCACTCAGAACACAAAGAAAAATTCTTTGTTTTTTCTTTAGTATTAATTAAAAAATCTTTTACACTTCTTAAAAATTTCTGCAATGGCAACAACCGTGCATAAGTTAATGTAGTATCTTTACCCAAGCTATCTAGATGACTATTTTATCTCTTTATGCGGGCTCATTTTAGTTGTTCATACTTAGCGATCACAAATGTTAAGTCAACCAGTTAGCTCTTTATTCTACCTCTTTATTGACCCCCTCAATTTACAGTTACAGGGTATAAATTCGAAATTTCAGCTACTTTGTCGTCGTCGTCATCATTACCGTGCATGAAATACGAATACAAATGAAACTGAGAAACCGGAAAAATAAAAAAAAAAAAATGGAAAATATCGTACTCGTATCCACGTACATATATACTCATTTTATGCTGCTCAATTTGCTCATTTTTAGACTAAAAACTAAAACGTAAACAAAGAAAAAAAATCAAAGCAGATTGCGACCCCCAATTGCCGCTTAAAGTCTACGAGGGAAGAGCAGAGAGGGGAGAAACTGAAAGAGAAATAGAAACCGCTTTTTGCATTTCGCGAACATTGGACCCCAAACAGACGATGCTGAATGAATCATAAGAGTGAGGCCTGCTGTTGTGAGAGCATTCATCTTGTTGTTATTGTTATGGTTATTTGTATAGTTTGCCATGTCAAAAGCTATTTATTACCCTTTCCAGATGTCATTCTGGAGATGTACAATCACCATATATGTACTACAGATATATACTTAAGAAGAAGAAAATCTGTTTAATTTGCATTAAAGCATTGTATGTTTGTATTGGAATACCCTGTAGAATATGAGTATTGTGAAAATTAAGAATATTCTAAACTAGTTAGTGGAAGTTCTTTGCAGGGTAACTTTAAGTTGAGTAAATTTAATTGCAAGAATCTTCAATCTATCTGAAAGTCGCTCATACAGCGTATTTGCGTAGTCGGTCACACTTCTAATGAATACGTTTCTGTTTTGATTAAAACTTAAATTATTGATTGACAAGCAGACAAGACCGCTTCCCCTCCTTTCAATCAACTTAAGTTGCGTCAGACCACAGAAGTGACCCCTTTGAGTATTGCAAAAGGTGAAAGTGTTTTCACTTGTTGTTGTTGTAGTTGTAGTTGTTGCTGTTTGTGTGTTTTACAAACAGTTTAACAATTTTTTTTATAAATTTATGTAATTTATTTGAGTGCATAAATGAGCAACGGAAGTTGTTAAAGTTGAGTGGGGACACTCTGTTGCTGTTGTTGTTTCTGTTGTCATTTTAAGGTCAGTATCTGTTTTTGGTCATTCCACACGTTGTTGGCACAAATTGTCTATTGTTGCTGTGTAAGCATTCTCGGTGTGGATGAGTCAGAATAACGTAGACAAAGTTTCAAACAGCAATTAAGATGGGATCACATATACATATGTATTTCTACATTTTACTACTTGAAATGAGATACATAATGCCCTGTGAATTGAGGCATTTCTCGAGTCTGTTAAATTGTAGCAAATGAATGCTCGAAGAAAAGAAATAATCCAATAAGCGGCTTTCAAAAGCAATTATTCAATTGCTCAAGTAATTTTAATGTTGATTTTATGATAGTGCTCCTGAAAGTAATTAGACTTTCTTTCACTACAATATTTAATCTATAAATTATTATAGCTTTTAACTCAATTATGTATCGCATCACAACACTAAACACAGCAATTTACAACTATAGATAAGTCAAAAATTAGCGTTTCTGTGACTAATTATAATCATTTTTTGCTCATTTTATCAAGCAATAAAAGCTTTTCATTGTAAATTCGGAACTGTACAACATCAGATTAACAAAATCGCAGTTAAGCAATTTGTAATTAGATATTTAATATTAAATGTTTAAATTATTTGTGTTAATTATTACTCATTGGGGGCTCATCAATTTTGTACAGCATCAATTTTTATCGCTATAAATCTTGCCTTTAATGTTGATGTCTTTCCTTTAATATTCACAAATTCTTATAAAATACGGGCATACAGTGAGACCCACATTAAGGCAACCCCTGTTTTTTGTACATCATTAAATGCCAGATTTTTTCGAATAATATATAATATTTGACCTCCGCTTATATAAGTTTGAGCCCGTATGGTTTTGAGACCTAAAGTGGAAACACTGTTAATAATCCGCTGAACGAAATGTCAATCAATTTAATCACAAACATTGCGACATTTAATTAAGCTTAGCGTATTATTTATTGGGAACGCCCTCGGATTGAGCTTCACTTTAAACATGAGTCAAGAGCCCAGCCCATTTAGCAGGGAAGAAGGCTTATTTACATATATTGGTCGAGTATCGTGCATTATGCAATATAATCGGAGCATAAAACCAAACAAAGCACCAAATATCACGCAAATATTTGCATATCTAATTAGTTTAATTTAATTTGCGCTTATTTTTTACTGTTTTTGTTTGTTTGTTTCTTGTTTTTGCGCTCTCTCGAAAATTTTGCGTTTGTTTTTTCATTTTTGGCATTTTCATTTGTTTATTTGCGTTTCTCGTTGTTGTTGGGCGTGTGCCCAAACAGCAAATAGAATGGAGAGCAACTCAATAAATGGGGAAAATGTGGAAATGTGTGGCAAAGAGAATAGAAAAGCGAACACGTGCTGCCCAATTTCCAACAACAACAACAACAAAAAGGCGACCTAGCAACACAGCAACAAAGCCCAATGAAATTTCATGCTATGGTTTTCAGTATCATGAGCGTATTTTCTGGTTTTATGATTCCTTCGAAAATAACAAAATTAGTTATACTGAAATAAAATACCTCGAACTTGGCATTAATTACACTATTAGATTAATGCATTCCTGGATTATTTTAATCGTTTTTATTTTTGAATTAAATTTAGAATTATATGCAGTGTTTTTCTTAGCTCCTAATGAAATACATTTGTTACTCAAAATACGCCATTTATGAGTGCTGGCCTCTTGTGGTTTTAACTGGACTGCTCAGTGTCCAGTCATAAATTCAAGCCATATTGGATAAGGCGCTAATCACTTTGATAACGTCTAATTAATTGTTGGCTCAAATCTATTTTGGGTTTAACCGATTAGCTCTAACTTTTTGCGTAAAATTTTACTAGATATACAAAGGAGGCAATGGAAAATTAAATAAAGGACAAGAGATTTATACGATCAGCCTAAATACATTATTAAATATTTTAATTGAATGTCTACCCCTATTAAATACAAAGGATTTTCATGAATAAGCTTTGTGGCTTTCCATAAACTAAGAACCCACATGGACTAATATAAAAATCATGACAAATGTTTTTTATATTGCTACTGCTTTTTATATAAACATATTCATGTTTTATGCATTTTATGGATACCATAAAAAACCATAAAATGTATAAAACATGAATAATTCTAAATCTTTAATTGTTATATATTAAAAGTAGAATATGGTTTTCAAGTATTTAACTTACTTGTACTATAAATACTAAATTTAAAACATTGTCGATAATGTGAACGCGGATAGTTTATAAATATTTCTAATTTGCTTATCTACTTAATTCTCACTTGTGTTAACCTTTTTTCTATTGTGCATTTAGGCCCCTTAGCAACCGAAAGATTCCAGTCGCCGAATTAAATAATCGAATAAATGTCAGCGAAGCGCATAAATAACATAAAACATATTTTTCTTAGTCGCTTACTTGCTCAATGAAATATCTTTGGCATATTCGACTATGTATGAGAATGTATGTGTGTAGAAACATACAAATATACACATTTAAATTCTAATGGTCGCCAAGAACAACTACAGCAACAATAACATAAGGATAGTCTTATAGCCGAGCGGAGGAAAGGCAGGAAGAGAAGAAAGAAGAGTATCATAAATAATTTCATCAGTTGTCAGAACGAAGAGCAGCAAATTTTCGGATTAGTTGAAGAGGGCAGACGAGCAAACATACATTTATATATGTGTATATGTGTGTGTGTGTGTACAAATTAAATAAATAAAAAGAGTACGAAAATTGTGATTCTCAGGCATTGACCAGAAATAGCAGCAGCGACTAGCGACAACAACAATAAATAATTCTTTTCACTTGCTTTTTTGTTGAATTTAATTCAATTGCAGACATAACGTGATATTGCAACTGTTATTACAATTGCTGTTGTTATTGTTATTCTTGTAGTTGTAGATAAAACGGTGCCTGGCTCCAAGAACAACAACAACGCAAGAGTAATCAGAAGAAAGCAAACTAAAGACGGATAGCAGTCAGCTTCACACACACTCATGATACATAGATATGTATGTATTGGAGAGAGCAAGTGCAGCTAATTGAATTGATTATATGGGATGAGAGCTGGCGATTGTCCAATCTGATGCCCACGGACTGTTGCATATCTCTATTGTGATGAATTAAATTGAAGTTGTTATTAACTGTAATTGTGGGTCCATTGCTGGAGCGAGTACAGAAAGAAAAACGAGCAGAGAATGGAAACACGAGAGGAGAGAGAGATCTGGCAACAATAAAAAGTGCAGTGGGTATTAAAACTAAACCAATACACACACTTACACAAACGTGAACGTGTGCGTACAAGGCACCAAGCGTACTGTGTGTGAGCGTAGGTGTGGTTGTTTTTGCCTTTACATTATATGTATTTAAAATAAAAAGTAAAGCAACTATAAACAATTTTCGACACGCACTCACCTTTGGTCTCCGTTGTGGTCTGGGTTGTAGTGTTGATTTTCTTTTGGCTGCATAAAATTTCAACTGTGACGCCCTTTTTTGTTTGGCACACGAACAGAGGCACGCACACACACACACACATGCACACTCACAAACACTTAAGCAACATCAGAACAGAAATATTCATTTGTGTGCGCATATATATGGTTGGTATATATTGGCATATACTTGATTATATATTAACAACTATTTGAAATTTTCCCTTAGATTTCTTTTCTTTGATTTTCATTTGCACCTTCTTTTTGGCCGATTTTCTTTGCGCTCGAATTTGTGCTCTGTGCGCATCACAAATTCAGCCGCACGATTACCAAATTTTTGGAAAAATACAATTAAATAAAACGTCTGGACTGCGCATCACGTCGTTTATTTAATCGGTATCTTGCTGACATAAGTTGCACTTTTTCTGAGTGCCAATTATTTATTTATTTTACTCAACTGCTCGCGGAACATGCACTCCTCTCACCGCTAAAAATCAACACACACTAAAGTAGTAGAGTTGTATCGTATCGTTCGGACCAAGGTGGATTTACTAATAAGGTGACGTCGTCCGGTGTGGTGAGGATACAATAATTTTTTCACCTCTCTCTCTCCGCTCTCAGAGAGACAAGCGCTTGAAAGAGATGGCAAACGTTTTACGTTCTGCACTCTTCGTTTGTTATTGTTTCAGCTGACAGAAAAGAAAATGTTCATCATATTTAAATACACACAGTTCATAAAACAATTGCAGATTTCAGTAATAATCAGCTTATTCTTTTTATTGCTTTCTTTCTACGAGTTTATTCGTAAAGAAGAAGACAATAAGAAAAACATGCGATACACAACCTCTTTCGACAACGTTTGCAGGCATACTGTCAAATGTTTGTAACCTCGAAAGAGGGCAGCTGTGGTGACAACGTCACCTTATAGTAAATTCACCTTGGTTCGGACTAAGTTCGATTGAACTATTCACCAAAGTGAGCGAACGAACTAAATCCCTGATTGTAGGTAGTGATGTAAGAAAACATCGATTCATTGACAATCGATGTTTTTTCGGCGATATTTCTCAATGTTTTTCGATATTTTTGTTGATATCGATGTTAAGCGTAGCGTCGATGTTTTCCAAAACATCGGTTTTGCATTTATAGTAATTTGAGAAGTGTTTGCAATGCCAAAGTATGTTTATTCGAGGTTCTCATCTAAAAGCCTTTTTGTAGTTTTTATTTACATATACTTTTAAGTTAAAAACAGTTTGAAACTTATAAGACTGTTTTGAAAGCATAAGTTTTTAGGAAAAAAAAGTCATGTTTAACTACGAAATTTTTTTTTCATAAAATTTTAAGGTTTTCATGCATTAGACATATGTTCATCGATGCATCGAAGTTTCGTCCCGATGTATCAACCCAACATCCCTAATTGTTATTTGTCCATCTCTAATAAAAAATGCATTTCGAGACAACAATCCTGTGGCAACCTTGGAACCCAAAACACAGCTGGCAGCCATGAAACTACAGAAAAAGTACGATTGGCAGATTTAACTCTTTTTTGGTATATTTTTCCAATTTAAAGTTGGAAATTTTGAACAATTGACTTTCATTATACCCGTTACTTATTAAAAATAAGTAAAAGGGGATATTGTATTCGTTGCAATGTATGTAACAGGGAGAAGGAAGCATCTCCGACCCTATAAAGTATATATATTCTTGATCAGCATCAACAGCCGAGTCGATATAGCCATGTCCGTCTGTCCGTCTGTCCGTCCGTCCGTCCGTCCGTCCGTCTGTCCGTCCGTGTGAGCGCCTAGATCTCAGAGACTATAAGAGCTAGAGCAACCAAATTTGGCACACAGATTTCTATAAACCCCACGCAGGTCAAGTTTGTTTCAAAATTTTGCCACGCCCCTTTCCGCCTCCGTAAATCGCGAAAATCCACCACACGCACAGTTTCCAAGATATTAGGTTTTTTTAAACGGTGAACGTTAGCTATTGTTTTTACCTATCATTCTACTAAATCCCAACAAGATCGGACAAACAGAAAGGTGGTACTGGCTGATTAAAGCTTTTTAGCAATAAAAGTGCCTAAAAGAATGCAATAAAAAAAAAGTTAAATTTCTTTAGGTAAGTAACGGGTATCCTATAGTCGGGAGCTCGACTATAGCCTTTCCCACTTGTTTTTTTTTTAAATTGTCTTGGGTTTTATATTTTTGTCGATTTCTTAAGTTCTGATTTTAAATGAATTTTATCAACTTCACTTCCCGAAGAGTCGCAAGTTCCCAACATTCATTACAATGATCTCCATTATTTTATATAATTTATAATTGTTTTTGTTTCATTAAATTATATTTTATTGCTAAATTAACAAAAAATATGTTCACATTTAAATTGCGCGCGTGGCAATATTTAGATCCGGAATCGAATCGTTCGGTTAAGTGCTGACCACTAGAAAGTGCTGCCATATTAGGTATTTTACGCTAGAGCTGGGATAAAATCGATTCAGAATCGAGTTAATCGATTCTTTTTTTTTCGTTCAAACATAGATTCTGTTTTGGTAGAATCTATGTATCGTGAAGCATTCATCAGCTAAATTCACCATACATAGATTCTACCGAAACAGAATCTATGTTTGAACGAAAAAAAAAGTATCGATTAAATCGATTCTGAATCGATTTTATCCCAGCTCTGTTTTAAGCAACATATTTCGAGAATCAGGCATGCGTTGGTGCCACAGCTTTTTGTCTCCCATATAAAACTAAAGTCAATTTAAGATATTTTTTCGAAAAATATCATTTTTTTAACATATTCTCTAATATTAAAGGCAGAATTTTTAGATTTAACTTTTAACTGGCTTCATTAAAAAAAAATGATTCAAATTAAGTATTTAATGTATATTTCGCTATGAACGTTTTTAGTGTTGAAATACACTCAAGCACTGCTTCAAAAGCTGAGTGATATAATACATTTATTTTTGAATGTATGTTTATTTTGGATAAATTTGCCAAAGAGTTAATTAAAATGAAGGTAAAAATATTGGAACATATTAAATATACGTGTTAATTTCTAATTTTAATTGAAATATGATTTTTTCATGTTTAGCAGCATATTGGTATATTTGTAAACGATTTTTGGGGAATTTGCCATTGAAAGTGTAGGGTAACATTGTTAATGGTCTCTCTTTTGACATTTTCTTTCGTGTTTTGTTTCTCGCTCTCGCTTGAACGTTACGGACGTGTGCTGCCGCTGCGCGTGTGTGTGTATTTAACTTGGCTGAGAAATACTTAATTATACAATACATATGTAATTTGTTCTGAAATATGCAACAAATAGCATTCACGACACAAGTGCAGTGAGTTTGACACACATGAAGTACGTGCGGAATGGCAGGCAAATGCTTTAATAAGCATAATACATAAGTTCAATTACGTGAGTGTTTGTATGCAGCGCACGCGATAGAGCGAGTCAGCAATCAGTGCCCATCGTCGTGCATAGCAGAGTGAAAGAGAAGCCAAATCTCTAAATTGCTTGTGCTTCTCACTGTAAATGTGACGACGAAAATGGCTTAAAGAAAAGAAAAATATTCGGAGTCGGCACGTTTGTGTGTGTTGTGTTTATTTGGCTCTGTACGCGTGTGTCTGTGTTTCGAGTTCGAAATGGAATTTACAACAAATTGAAATACAAATAAAAAGTTCGATAAAATAAATGTAACAAGAAGAAGAGCAGTAAGAGGCTGCCTCGTCTGTTGTTCAATAAGTGCAAGAAAAAGAAGAAGAAGCGGTTGCCGCCGTTGTCGTGTGTACGTGAGTGCGTGTCCGTGTGTTTGTGTATACATGTATTTGTGTTTGTGAGAGTGCGTATATGAATACAAAAAGTAGCAGCAGCTGAAAAGTGTAATATCAGCAAAGAAAATATGAGCAAAATGTGTGCAAAGAGCAAAGTATTAAAATAATTTATATTTTTTGCAGCGCAGGCTAAATCGTAATCACATAGCAAAATCAACAACAACAACGATGCAAAAATAATTATAGTTCAAGGTGTGAGCAAGCAAACAACAAAAACAATCTGAGGATTCGTCGAATCGTATTTTTCTCTCTTTGCAACACCGACAACAACAAAGAGGCGTTGTGTGGACCTCCGAAAATGTCACACAAAATGCAGAAACAACAGTAACAACGAATGGAATAAGTACTAAAGACTTTAATCAAGAAACAAAAATTTAGAAGAAGAGCGAACGACAGAAGAAGCGAGTGTTGATCGAGCGAGGGCGGCGTGAAATGTGAGTACCACCCTGTATAGAGCGTGCTCGCGCTCTTTATTGTTATTGTGTTTCTTTAGTATGTTTGTGACATATGTATCAGCAAGCGGTTTATATATATTTTTTTTTTTTGCATTGCCTATGCAGATAGTATTTTACATTTGTATATGTTTGTGGTAGCGATCTCTCGATAAAATTGAGCGGAAATGAGTCTCCTTCATACTTTTTGTGGTTATGAGTGATAAAAAGAGTAAAATAATGGGCGGAAGTGGGTTTGTAAGAAAGACCTTGAGGAATGGTCGATAAGGAGGACTGAAGTGTTGTATGATGGCTTAATATTCGTTTGCAGTGGACCATATTTGATTAGATGCAGTTAAGGTAAACATGTTTGATTAAAAGAGGCCTTGATGATTGGAGTTGCGATTGGATTACTCAACAATGTTGCGCCAACATTGCTGCAGTTAAGGTAAACATGCTTGCAACATGTTTGATCAAGAAGTTCTGTTACGGTGTCAGTCATACAACAAATCCAATTAAAACACCAAAGTAAACTAACAACAAATCACTGCGGACGGCAGTCCGCGCTAGTGACGAAAGCAGCACGAAGGGTGCGAAGGCGACTAGCATATATACACAGGAAGAATGGAAAATTTGCTATGACCGTCCGATCGGGTCGAGTTATATACCGATCGAAAGGTATCAATTTAACTTACAAATGTGCATATTAAGACTTTTGGAAACTCACCTGGTTCGTGAGATAAACAGGTGTAAGTGGGAGGGAAAAAATTTAAATGATTGGGGCAAATGGGGCCGTTGGGGTCTTTTTGATTTTTTTTTTAATTTTTTAACTATTCTAATCAAAAATACGCGTCGAATGACACCTCGATCATCGAAATCCGATTACTGGTTCAAAAAATAATTAATTTTGAAATTTTTAGTCGCCTTTCGAAAATGAGATGAAAAGTCAGTATGTCTGTTTGTTTGTTTGTTAGTATCAAAGCGATGATTTAGCTAAAATGTTTGAATGAGGACTTGTTCCCGCTCAAAAATATAGAAACGTTTGTTCTACGACTTTTTCGAAAAATAGCTAGTTTAGCGGGAAATCGCTAAAAACCGCTAAAATTAAAACCCTCATAGCATCCAAGCGATAGAAGCTACAGATATGATCTATATATCGATGAAAAGGTATTTTGAAGGGCTCTTAGGCATACCTTCAAAGTTTTTTTTTAAAGTAAAAAGGTAAACAGCTACAGGTGAAATAATTTTTTTTTTTTAATTTATGAAAAATCTACAAATGAATTCACTTTTAAATATGTAGTATGTTGTAGACAATTCAATTCCGCGTCTTTTGACATGTAACACCTATCTCTCAAAATTCGTTTAGGCAAGATATTACCTGTTAATTGAATATACCTTTTACCTATACACTACTGCATGTATACTACTGCATGTACACTACTTGCACTGCTTGCAGTGCATGTGGAAAGATACTGCTTGCAAGTGGTGAATTCTTTTTGCGGCAGATGAAACATTTTGTAATTCCAATTACAGCAAGATCGAAATATATTTATAAATATATATAATATTGAAACGTCTCTGATTGAATGTGTTTTTAATTCTCTTAATTATATAATTATTGAATTGTTTAAAAAAATATTGCAATTGTCAAAATTTCCGATGTCTTATTAAAAAATTTCTGATATCTTATAAAAAAAACCTCTTTACGAGGTAAAAGTCTAGTGCCGAAAACATTTTCATGCCCCAAAATTTCTGATATCCAATTTTGTGACGAAAAATATTAAATTTTACACATGAATTATTAAAAATTAAATTTTTGTCACTGGGCACATTGCGCTAAATTTTTCATACCTAATAAATAGTACTTTTTTGCGAAGTGCCAGTGACAAAAAATTTTATTTTTTAATAATTCATGTGTAAAATTTAATATTTTTCGTCACAAAATTGGATATCAGAAATTTTGGGGCATGAAAATGTTTTCGGCACTAGACTTTTACCTCGTAAAGAGGTTTTTTTTATAAGATAGCGAAATACAAGTAATAAAACCAAACAAAATTAAAAAATGGAACCGACAACCAAGTATGGCAACTAGTTAGACTTGCTTACAACGCACGAACACATGTATCAAAGACACTGACAAACACACACACAAATAGACTGATAGGCACACACATGCGTGCCAATTGGCCATTTATGTTGCTTGACCGCCGTCTGCATTCGCCTGTCAATTAAAAAGGCTTGCCAATTGTTGTTTTGCTTGTTCTGTTTGTTGTTGTTTCTATGCATTGCCATTTTTTCCTCTTCTCTCTTTTAACTTGTGCATTCAGTCAGCCCACGCATTTACCAATTCGTATAAAAAAAACTTCAATTCAATTCATTTCTCTTTCCGTTTTATCGTTTTGCTTTGTTGCTGCGGCTGCAAAATTCCATGCCGAAAGAGAAATCCACAAAAAAGGGCACAAAGCAAAGCTCCAAAGAAGCAAAAGAAGTAAGAAAAAATTAAAAACGAAAAACAACAAAAGAGAGAGCAGAAAAAACGTGGCAGCTAAACAAAAATAAGTTGCTCTGTTTTTTTGTTGTTGCTGTTGCTGATGCAGCGTTGGATACACACGAAAAACAGACAACGGCCTCAGTCAGCGCCAGCAGCAGCAGCAGCTCTGTTTTGCGCTTGCTGCCTCCATTCTGTCTCCTTTATTATGTTTACTTAGCTCTCTTTGTGTGAGTGAGTTTGTGGTGGGTGTGTTTGTGTTTGTGCTTGCGGCAATTGCGCTGTCTCTCTCTCTGTGTCTGTGTGTGTGTGTTGTTTGTTGTCTGTTTTGTTGCTTTGTTTTTGTGCTGCTGCGGTCTCTGCGCGCTTCGTTGCATTTGCTGCGACTCATCAGCAGCAGCAGCAGTAACAAAAGCAACGACAACAAGTCAACTTCGGGCGTTAGTTATATACAAAACATACAGATAATGTATGTATATGTAAAATTCCGTTGCTATTGCTTCTTCTTGTTCATCTTCCTGGTTGCAAACTCTTTTACACTGCCATTTTTAGGTTTTAAAGCTTGATAATTGAAATTTGGCTCAAAGCTTAAATTAGATTTTAGTTAATCTGAATTTTGACCATTTTACTGAGAGATACATTCAATTCAGTTGGTTTTCAAAAGTGTAAAGTCATGTAAAGTAAATTAAAACCGAAAAAGGACCAATTTAATTAATATGTATCATTAAATATAATCATATTTAATTCATAAACTAAATAAAGAAAACGTAAAGGTTTTAAAAGCTTTTTCTTGATTTTAAAGTCAAAAATGTTTTAAAAAATATTTTCAAAAATGTATTTGAATGATTCGTATCTTAAATATGCTTGAAACGCATTTAGCCTTAACTTTGATTATTTTGATATTTTCGTTAACACATTACACTATTTATTCAATAAATTCAGATAAGTATCTCAATGTTTACACGCCCCAAAAAAGAATGCGCCATATGCCCACAGATCTCATTCTATAGAATCTTGTATCTATTCTTACCCATAAGTATGCATATATTGGAGTAGCGTATCTATAAGATACAAAAATAGTTGCGCTGTATCTTTGGTGCATTTTGGAGGTCTGGCGTGAACTCACAAGCCAGAAACAATGCCGTCCGAACAAAAATAGATGCCACAAAGAATAAAAATCAACGAAAAACAACGAAAAACTTTTACACAAATGCATTCTCATTACAAAAGCTATGGAGAGGGGCGGGGTAGTAGCGGAGGGGAAGCGGGGGTAAAGTAAATGCAGATGCGGATACATGAAATCTTTGCCTGCTGCAAAATTTTGTTGTCTGTTTAGAATTTAACGCTAAATTTAGATGCGATTAATGGAAGAGGGACGAGGGCACGGAATAGAAGCTGATAGCGGAGAGCGGGACGAAAAGCTGAACACGCAGCTGCAAAGCGAATATAGAGACGAAAGCAAAAGGGCAAAAGTTTTTGGGAATACGAGAAGAAATCAAAAAAATCAAAGCAAAGCTATTAAAAAAGCCAAAAACTCACAGATACAATGTCGTTGTTGTTGTTGAAAGATACTTTAAATTTTATTTCATTTTCTATGAGCATCGTGAGTGACTTTCTATGTGTGTGTGTGTGTATTTTGACAGTTGAATGAACTCGCAAGCAGCAAAAGAATAACAACAAAAACTACAACAAGAATTTCTTTTTTTTTGTTGTTTTTATAAAGAAGTAACAAATAAAAGTAATAAGTAAAAGCTAAACGACGTACAACACAAACAAAGCAAAAGCGGCGTTAAAGATAAACGGTATGACAAACCGATACAGAGGCAGCTCGAGAGAAAGAGAGACAGAGAGAGAGAGAGAGAGACAGAGAGACAGAGATAGCATCAGTCAAAGCCACAAAAAGTAATTTTGTGTTGTCTGTAAACTTAAAAAAAAGAATGAAAAGAAAACTGAAAAGCACCAAAAAATTAAAAAAAAGTACCAACTGCGTGCAGTCTGTAGACTGTGGAGTGCCGTTGAAAGAGAGAGAGAGAGGTAGGGAAAGAGAGTGTAAGTTAGAAGAGTGAGTAAGAAGATAGCAACAGCTACTAGACATCAAATGAGGTTTACGTAAAGTTGCAGCAACATTGTGTTTGGGCCACAAGCTCTGAAAGGTCCAAACATAACAAAGAACTCATAGAACACGCCACACTGTGTTGTGTATCTTTGGCATACATACATACATATGAGTACGTGTATGAGAAAGGAACGAACACACACATACCCACAGATACAGATACATTTTGGTCTATGGTCTTTGTTTGTGCCTTGTGCTTTCTTTATCAACGGTTATTTAGCCCATGGGAGGCGCCTGTCTAAGACTGCGACGTTGCCAATTTTCTTGCAGTGCAATGCAGTATTTTCACTCTCTTTGGAAACTCAATTTGAATGTAAGATGAATAAAACAAAAGATTAGTTTGAATTCATTTGAATTTATAGAGGTAATGAATCAATTGGCTTGTAGTTACTAAAATAATTAATGTTAAGATTGTATTTGGTATCTTTTAACCTAAAAGATACTTTTTTTTACGCCAATTTCTATCAAATTATTTATATTCCATTCTTGAAGCGTTTCGAATTATTTCTAGTCACTCATTCATTCAATCAGCTTCAATCAATGCCATTCACTTCGAATGCCACACACACACACACATACACACAAGAAACTGTGTTTGCTAAGCTTAGCACATTTTCATATCGCCTTCTCTTTCTCTCTCTGTCTGTATCTGTCTCTCTCACTCCACTTTAGTTAGTCTCTCTGTGCATTTTTCTTGTTGATTCGTCATTTAATGGGCTTCGTTTAAAATCGAATCAGGCATAGTTACTCAACCAATGACATCCCATTCCATTTACAATGGGGGTCAAGTTGGGTTGTTGTTGTCGCTATTTTTGTTGCTGCTGACGCTGCTTTAGTCGCACGCAAATCGCGCGCTCTTTGCTGCATCAGCCTTAAGGCTTGACATATAAATCGATCGACATATGTACATACATACATATATTTTTTAGCTGTTGGTTTCTCACGCTCTCTGTAAGATCTGATATATCACACCTGCCAAAAATCGCGCATACAATTTGAAACTTTTTGCAAATGTAACGTTCCAGTTTTTTCTTGCTGAAAATGACTTTTTCTTTTTCGGCAGCAGCTGCCAACTTAGGCAAAATAAAAGGGAAGAAAATGAGCTGGAAAAGCAGAGGACCAGAAGAAACAGAAATATAAATATACGTAGACATGTGCTTGAAAGCCAAACTGGAGGCTTTGTCAGTCAACGAATTGTAAACGGGATATTTGAAGAGTTGTTGTTGTTAGGAATACCAAATTGGCGCTTGGTATTGACCATTTGGCAAAGTTTTCTTCCTTATACTTCACATACCCGGGAATAAAAAGTATTTCTCAGGTTTCGCAATATATATTGTTCAAACAGAAATTCAATTTTTATATTATTTAATCAATTAATTAATTATTAGAGAGCATTATATTTGTTGACATTTCGACTGTGATTTTCCAGTATTTTTAGTAGCTTTATAAGGAACTGCCAGTAAAGCAGATTCTTTATTTATTGTCTTGAGTGTTGCCTTTTATTAAAATTTTTAAAAAAGTGTTTTGCTTATTTGACAATCTGACTAACAAGTTGTTACTTTAAGGGTAAAAGATGTGAGCTCCTCAGTCTATTATCACATCTGGTTTGCCATTTATTAAAGCCAGTATTATGATGGAAACTTATCGATATTCGCTGAATCATTTAATATTATTATTATGTATAAAATGGTTTTTAAATATCACGTATTTTATATCTGCTTTTTTAAAAAATTATTCTTGTTTCTAAATAGTTAATTAAACACTCAACTTTAAAATGAATTCTGAACTTGAGTATTCCTTAATTTATTTCATGAAATTATCGTAAAAAAGATCTTTTTATATTTCCACGTTTTTCTTTATTTTACTCTGGTTCACATTTGTAAAAGTATCTGTAAGTTATTAGCCTTTGGGCCTCTTCATATTTCATCTGATTTCTAAGCCGCAAAGAAACTGTAACAAAAGGAAACACTAATTGGACAAAGACCTCGCATAATAACTTTATGCTAAAGTCAAAACAAAATGTATCTGATGAATACAAAGGCAACAAAGTTTTCCAGCTACTTGGCTAAGCTTAATCCTGGGCTAAACTAGCGTGTAATCATTATAACTAACGTCAGATACGTGAAGGTGTGTGTATCTGTGTATCTGTCAGATACACTTTTTGATATGTGCAATGCAGAAAAGGTCATAAACATAAACAGCATGTGAACTGGCAACGTGCTAGCAATTCCTCACACTCCTCCCTCCTCACTTGCGAGCAATTTAAATGTTTTATACATGGCAACAGAACAGAAAATCGATGGTAATTTACCGTGCGTCTGTCACTCTGCATGTGTGTTTATATGTATGTGTGTGTGAATACATCTACATACATATTTCATTTATTATGTATGTGATGTACATGCGCAAAATTCCCACATCCCGGAGAGAAGAGTGTGTAACTTTTTTGTAGACAAAACAAAATAAAAAAAAAGCAGCCAACGATAAAAACAGAGAAGAGAAGAAAATAGAATGAGGAAAAGAGGAGCAATCGAAGAGAGCTGAGTTGAGAAAAGGAATGGAATGGAAAGGAGCATAGCTTAACCGTAAAGCCGCCCACAAGGCGTTTGCTTCAGCCTAAGCTTTGGATTTTGAACGCTCTCACTAAATTTGTATGTCTTGCTCATTCCCACACACACACACACTTGCACTCTCTGTCTGCTCTGTCCTCTGGCCTCTATCCACTATCCACTATCCTTGCTGCCTCCCACACAACACTCTCGCTCTCTCTGGCCGCGCTTTGCTTCTGCTTCTGATTCTCTGCTGCATTATTTTCATTTTCAACTTTTTTTTCCTTTGGCTTTGGCTTCGGCTTCTGCTTTTCCTTCTGCTTCTTGTTCTTGTTTCTTTACTGTCGCTTTGCCCGCCAGCAGCTGCCTCCGCTGTCGACCTCATTCGCTGTATATGATGGCGCTTCTTTGACTCTCTTTCTCCTTTCTCCCCCATGTCACTTGGGGCCGCAGCTGGCAACGCACATTTTGATAACATTCCTGATAAAATAATGTGGCAACAACGCACCAACAGAGCGGTAAGAAACAAGGGAAGAGGAGCGGCCGAAGGGAGAAGGGAGAGAACGTGCCAGGTCAGTGGGTGGCATGGCACAGACAGAAGAAGTCAGCTCAGGCGTTGTATGTGTGTGCTCTGTAACTAGTTTTTTTTTGTTGTGCCCGTTTTTACTTTGGTATTCTTTGCGTGCAACGTTGCCAAACTTCACAGCTCAAAAAAGCTAGGCAGCTAGCTGTCTATCTCTCTCCCTCTCTTTTGCTCATTCCTAACGTCAATAATTTTATTCATTGAGAATGAAGATAAACTGGCGCCTCTCCCATTAATTTGGCTCCTCGTGTCCCAAAAAGCTTTACGCCTTAATTTAAGTTGGCTGCTTTAATATTGCACATTTTGTTATTGTTCCTCTTGATCTGTTTTATCTAATTAGACTTGTTGTTGCTTTGTGATGTGCGTCAAGCAAAAAGTTTTGCGGCTAATTAAACATTTCTGAATTTGCCTTTATTGTTTAAAACTGTTGACCAAATTACTGATAAATTCGTTGACATTTCTTTAAGCTTAAAGTCAAAAGTTTAAACACGGCTAAGGCATTTTGTTAGAGTGTGTACACACTTGCACGTATTTGGAAACTTGTGATTATTATCATCAATTGAAATGGGCCTATTGGGTTCACTAAGCCGATGGCTAATAACAGTATTTAAAATGATTGCATGAGTTTGTCGTTTAGTTTGGAATTTGTAGAAAATTTAAAACAGATTACATTTGGATATTTGTAAAATAAGATTAGTTTAGCTTGCGGCAGTCTTAACTGCAAATAGAATTTAAAATGCAAGATTTTATCTGCTATTTGAAACAATTCTTTATTTAGTGGTGTCTAGATACGGTTTAGAACTAGATCATTTTAATTACATGTAATGTTGTTTAATTTCTTAAAAGCCCCTTCAGACGAGCACTTTTTTACCGACACTTTTTGTCAAAAAGCTGTCCGTTTCGATCACCATCGCTCACCGATGGAATAGAACGTGTTCCATTTCCATCGGTGAGCTTCGGTTTTTCACCGGCGCTTTGAAATTTTGTGTGGTTACGCGACACGGACAGCTTTTTGACAAAAAATTACAAAAAGTGTCGGTGAAAAAGCGCTCGTCTGAAGGGGCTTTAAATATAGAATCAAACAATTTTAAAAGTCCAACAAATATTTACACAAAATGTATGTTATTTTAAAAATGTTTAATTTGAAGAATTTTTGAAAATATATTTCTAAATTTTATACTATTTCCTTAGCATCGAAATATATTTTAGAAAAATTCTTCGCATTTTAAATGAAAAGATCAATATTTCGTAAAAATGTGTTAGACTTTTAAAGTTGCGTAGTTTATTATTAAAGATGTTGAAGTATCTCCATTTTCCTAAAAATATGTTAAGCTCTCTAAACTAGTTAAAAGAATAATAAGAATATTTTATTAATAAATTAATCTATATCAAACAATCGTCTAATGACTAGACTCTAATACCCCTCTAAGACCCCTTAAAATAAACTTACGGTACTTTATATTCTGTTTAAAGCGTTGTATAAGCTTTAAGCTTACTTCAAATTAAACTTATTGAAGGTCTTGAAAGCGAAATGCCACGCCCTGTTGGTGCCGACAGTTTCACATTAAAAAACTCATCTCCACCCCGTTAAATTACTACCCCAACTCGATTCCCGCTCTCTGAATTTATATCAAACATTTGACAATTCACATTAATTTAATGCGCGCAAGCAAAAGCAAAAAAGTGGAAGCGGCAACAGCAACAAAAAGTCAATAAAACAAAAAAGCCAAATTCTCAACCCCAACTCCCAATTGTGTCCCCCAATCCATGCCACACATTATGCCATCGTGCAACTTAACTTAAGGCGACGACGCCCCAGTCACTTCCAGTTTCGTCCTTGCTGTGAAATTTAAATGCAGACGCCATTTCTATTACTCCACACATTAAATTATACCACGCGCTGTTGCCAAACGATATTCTGCCAATATACCAGGCCCTCTGACTCTCTCTCTCTCTCTCTGTCGTAGCAAATATCCCAAAAATTAAATGGCAGTCGAGTCGAAAATATAAATACAAAAAAGTAACTTGGAAACAGGAGCGGCTCCTTTGCTTTGCTCAAACCTAAGGCATATAACAGTGCAACCCCCCCTCAAACCCCTAAGGGTTGTATGTATGTATACCATATAATTGTGTGCGTGTGTGAGTGTATACATATATTAAAGACAATTTCTCTCCAGTTAGAATATTTGCCAGGCGCCGCCCCAAAAGTTGCTGCCAGTCAGCAGTAGAATTGCTAGGGACAGCAGCGGGTGGGGGTTGGTACAGAGGAAGGGGAAGGAGGAGTAGTAGGTGCATGATTATTTTTCATGCTTTCTCATTTCGTTTTACTGTCGCTGCCTTAACACTCACTCGCACACAAACACACACACACACACTTTGAAACTTTCACAATGCGGCTGCCTATGAGGGTTGCTGCTTACAGCGACGTCAGCAGCATTAAGAAAAATAAAAAATCAAGTAAGAGAGCCTTAGACAACAGTGCTCGACTACGAGATACCCTGGTACTCTACTAATATTTGTACATATTTACAGATAAAAGCACATTAAACTGTGCTTTCTTCTTTTTCTTGAATTTGAAATTGTCTATTATTCGAACGTGATGCATTTTCTGATCACATCGATCCCAATTTTCCTAACAAGTGTTTCAAAACTCAAGTCTCTAGCTCTTAAATTGGTCCGCCAAATTAATCTTTTTTTAATATAATTTTTAAATAAACTCTGCATATCAAATTTAGTGCTTCTCATTTTTACCTTGTCATTTTCTTCATACAGATTGAGAAACTTGGCTATAAAGACTCGACTGTTAATGCTAATAAAGTATTCTTTATACCTCCTTCTCACCAAAAACAATATACCCTTTCACTCTACAAGTAACGGGTATAACAACAACGCTGAAGAAGAAGCAGCAGCAGCAGCAGTAGCCGCCTCACGTGCGCCTAAAGTTGACGTCGTTGTGGGCTACGACTTTGTCGATGTTATTATTTTTTTGTCTTGTTTTTGTTTTCTTATTTGTTGTTGCTGCTCGCACGCTTATATCCACATGCACATCTATAGCACCACAAAACCCCACCCACCCCATTCCAGTGGTCGCCTTTGCCGCCCAACACATTGTCTGCCCTTGATATTATCGATTTTTGCTCTCGCCGCATGCGACGCTCTTTGGCCTTTTTTGACGTCGGCGCTGCCTCAGTGTATGTTTGCTCTCAGCATGCTGCTGCGCTCACTCTCCCACTCTCTCTCCCTCTGTCTCTCTTTCTGTCTCACTCTCATACCCAACAAAAAGTCTGATATTCCCAAAAGCGCGCGAGCTTCTGTTTTATGCTAAGCTTTACTTTTTGTGTGGGCAGCCATTGTTGTTGTTTTTGTTGTGGTTGTTGTTGCTTTTACTGTATGTTTATGTACATAAGTATGTGTGTGTGCATGTACTTGTGTATATGTACATATTCCGGCCGGCTATGCTGCTATTATTTGCACATAATGTACTTTTGGCTTTTATGTGTTGGCTGCTGTCGCTGCTTCTCCTTTTCCTGCTGCTGCTGCGTTGTTATTTATGGCATTTAACCCCAAAACCCACCCACTCAAATTGCTTGTGTATGTACAGTACATATGTATAAGTATTTGTGTGGCGTGCTTTAATCTTACGCCAACCAATTTTGCACCATTTAAATTTGCCCGTTATGCATGTACCAGACTCTCTTATTTAAGAGTCTGCTGTGTCAGTTTTTTTGTTGCATTTAAGCTTTCAGTTTTCAAATTTATGTTCATCCCTCCACTTTGTTGTTGGGCGAGGTCATTTACCAGCAATTCTTTACATCTTCTTCTTGCTTTTAAAATAATTTCATAGTTTTTCTAATCGAACTTTAATAAATTTAATCAAATTAATTCAAGTGCGAATTAGAAAGCAATTAAACAATTAAATGCATTTCATAAATATTGAATCAACTTTTTTTTACTAAATAAAAGCCTATTTTAAGTATCTTAAAAATGTAATCAAAATTCAACACTCACAAAAAAGACATATTTCCAGCCCCGCCCAGCGATACATCAGCAATATCATATTTCTTTTGAATATGGTATAATGTGTTTGGTCTGCACCAAAAACCTTTTAGAATTCCCTATAAATCATAATTTTAAAATAAAAAAAAAAAATATGCCTCGACTTGTTTATTCCATTTATGTGGGCATGTTTCCTTGTGGCTCTTTCAATCATTTATTTATGCACAGAAAAAGGGGCTGGAACAATATTGTATGGTTAAATTTGAAGGGTGTACTCGTGTATATTTGGGAGTGTAACAAATTTGAGTAATGGCAAATTGAAAGGGAGACGTGTGGGAATTTAAGTGGGTAATTCAATATGATTAGTTAAAGTCGATAAAAGGGTAAAACAACTTGAAAATTTCTTAAATATTTACATGTATTAATAAGAACTATTTTGACCATTTGTATGCCATGTAATATAATAAGTTGAATTTTTAAAGGTACACAAATTGGAAAAATATTTTTGTTACGTAAAGTTAAAGTAGTTAATATGGGAATTAATTTTTCAATATGTCGATTTATTGATATGTAAACAATGGGCTAGATTAGCATTACAGCTATTTTGTCACATTTGCGACTTAGAATTCTCAACTGGTTCTAGCGCCTCAAAGATGTCATTAGGCTTGGATCGCTGGTCAAGTCGGCTCAAAGGTACTGCTGATAGGATTGGCATCTCTTGAAACAACTGTATACCGAGCCATATATTAGACCTCAATCTAACTAGACTCGCCTATAAATTGATATTTAATATTATTTGACAATTACTGTGTTAAATAATAAATATTATAATTATATTTATTATTTATAAACTAAGTTCGAGTATTAGTCATCCCTTTGGCACTTTAAACTGCTTACAAATGTATCTTGAATTATAAATCTACCACACGATTCCACTTTTTGTAAGGCATCGTCTTACTCTCCTGCCAAACTCTTTTCTTATCAGCTGCATTCGATCAACAGAGGGCGCTTCTCCTACGTGGCCAGGCTGACAAATAGCTCGCTGCTACATATGAAACACGCCCAATATTGCCAGAAGACTGTAAACACCGTTAAACAGCGTTGGGGAACCCGTATAACGCTCTGAGTTCCTGGGTTAACTTTATATTTTGTTGTTGTTTTTGTTTTTTATGGGTTTTCGGGGTGTGGTTATTACCCCCCGCGTTGTAAGTGCGAAAAACAAAATGAAAAGCCATAAACAGTGAGGGTCGCGTGTTTAGGCGTCATGAATTTAGTAACCGTCGCCGCTTGACATTCGGAGACATGCCCATAAATCCCCCTTCATTCTCGGCGCCCCTGCCCTTGCAGTCGAGCATAAAAATATCTTTAAGCACACACAGTACTCACAATGTTCTCTCCCCTCACTCGCTCACGTGAGATGTAAACATGGCAAATGTCCTTAAACTTTTAGCACTCAGTTTTGCATAGACAACAACAACACAAAAACCACAACGGCAACTTTTGGTTTTCTTGTTGCTCATTCATTCGATTCGTCTGCCCCTTGACAAGCCCTTTTTTTACGCTATGACTTTTATTTATGCGATAAAAATAAAGCGATAATAAATGGTGGGCAACAAGCGCCAAGTTATTGCACTCTCGTCACTTTATTTGTCTCTCTCTCTCTTTCTCTCTGTCTCTTGCGCGCTCAGCAACAGCTGTTTGGCTTTGGCTTAAGAAAGTTGGAGCAAAAGTTCAATTGCCTTGCCCCGGGCTCGACATCGACTGCGCTTCTCCCACACACACCTTGTCATGCTCCTCTCTCTCACACACACACAGTGCATTTGCATTATTTATGTATTAGCGGCAGCGACAGCGACAGCGACGTTAAATGTTTTCCGTTTGCTTCATTTCCATTTTGCATGTGTTGCGTAATTTCCGCTCCTAAACTGTAAAAACTACTCAAAGAGAGACACAGAGCGTATGAGTGAGAGGGGTAGTGAGGGAGTAGTAAATCAGCTCATGTGTAATTGTTGTAGGTCAGTTCCGTAAGCTCAAGCCTAGACAAAATGGAGCGCAATTGAACAGTGGTAAGAAATTATGATTTAAAAGAAAAAGAACAATTCATCTGATCCTAATGATATAGGTTGTATTCTATTTAAGCATCTGTCCCTTTGAAAGCGATAAAAAGAATTTGAGTACATAAAATTAATCATGGGCTTAAAAATGTGGCAGAAACCTTCCATATTCACACGTTTCCAATTAAATTAACTTAAATAAATGATTTCAAACCACCTATAATTAAACATTAAATATTATACAATTGCGTTAAAAAATTATAGATAGAATTATTATACTCTTAAGCAAAAAACATATAACGCCTTCGAAAGTTACTCAGCCAATGCGAATTAGACTTGACTCTATAATTAAACAGCAAACTCATAATTACTTACTTTCCCATTTGTAACAACAATGAAGTGAAAATGTTTTCGTTAAATAGTAGTAATTTAAATACCCTGTAAGAAGTGTAATTTGTTTAGAAATAAAAATGTTCATATCGTTATTTTTTAGATTTAAATTTCATTTTGCAGATTAAAAATTTGAGTCTTATAAGAATGAAATGATAGCTCCAAGGTACTTTGTAGTCTAGTATACCGCATTGTTAAGGTTTCTTTTTTTTTCTACCTTAGCTTCAGCGTCTGTAACAATGTAAACCGCAAATTATTGTAATCGAGCCTACAAGATGGAAAACTGTCTGGAATTTTTTAGATTTCTAGGAATATTTTGCCGGTTGTTGCCATTTATGTTTATATTAATGAAAGTTAACATCTCTGTAGATAAATATTTACATGAATAGCGGAACAATCTTTTGAGCATTTGAAAAAAATACCCAATACACGGATCAGGGAACAGGTGAAATGGAAAAACCGATTGGAAATTTTCAAAACAGGATTTCCTTAATACAAATAGGTTCAAATGTTGATAAATAAGAATATATTATTGGTTGTTATTTTATTGTGGGTATTTAACACTTCTCACTTCCGCAAAAGATAAACGTAATACTTTGAGAGTCCGTTCAGAACTCAATCATTTTTATCAACGATTAAACAATCTGATGTCATATACTTAAGAAGAACCGCCTTTTGCGATAGGAACTTGAAAACCAAACATAATTAATATAATATTAATACATATAGTGAAAGAACAACAACAGATACGCAGATACAGATAACATAGGTATAGGTAGTAAATAAATATATATAAAACAAAGTGGAAATAATACTCCCATTATAATTCGAAATACATATTTATTTATACTTTGGCATAATTTCAACACATACTTGTATATGAGTAAACATGTATATGTATGTATATAAATAAAAATCTGTGTCAAATAAACTTTGCATGTTTATGGCGAATTTCAGTGTTGACATTTTTGTTGATGTTATTGTTATTGTTGCGTTTTATGTCTCATTTTGTTGTTTGAGGCGGCGGCGATTGACCCGCTTTTAACGGACCTCCGCATGAATCATGAATCATAAAGCGGTACCAAGTTCAGGCAAAAAAGAAAAAAAGAAATGTGCAAATAAAATTGCAATAAAATGCACATTATGAATGTGTGTATGTATGGTGAATGGTTTGCATGTGTGGCCCCACTGTGCGTGCCAAGTGCGATTAATGCGGTTCTGAGAAATGAAATGTGAAATGAGTGGCAAAAGGAACAGAGCAATATCAACGGTTGTTTTTGTTACTTTTATTATTACTAGTTGCTGTTGTTGTTGCTTTATTATTACACCGGCTTTTAACGGTAAATTGTAAGCGACGATTACAACACAAACACACACACTCACACATATAGTGACAGCACTTAAAAATAGACAGCAATTCGATATTACAGGTGCGCAAACGAGACGGCAATAGAGGAAGCTAAAATTTGCTTGCACGTTAATTGAAATGCTTTGGTCAGCGAAAGATAAAAACAAACAAAAGCAAAACGAACGAGGAGCATGCAAAAGCAAAATAAAATAGAGGCAAGCATCGTCTGAGTGAGCTTATGTGTAAGTCTGTATATGTGTGTTTGTGTGTGTCTGCCAGACAGGTTGCGTTATTTTGAAAGTGCCATGCAACGGCTGAGAGTGAGAAAGAGAAGGAGAATGGCAAACAAAGCTTCAAACTCCAACTTCAACTCGAAATTATTAAATTGCAGACGCGCGACTGCGTGTGTGTTTATGTGTGTGTGTGGGGGTTTTGTAAATGTGTTAGACAGCGGCTGTGTGGAAAGCGAACAGCGAGTCACGCACACCAACAACAGAGACTGCGACGTCGATGTCGACGTCAACGACGACTACAACAGACAAAAGCTAAAACTGTCTGACAGAGTCGCGGGCTGTCGACGAACGAACGAACGAGTTGAAGTGGAGTTGCTGAGGAAAAAAAAGAGCAAAAGAAGAAGAGCGCCATACAAAAAACGTGAGCGTACGCTTGCATGTGTTGATGATGTGTATGTATGTATGTATGTGTGAGAGTATTTTTTTGTATGTGTGTGTGTGTGTGTGTGTGTTAGTGATAAAGGTCGTTGCCCATGCGGCGACGTTGAAGTCGCACGACTTTACGCCAGAAATAAAAGCAACAACACGTTGGCTGAGAGAGAATAAACGCGACGGCTACGTATTTAGCCTAAGGGCATAAAATGTGTTGCAGGTCTCTGTTGGCCATTCTTATTGTAGACTATACATACATATGTATCTATACCTGTATGTGTGTGCATATTTACTATGTATCTATAGGAGGCTTCATCAGTTTTTCAGTTGCAGAAAACAAGTTTTGTGCACAGTCAACCAAACAAAATAGACAAAAATGAACAAAGCTAAGAGGCAAATGTGGGCGTGTATATACACATGAAAATGCATACGTCTGTGTGTGTGTGTGCATTTATTGTTGTATTGCCTTTAAGGCCGTTATCGTGTGCCGCCTTCAGTTGTCAGTCAGTCAATGCGACAAGTTTAGTGGGCTTTAAAAATTTAAAAGGGACAACGAGTCCACGAATTGGCTTGTAAGAAAACTGGGCTGAAAGTGTCTTCCATTTGTACAAGAAAACATTTAAGATTGTTAAACATACATAGATATGAACATAAATGTACTTAAGAATTTGTATCTTAAAGATAAAAAAATGGAAAATATACTTTCAGCTAAAATCACTCTTTTGATCACAAAAAGCGATCCTTATTTTTCCAAGCTTTTAATAAATACATGAAATCAAATACACTTATAAAAAAAAAAGATCTAAATTCAAGATTTTGGTCTCAGAACTAAGAACTTTCGTCTAAAAATTGCGTCGGAACATGAAAATCTTGAAGTAAGAAAACACATCTTGATTTTTAAGATAATAAATTCTTATATTTTCAAGACCACAAATCTTAGTATAAGACTAAAACTTATTATTTTTTTAAGTTTATATGTTCTTATTTATAGACCAACAAGTTTTGAATACTCCAGACAAAAAATCTCAAATAAAGATTAACTTAAGGTCTAGTTATGTCGATATGACACTAAAAAACAAACAACAACACACTAAACACTTGCAGAACGCAGGGAGCACGGCTCGGTATACAGCTGTTTCAAGAGATGTCAATCCTATCATCAGTACCTTTGTGCCGACTTGACCAGCGATACTAGCCTAATGTCATCTTTGAGACGCCAGAACCAGTTGTGAATTCTAAGTCTCAAAAAGTGTGTTGTTGTTAAGAGAAAAAGATCTCAGATCTAACATTTTTATTCTTAACTTAGGAACTTAAGATTTTTTAGAATAATACTCTTAGTTTTAGTAATTTGGTCTTAAAATGGTCTTATTTCAAGAACAAAATATTTATATTTGAGCATTTTATTCATTTATTAAGAACTTAAGATTTTCAAGATTAATATTCTTAGTTTTAGTAATTTGGTCTTCAAATATTCTTATTTCAAGAATAAAACATTTAAGATGAATGTTCTTGATTTTAGAAAGTGGTCTTTTTTTTCAGTGTAGTATTTTTGTTTTAAACAAACTACAAAAATTACAAATTCCTACCAACTGTTGATCAAATATTTTAGAGAACTTTTTTTTTGTTTTTGTCATATATTTAATTTAATAGCTCCCCATGGAATAATATTTTGTTTATTGTTATCTATTTATACTCTTTTTTCAACAGTTAAAACTTTAAAAGCTGATTTATAATGTTTTATTCTTGGTAATTTTGCCAAAGAAACTGGTTGTTGTCTTCAGGGTTAACCAACAACCTTAGAATGACCTCATAAGAAAACTTTAAAGACTTGACTGAAATACAATTTAGTTAATTACTATGTACAAAATGAATAAGTGAATAGTCGCGAATGAAAAGCTTAAAATTAATTACTTTTATCATTTCAACATTACTTTGTTTCAATAGCAAAATGTTTAAAGTTGCCAACTGTTGATGATGATATTGATAATTTAATATACATATGTATGTATGTACTTGTATGAACAACCTTGTTTATTACATAACTAAATAGAAAAAATCTAATGCATACAAATATGACAAGTACAACAAATGCCTAGGACAAGTATTTCTATTGCTTTTTTCTTTGTTGTCATTTCCTTATTTAACGTGACACTTGTTAAAATTGCATTGAAATTGAGAAGACACCGCTGATTGCTCGCTATCTATTTCTCTCGCTCTCTCTCTCTCTCTTTCTTTCGTTGTGCTCTCTTTTTGCTCTGCTCGCGTAAGTGAAAATGAACACCTGCACATTGTTGTTAGATCGGTTTTGTGTTGATGTTTTTGCTTTTGCGTTAGCTTTGACTGTTGTGGCGTACGTGCCTGAGCACTCTGCTCGCTCACTCAATGCAGCTAATGCAGCTATTACGTCGTCGGTCTATGCTCTCTCACACTCACACACACTCTAATAGACACGCACTAGCGAACACCTGTCAAACGCACACAGGCGAGAACAACTAAAACCCGCTCTAATGCCTTGCACGGGGATAGAGGGAAACAACGCCAACATCAATATTAACAGCAAAAGCAGCTGCTTGTGTTTCATTTCCATATTGTTCCACTTGCACATAACAGCAGCGTCTTCTAATCTTGCTGTGTCACGTTCTTCTTATAAAAATGTTTGAAATTCTGATTGTATTTAATATGTATGTATGTGCGTGTATGTGTATTGTCAACAGCGTTGCCAACTGCCGACAATTATTGGTTTGGTTTGGTCTGGTCTGTGCGTCGCGACGTTGCCATATTTCACGGGCTTACTCACGCAAGTTGCTTCAATTAAAACAGGTTTTATTCAAACAGATATATGTATGTACGAGAGAAAGAGAGAAAAGAGCGATCATGATCCATGATCGTCATGATATCTCTTTACCTGTTGCTTTTGCCTTTCATTGTATTTCACTTGTTGTGCTGCCTCCTGGTCTTTGTGTCTTGGCATTCTTTGTTAAATATGTTCACTGACCTTTGCCGAATTTCCAGTTTTAATTTATTTTTTTTTGTCTTTAATTTTTAACTCGCATTACTTAAAAACGTTACATATGCTCAAATATTTATGCATGTATACATTTTTGTGTATTTCTTTTTTTTTATTGTTGTCATATTTGTTTTTGTTGAACCATTCACTACGAAAACAGCTGCGAAGTAGAGGAAGAGGTGGCACACGAATTGGCATGTTGTCGGGTTGTCGGGATGTCGGGCGGTTGAGGGGCAGTAGGCAATGCTCACGAAAATGACCTTCAACTTGATTTTTAATTAAGTTCAGTTCAATGAACTGACACTGTCAACGACTCGTCGCCATCGTCGTTGACTTTTTCGTGTGTTTTATTTAATGTTTCCTTTTTTATATTTTTTTATACATATTTCTTTTGTTAAACGCATACGCGTTTACACAGTTGTTGCTGCTTTCTTCTTGTTTTTTATATTTACCGTAAAAGTAATGCGTCAATTTTAAATTCTTTGTGCTCGTTTCGATGTTTGCATTTATTTTTAGCTTAATATCAAAAGTACGCAAATAATATTTATTTTATTATATCGCGTCTTGAATTTTATATTGGTTATTACCCAGTTTTATATGGGAGGGGAAAACCTCGACTGGTAGTGATGTTGAAAAACTTCATTTGAATACTCATATAATATTTGTGATTCATATTTTGGATTCATCGCTAAATTAGTTTATTTACTTTTTCATACTTTGATACTCAACATTGTTTATTTTAGAGAAAAGAGCTAATTCTTGCCTTTACATTAACCAAAAAACAACTCAATGACAAGGGCAGCTTTGTCGCATTTCACTTTAATGGGCATTCCATGGTTTTCCCTTAGCTTTTCGTATCAATGGGTTTCTCAGCAACTTTAGAGCTTTTTTCATGTTTCATCTCATTCATTTCTCCTTTTTATTGTAAGTCATTTTGGCTTTACAGCTTCCAGCTATGTGCTAGCCATAATTTATGCAATTTAATCGCTTTTCTCAGCATATTTCTTGCTGTTTTCTATCTCTCATACTTTATCTCTGTGCTCGTTTCACATAAATTGTCTTCTGTTTTTTTATACCCGTTACTTATTAAAAATAAGTAAAAGGGGATATTGTATTCGTTGCAATGTATGTAACAGGGAGAAGGAAGCATCTCCGACCCTATAAAGTATATATATTCTTGATCAGCATCAACAGCCGAGTCGATATAGCCATGTCCGTCTGTCCGTCCGTCCGTCTGTCCGTCTGTCCGTCTGTCCGTCCGTCCGTCTGTCCGTCTGTGTGAGCGCCTAGATCTCAGAGACTATAAGAGCTAGAGCAACCAAATTTGGCACACAGATTTCTATAAGCCCCACGCAGGTCAAGTTTTTTTAAAAATTTTGCCACGCCCCTTTCCGCCTCCATAAATCGCGAAAATCCACCACACGCACAGTTTTCAAGATATTATGTTTTTTTAAACGGTGAACGTTAGCTACTGTTATTACCTATCATCCTACTAAATCCCAAAAAGATCGGACAAACAGAAAGGTGGTACTGGCTGATTAAAGCTTTTAAGCAATTAAAATGCCTAAAAGCATGCAATAAAAAAATTTTAATTTGTTTATGTAAGTAACGGGTATCCTATAGTCGGGAGCTCGACTATAGCCTCTCCCACTTGTTTTTATTTTATTTTTGTTTCTTTCTTTTTTACTCGACAGAATTTTTTCAATTTACATTTTTTACCATATTTCATCCACACCTTTGACGCCCCTTTTTTTGTCGTCATTGCTGTTCCTGCCAAGTGCCCAACAACAACTTTAGTAGCCAGTTTCAATGGGTTTCAATGGCCAACACCCACCGCCCACTGGTAGACAGATTTTATAACCAGCTACCATTGCTACTTACCCGGAAATGCTTGTCGCACCCATTCCACAAAATAATCAAATAAACACACACACTTGCATATACACAATGTGGCAACCCTCTTTGCCACACGTTCTCGCCGAACTCAGCAGCTCTAAAGGATTTTTCATTTTGTGTTTTGTTATGATTATTCGGGCTTTCAGACCGTCTGGCAACTCTTGTGGCAGGTTTATCTACACTCACGAAAAATTGTTGCATGTCAACTCACCCGCACACACATACACATATATTGTACTTATTCCCATATAACTTTCCACAGTATAACCAACCTGACAATAGTTTACACAACCCCCGAAAACCAAAGTAGAATTCGTTGCTAGGAAGGATGTTTCAATTTCAATTTTGTTTTACACTTCTCTTCCTGTTTTTATCGGTCGTTTGGTCTCTCTATTTGTGTGTGTGTTTTTGTGTGCAAATGACATAAACCTCCCCAATTCCCTTACCTCTACTTGCTCGGGCTTTTTGCTTAGAAAACATTGAGCTCAGTGAAAATTGGCATCGCTGCTTTGCTCTCTGTTCTTGTACCATTCTAGGATTGTGCTTTGCTTTTGTTATCGTTGCTATTCCTTTGATTTGGTGATGAATTTATCTACCTACTCTATAATTTAGCAAAGACTTTTATTTATTTATGGTCCTTTGTCATTTCTTTGACTTCCGAAATTGTTGCTATTGTCATTTCTAAAGCGAGAGAGCTTTATTTATTTTTCATTGTTTTCGAGTTGGTTTTGTAATTTTTGTTGATTGTGTCTTTGCTTGGGCTGATTACCTGACTATTTCGGCACGTACCGGATCCAGAATTTGGTAACAGGTCAATTAAAATTGAGAAAATATAGCAGGACTGAAATTAAAGTAAGAACTTTACAAAATATAAAAGTAATTGAACTACAAGGAAATTTGAATTGTGGAGAATGAATCAATAATAAATAAATCTGCAATAAACTAGTCTATATAATTTTCCCTAATAAAATAGTCTTATCTCGTTTTTATCAGTATAATTGGAGTTGAAAAAAGTCCAAATTTGATCACTACTCTGCTTTACTTACCTCGAAGGGTCGACATTACCTAGAAATGTTCTTTTATTTTAAGTATTTGAACATTGAAGCCCGCAAGCGTTGCATTTTAATTACTGACCTATTTTCAATGTTTTTACAAATTTCATTCATTACAATGCCCGGCGTCGCTGTTGCCGCACTTCACAGACAAAACTTTAAAGCGCCAAACGATTTAAAGAGCTGTTGAAAAAGTATCAAACTCGTGAATGTATAGATGCACTTGCGTATGAGTGTGTGTGCGTTGGAAAGTAAATATGCTCTATGTATATATACTACGTACATGCAATTATGTAAATTTACATAAACATAACCTACTAACTAAGCACGCTATTGAAACAAATGCAGCCCCGGTTAACAGTACATGAGCTTCTACTTGCTAATGTCGGTATCTCACTCGCTCTTTGCTCTCTCTCTAGCAATCTATCTCTGTTGCACACACCACAAATAGTTGACCTCATTTTTTAGGACTGTGCACAATTTTACTGCAATTTTTTTTTTTTATTTTGCATTCACTGAGGCGCCGCCTGGCGGGCGTTTGTTGTCGCTGCTGTTTCGTCTCTTCGCCACGACCACCCTACTCTCCTGTCTCTCCCCTATGCCCCCCTTTTCCTCATCTATTGCCAGTTATACATTGAGCTGCGCTCATTTTGTATGCATGCATTTGGCAACTCTGTCGCTGTTTTGCTGACGTTGCGGAACGGTTGGGGAACGGTGGGGGAATGAGTGCAGCGATGGGTAAGGGGTTTTGGGTAGGCGTTGTCCTACATTTTTGGCTTTGTTTTGTTTTGAGCCTTTTCAAAATGCAGGTAGGTGGCGCAGAAAGCGTTTGCAATGCTTTTTAAAAGCGTCATTCAGGGAATGCACTTTCTGCTTCTTCAGCTGATAGATGTTGTTGGTGGCTCCCCGCCTGCTCTTGTTGCCACATTTCATTCACAATAACAAACAGAAGATTTTTTCCATTTGCTTTTCATATATACATATTTCTGCCGTCCTTGTGCTAAAAACAACAACGAGTAGGCAAAAGAGGTTGAAAAATGCTGCAAAAATCGATAAAGCAATTAATGCGAAAAGTGGCTGGCAACCCCCACAACAGCAGAAGCGGCAACCCTGCGTACAAAAATAAACAGCCACCCACCCATAAGAAGAACCCAAGCCATTCCCAAACCGAACTCAACCCAGAAAGAAGAGTGTGCTTTATAAAGGTATATTTTTTGTGCTTCTCTCGTTTATTGTTGTTTTTGTTTTCTCTTCCTCTTTTACTTTTATTTCTGTCTTGCACAGTGTGTGTTTATTACTTTCTGGTTGTTGTTGTTGCAACCCTCGTCAGTGACGTTGCCATGCGGGCTGTTTTTTTTGTTGGGTGGGCAACAGCGCGAATGAGCGAGAGAGAGGGAGGCAGAGAGAGAGAGAGAGAGTGTAAGAACAGAGTGGGGACAAAGCGCGCGCTTAACTTTAATGAATATTTCTTGTGTGTGTTTGTGCTTGCGTGTGTACAAGTATGTGTGTGATGACTTTAATACATTTTAATTCAGCTTTGACTTGACTTCAGACCCTTGTGAGCCCCCGAGGCGACGTCTTCATATCATGTTGAATTTTCATGGGGGAAAATGGGAAAATTAAATTACTAGCTTGCTTATTTCTTATATTATGTAACTGTGTCTTCAGACTCTAAAGTGAGAGATTCAAATAATTTGAGAAAATATTTATTAAATGTACAAATCATATTCCAATTTAAACATTTAGCTTTGATTTCAATTATCAATTTCATTATTTATTTTTTATTTACTTATTTATTTATTTAACATCCCAGTGCTACAAGTTGTAAGGAACTTATGATTATTGCACTAGTCACAATATAATACAATAGATTTAATCCTATGATTGGTATTACAATTCTTTTAAAATAACTTATAATTAATTTTAAAAATTCGATTTCAATTTCAAATATATTTTTTTTTTTACAAAATTGATCATTTTTTTTAAGGATTTTTATATGGAGTTCCTTTATTTATCTTTTTATATTTTACCATTTTTAATAGCAAAGCATTATGTAGTATTAGCACAAATTTTTATTACAATTTATAAAAAACAATCCATTTTAGCTAGCTTTTAAATTTCATGCAATTTTCCCAATATTATCCCTCTCGTTCTGTTTCTGTTTTTGGGGGATTTTCACTTCGCTTTGGATTTAGTTGCTGTCTTCCAACAATATTGATTAACTTTTTGCCGCGTTTTAACAACAAAATCCCCACCCATATTCTTTTTTTCAAGCTGTCAGAGCTGCTCAAACTCAAAGTAGATATAAAACCCAGAGGCTGTTGTTGTTGTTACTTTTCTTGCTGCTATTACTGCAAATGACAAGTAAAACTTCCCATACACTGACATAAAAGCTAATATGAAAAAACTTTTTGTTGGCCATTCCATATGAGTATGTGTATTTGGCCCAAAGCTGTTACGCTTCTGGGCGGCTTCTTAAGGCCGCAACGCCATAAACAGTATTGGCCCGGACATTTTTTGGCAATATGCCCAAAGTAATGGCCAACATCAAACTATGCAACTATGAGCATAGTGACTATGTGCAGTAAGAACTCCATCCACATAAATACTCAGCACTTTTACAATATCTGTTGATATGATATGAGCGGCTTTAAAGGTCGTTGGTTGGAATAAATCTTATAACTCGAACTTTTATAAACAAAAATTAAAATGTTGCCTTAGTTGCAAACATTCTATGCGTTCTAATTAGCGAGCATTCACTGTATCATCTTAAAAAGGTTCAGGTACTTACTAACATATTATAAATGTTTGTATTATACGCCAGTCTGACAGACTTGGCCCAACCCCAAGTCATCAGCCCCTCCCTTTACACACACTCAGACACACATAGAGGCAGCGACGTCGTCAACTGTTTATGCCTTTTGCTGTGCAAGTTTCAACAACTTTTTGCATATTTCAGGACAAGAAATCATCCAACCCAACCACCCACATTACTGTATACATATTTTATAAGTTTGGCCCCAGCCTCAGATCTGTTTCAGAGCTCTTTGCCCCCTAGCTTTGGTTTAGTTATTTCTCATCATCATCATCATCATCATCATCATCATCATCATCATCATCATCATCATCATCATCATCATCATCATCATCATCATCATCATCATCATCATCATCATCATCATCACCATCAACATTTTACCATTCCTCTTTGACTTTGCTATCGTCGTTGTCGTCTTTGTTCGCATTTTCTACATTTTTCCCACGTTCGCAACGGGGTTGTGGTTGGGGAGATATTGGGGATGTTGCAGAAACTCACCCCAAGTAAATAAAAGCAATAAAAGCAACATAAAATGAGCACAAAGTGACTTTCCTTGAGAAACGTCGTGTTTGTTGCCACTTTGAGGGCTGTGGCCGTTAATGTTTCATTCCACTTGTTCCACTGCTGTTGCCATTTTTCCCAGGTGTTTTAAGCATTGCATACACATAAGCTCTTTAATGTTTCCTTTCAAGTTGTTTCTTCACGTTCTTTAAACATATTTGAAGCTTGATTTTTCATGAATTTTCTTCTGCTTTAACCTTTTGATAACCTATTTTTAACACGCAATAATTATGTTATTGTAATATTGTGGGATTTTGAGAATTTTAATCTAAGTGCATTTAGTATATGAAATTCAAAATTTGTAAAAGAGATAAAAAAATATTAATTATAGTCTAAGCTTTTAAATTACTTGAATTGATGCATCAAAAATATATTCATGCAGTTTTCATGACAGAATTATCAATACTTATTCCAAAGCTGCTGTCTATCTCATTTGTTCCGTTTCCATTTGTTTCCTTTATCTATCGTAAATTCAATATCTGCAAATATCCATAACGAATTTGCCAGAAATATTGTCAATCAGCTTTTCTTTATCACTTCCATTTGTCTCTTAAAAATTGGCAACCTTGGGAACTTAGTCCTTTAGGAGCCCACATTAGTCTCTTATACCTTATGAAGGGTGTTATTAAGTACGTAAGTACTTTATCTGTCCGCTTTAATATGTGCAAATTGTTGCAATTAGGTAGATATCATTTATAGGCACATTAAACAAATGACGCTTAAAGTGTTGTATATTTGTTAAATTCGCCCCTAAATTCAATTTGATATCCACCCCACAATGAAAATCATCAAGAACTAAACACATAATTTAAAATACGTATGTGTGCACATATATATTTTGAGTAAATAATTATGCAGCACTCTGTTGGCCAAGTCCCTCTGTCATTTCTTGCACATGTTGCCATTAAATTTTCATGTCAAAGCCATACCAAAAAAAGTTGTTTTTGTTTTTTATTCTGTCTGCTCCCCACGTGCTTCGCTTCCTTATCCCCGTCATATATATGTTTGTACATACATTTACCTTTACCTGTTGCAATGCAGTGTGGTCAGTTGATGAGTGCCCGTTGCACTTTGCAAGTCCATGCAACATGCAACGTCAAGTGGCAGCTGTTTTCGGGCAACCGCAAAAACAACTGAAATCCTTCAGCTTCGTGCGGACTACAAGGAATAAGTGTGTATATACATTGCGATTAATGGCCCTACATATGCTGTCTGGGGTGTGTGCAAAAAAGACAGAAAAAACATACAAATGGGCTCGAATAGCCAGTACTCTGTAATATAAAAACAGATTGCTTTTTTACATACTTGTAAATGATGCTAAGCTAAATAATGATAAAATAAACACTTTATTGCAAGTAATACGCTCAAAATCTGAGTGTGAGATGATTAAGTATTTAATTTAAAAAGTTACAATATATAATATTCCATTTTAAACAAGTTTATCAAGTTTTTCGCGTGTCCAGACTTAACTTTGTAGTATAAGGAGGGTCGATTTTATTTGTAATCTTCGTGGCCTCCTTTTGCCTAGAGGATTAAGTTCCAGACGTTAGCAATTTTCAGATTGTGAGGGTTCAAATCCCAGCATGGGCAAATTTTTTGCATATCAAAGATTTGTACTTTTGAATATTTTGCAGTGCATTTGATTTATCACAGGGTATATTGGGATTGTTTCCCCCTTTTTTTTGGCACGTACCAAAATTTATATTGCCACTGTGCAATCTCTCTCTCTCTCTCTCTTTCTTTCCCCTTGGGATCTTTGGCGCAGGTGTTTGAATTTGCTGCAGGCTGCTGTTCGTAAAAATTTCATTGAAAATGCAACTTCCAATTGCGGTTTGCTGTCACATGCTTATGTCTTGCATTTATACTATTTTAAATTGATATGTATGTGTGTGTGTGGGTGTGTAATCGTAACTAGGTCAGCCACTTTATCTTATCAGTGCAGCGTTTGTTTTGTGATTATGATTAGGTCAGCCGCAAACATTTGATGGCCTTAAATTCCAACAGGTGGCGCTATCGATTACGTTAATTTGCATTGCATAGCATTCAAGTATAAATATGGTAAATAAAAATACTTAAATAACAAATGATTTGTTATCAGCTTAACAATAAATACTGTATTAAAATAAAGAGTACAGTCTTGAAATACAATACTTAAATCAAAATACTATATTCATTGCGATGTTCTATAAATACGAGTCTTATCAGGAAAAGGAAATAGATCAGAGTGTGTTCTATTTGTTGTATATAATTTCAAATTGCGTTTCATGGAATGTACTCGCCAATTGCATGTGTGTTGGTAAGACTTATTGATTATCAATATTGAGCGCATGACCTCAATATCAACCTCTGTAGCAACAACAGCACAAGCTACAACAACGACAAAGAAACGAGCGATTTCAATGCGTTTTAAAATGTGCATCTATATAAGTATATACTTTTACATATACGAAAGCAAAAAAACATATTTATACATCAGTAAGCGCAACAACAAATTGCGCAACATTTTTTCAGCTGCTCTTTTTAATTATTGTGTTAACAACATAATTATAGTATATGTTTTTACAACTTAACGAAACAGATGCAATGCTTAAACGGTTGGCGTTTAATTAACAATAATTTGCTAACTGTTTACAATGTCAAATGTGAAAAATATTGAACGCTTAAGTATCTAATCATTACGCATTGTTTGACCCCTAAAAATGAAAAGAACCTTGCGCTAATAAACCAAATAAACGTAAAATGTCAGACTTTGTGCAACTTTTAACAACAACAAAAAACAAAAACAACCAGAACAACAATTAGAACCGACAAGAAAAAAAGCAGCAATAAAATTCATACAAATTAACGTGAAATCAAAGCGTAAACTAATTTAACCTTCAGTCATGCAATCACAACAAACACGTGACCATGAATAATACTAAATTTATTGTTGTTGCTTCATTTTGTTGTTGTTGTTATTAGTATTATTGTTAGGATGTTCTAAAAAACACGACATTAGCAAATTATGTATTAGACAATGTTTAAATAATATAAATTACAGTAATATTAATAGAGTGCTCCCGGCGAAAGTGCTCGACTAGAAGATACCCATCTGAAAATCCATTTCCCTTTTTTGAAAGCAACGTTTTTCCAGCATTGTCATTAAAAGAAGCATTTTCTTTCTAAACATTTGAAACTTGCAAAAAAAAAATATATTTGGGCAGTTCCATAGAAATGTCAACCGAGGCCAAAAGCTTTAAATTGATCAAAAATTCACATCTTGTGAAATTTTCTTCCAAGCAATATACGCTAGAAGAAATTCACTAGGACTACATTGGAATAAGTACATTTTTTATATATTTTTGCGCAGCTTTTCTTAATAAATTGACTTAAAAAAACCGTTTTTATTTTAATGATTAAACTAAGTAAGATAGTAAGATTGTAATATGAACCATTTTAATACATATAAATATATTGAATGTTTAATTTAAAACCAATTTTACAAGCTGTTTTCGATATATCCAATAAAATTTGATGATAAAACTAGGTAAAATCTTGTCAAGTTCGCGTGTCGCATTACAAATCACTAATAAGCTTGTAAAATAAATAAAATAATATTAATACAGTTGAACTTCAATAACTCGATCTTCTATAACTCAACTTTCTCTCTAAGTCGAGCTAATGACATCGACATAATTAATAAACTTAAGAAAATAACTTTCTTTGGATAATGGTGATTCGAGTTAGGGAAGATCGACTGTACATCAAAATAATTCCTATAAATGGAAAACCACATTGTTTTAATTATGGTTTAAGATATTTTCTTAGAGATTACTCGCCACATTTCGTTGACTTTCGCATTTTTCAAGATGAAGCTAAAAATTACTTTTATTTTTTGTCGCTTTCGCGATGTATTGTTTTCTATACACGTAAAAAAACATTTTTGAAAATGTAAATTTTTCGACTTTTTTTTTTATTTAGAGACGTGCGATCGTCGCGTTCTCGATCCTGGAAATGACTAGCAGAAATAAAAGAAATGTAAACAGACAGTGTAGACTACTTTTAAACTGTTTCTCTCAGTGACCTTGACCCAGAGAGCGATTAGAATAAAGCAACGGAATAAGAGCAATAAAACGAAAACAGTGCTTAATAAGTTAAAAGTGGTTGCTGATTATAAGCATAGAAAAGCGCTCGTCAAAATAACTATTTGCAAAAAGAAAAGAAAGAAGAAAAATATCTCTACACATTTCAATTATTATTATTTTTTTTTAATTTTGCATGCCATTTATTTTTATTGTTGTTTTAGTGGCGATAACAACAACAACAAACAGTGCCACAAGCACTGCACAGACTGCGTGGCAGGCACAAGTCGTAAAACAAAAAAAAAAAAAAACAAAAACAAGGCAAAATTCACAACAAGAACAGCAACAAAAACAAAAGGCAAAAATATATTGCAAATAACTAGAAGAAATAAAAGTTGCCGCTCTCGTGGGCGTTGGCAGCGCAGCTCGCGTGTGACAGCAACAAAACACACTTGTGAGCGTCGACTAGAGGAGTTGGAGAGAGGCAGAGGGGGAAGGAGAAGGGGAGAGAGACCAACGGGAAAAGAGTGTGAGCTTTTTAAGTTGATTAAAAGCGCGTTCAGTATTTCTCTGTGTTCTGTAATTGTGTCAACAGTGTGTGTGTGTGTGTGTTAGTGTGAATGAGTAGGCTTGCTATGGAAATGGAAATGTGTGTCACGCCTCCACAGGCATGCAAAACAATTGAAAATGCTTTAAAACACTTTGCTTAAACTAGTTGATACCCTAAAATAATCTCAATATGAACAAAAGCGGAATATATTATATTTCCTGATGAAATATTTTGAATTTATCGTTTTTAACACTTAATTGTTTTAAATTATGCAAAATGTTACAATTTATAGCATTTAAAATTTCTAAAGCCTATCATTCCATATCAGAGTTCTATTAGTTAATTGAAAATCTGTGTATTCTGAAATAATCACTTATTTAGGTGAGATGAGATCTATATCTGCCTAAATGGATATATTTGTTGTATTAGTTTAAATTGTGAAGCATTACTAAAATACCATTTAAACAATGTCTAAAAGTTACTGGGTGTAAAATGGCACACATACAATCATTTGTATTTGCATGTGTGTGTGTCTAATTAGCAATGTGTTTGCAAACATTTTCTGTTCTCAATGATGCGCTAAATAAGCTAAGCTAGAAATAGAGAAGAACAGCAAAGGAAAATTTACGAAAATTGTGTTTATTTTGCTGTCAAAAGTACAATTCAAAGTAGATGTACTCGTAGATCTAATTATCTAAATCAGATCTTAGTTAAAATCTATAAATTAAAAGAATTTCACTAACTTAAATAAAACTTAATTAGGCTGCAAACTTATAAAACAAATGAAAATTGAATTTTAGAATTGAGTTCGCAATTTAAGCGATAAGTTGAAGCGGGTTTAAATATGTGGGTTAAGCTGATAAGGAATATGTATAAATATAAGTGAGGGGTATTTATAATAAAAGTTTAGAAAATGTAACTTATTTTATTTTAAAAATTCCTAAATTTCATGCTAAAATGTAAATCAACTCCATATTTCGTTTGCCTCCCTTTTATGGCGCCATTCAACAGGGCGTATGTGCAACATGCCTCACATCAAAGTACAGACCGTGCAAAAGCTCAACAAAGCGGAGTCCAGACGTCATAGCTTGACCTCTCACCCCCAACGGGCTGGGCCTGTCTGTATGTTTTGAATATTAGCAAAAAGACAAGAATAACGAGAGGAAGTGGTCGTGAGCAGAGGAATTGAACCGGCGACTGTCTGTCAGCATTGGGAGCGACAATCTGTTGTGAATGACTTTTTATACCCGTTAGGGAGATGGAAGCATCTCTGACCCCATAAAGTATATATATTCTTGATCAACATCAACAGCCGAGTCGATGTAGCCATGTTCGTCCATCCGTCCGTGCGAGGGACTAGATCTCAGGGACTATAAGAGTTAGAGCTACAAAATTTGGCATACAGACTTCTATAAACCCCACGCAGATCAAGTTTGTTTTCCACGCCACTTTCCGCCTCTGTAAATCGCGAAAAGCCACCACACGCACAGTTTTTAGAATATTACGTATTTTTTTATTTAATTTATTTTATATCGATCGGCCAAACAGAACGGTAGTAATGGCAGACTTAAGTTTTAAGCCATGTAAATGACTAAAAGCATGTAATGAAAAATATTTTACATTTATTTAAATAAGTAACGGGTGTATCCTTTAGTCGGGAGCTCTACTAAAGTCTTGCCCACTTGTTTTGACTTTAATTTAGAAGTTGATTGACGGGGAATTGTCCATTTAGCACTGTGTGTGGATTGGATCTAAAGTTATATGTATGTAAATAAAGAAACAATCAGATTAATACATTTATATAGAGATAGATCGATATAAATATATGTACGTAGAGAACATACAGAATTATATATATAAATAGAAGCAGGAACAGCCGTAAATAAATAAGAAGGAAGGTATAGTTACAACAGATGGATATAAATACAATATACAGATTGGATGTATCTACCTGGAGTTAGATCTGTTAGTTCTTTAAATGAAAAATCGGAAATATTGAGCCCTATTTCCTTACATTTATAGTTATTACTTATATACCTATACATTTAAAAATTAACGTTCTCATCAACATTTTTGACCAGTTTACCAGGCAATATGTTATTTGTGATTAAGTTAAAGCTTACTAATGCTATACTATTGTATTTACTTTTTAAATAATAAGAATAAATTAGTTAAAAACGAGTTTCAAAGAAAAACCAGGAATATTGCATAATAATAACAGAGTAAAGAGACAAAGAGGAGAGTAAATTAGTTAATATCTCAACTCTGATCTAATCGCTATGTATGACTCAATATTAAAAACTTAAAGTAAATCTTAGATATATTTCTGTTGCCAGGCTCAATCTTAATGACCAAATGTCTGTGGTGTCCTTTAAATGCTTTATGCATTATTTTATTGATTAACGCAAAATTTGTTAAATTGCTAATGCGTCTCTGTTCAGTCGGATGCTTGATTGGTTGTTCAGCCAGAGTGGTAGATACACAAACAACACTGGCCAGACATGGGATAGACGACACCGGGGGGCGGCAGAAAATGGTTAACCGCCCGAACAGGATGACGGTAGGCCAAACGGGATTGTATAGAAAAGAAGGGGGCGGTGACAGCAATGGATGTGGATGTGGATGTGGGTCTGGCTGTGGCTGTGGCTGTGGCAATGGTGTTGTCTGTAGTCATGGGCTGTCATGGCAACAGTGAGACAGAGATACACTCGCACAGGATACATATGTGTATTTATATGTATGTATGCAGATACCGAGAACAGCAAGACGAGCGGATATTCGCACACGTGCATGCATAACAAATATCAAACAGGGCCATATATAACGATATACACATACACATACATATACATATGTATCTGTATATATCTATTTACTATATATGCAATGTGTGGCAGAGTAGTTGCCAGACAGGATTGGGCTGGGTAACTGTAAACACACACACACACAAACAAGCACACACACAGACATACACACTTACAGTTACTGCAGCCAAAAGGCCATTCAATTTAATGTGGCGCTTGTCTAGCCAAAATATTTCAATGTCCGAACAGGGCTTTAAACCGTTTCAATGGCCATAAAGCTTTAATTAAACCAAAAACAAAACAACAAAAAAAAGAACAACAACTCGACTCTGGGGGTTGTTATTGATTTGTCACAACATTTTCATACATCTGCGACCCTTTCCACTTTTTGCAATGATTTTCAAAGCTGTTGTTGACGATTTTGCCTATGCTAATGAAGACCCATTGTCGTTCTCTGGGACACGCCCACCAGCAAAAGCACAAAGGCCAAAAACAACAAGAACATCATTAAAGTTATACGCGCGGGGGAATTGAATTACTTTTAACACAAAAGCAAAAGAAAAAAATAGAACTTGGAGCGTGCCTCGCATTACAAATTAGCATAATAAATATAAATAATGAGACGCCCAACAAATACAAAAAAAAAAGTGTTTTATGTGAAGGAAATTTGTAACTAAAGCTGCAAAGTGAATAAATCAGTTCTTAGAATTCATGTGATCTCTGTGAAAATTACATTTTCATTAGAGATTTATTTAAGAATGCGATAGTTTATTCTACTCAAACCTAATCTAATATATTTATCCAAAAATTTCTCATATCTCACTGAAAGTATTTGATTGAAACGTGAACGGAATGCTTAATATAAATAAGTTTTCTGGGGAAATAATTTCTTACCCACATACGTTAATCGATTGATTGGGAATTTCTAGAACTTTGCTTAAGGCATAGGCAATGTATGGATACCGTATACCGCTGCTATAAACTTATTATAAAATTAACTTATCTTATGCTGCTATAAATTTAGTCAAATATATTTAGTTTTAGTTTAGTGCGTTACTTCTTTTAACTCATTTTTAATAAAAATATAAATTCGTATTCGTACATCACATTCATGTTCGCATATCACAGATGATTTATTTTTCGCACGCTCATTAGCAGCATCCCAAATTCAACTGTCTGTTTTGATATTAGTTTGATTATTTATTTTAAATGCATTCCACAAAACAAGCCTTGTTTATTTATGTTATACCATATCTCTTTTCTTTCTCCTTGCAGACCCCTCAAAACAATACAAAAAAAAAAAAAAACAAATCCTAGAGATATTTTATAATAAAAAGATCTTTTGAAAACAATTACACACACATACGACTACGTTTTGCAACACTGAGAGACGCGCGCGCAACATGCGTAACGATAGTTGGCAAAGCGCGCGTGCCATGGAACGCAGTGAAATGAAACGCAACTGCTGGAATGCAAGGCGATGAAATCAAAATGGAAATCAAAATGAAACAAAGACAGACAGAGAAGCAGCAACATCATATGGCAGGCGAAAATGTTGTCGCACATTGAGGAAAATGCATCGTTTTCTTAACATACAGCAAAATATTAAATTACGCAACTATCATCAGTTACTTTTGTATTTTGTTGCTGTTCCATTGGCTGCCACTGCTGCTGGAGGAAGTCGACGACGAAGAAGAAGAGGAGCCAGAGACAGAGACGAAGGAGAACGAGAGAGAGAGCGATATATATTTGAGGGTGGGAGAAGCAGCAGCAGCAGCGCAGCAGCAGAAAAAGTAGCAGTAGCAACAATAACCATAACGTAACGATCGTAACGTAACGTGACGCACACACCAGATTCAAGTAGTCGAAAGTCTTTTTTATTTTATTTAAATCATCTCTTAGTCCAATACACACACGTACACATTAATTAACCCAACGCTGCCAGTGTTCCTAAGACAAAACAAAAACAAACAAAAGAAAAACCTATCATCGTAATTGTAACGTAATCGTAGCCGTAACGTAACGCAAAGCAAAGCAACGTAAAGCGCCACCTACACAGCTCCTCTGCCAAGAACATTTTTGATCATCATCAACATCAATATAAGATTATTCATACTATTCATATTCACATAAATGAATGTATCGACACTCGCCTATGCCCATTTCATCAATCAATTGACACTGCAAGCAAAAATTGCAACAATTGTTAAAAAAAAATAACAGACAACAACTTCAACAATTGCGAAGCATAAAACAACAACCGTAACGTTGTTTTAGTGTTTCGTTAATCACGTTTGACCTTTTGCCGCTCAACTGGCAAAAGGTAAAATATGGCAACACCCCAAGTCAAAGACTTGGTGTTGCGTTCGCCAGCTGGCTCCTCCGATACGATCACATTTGCCTGGCCATTGCAAATTGGACATGGACAGGATAAGCATGACAATGGCATCGATATCATCGATACAATCAAATTCGTATGCGATGAGCTGCCATCAATATCATCCGCATTCGAGGAGATCAACCTCAATCACATTGACACTGCCTGCTATAAGACTATGACAAATCTTGTCGATCGCTTCAACAAGGCCGTCGACAGTATTGTTGCATTGGTAAGTACTTAATATCTTAGCTTTGTTTACTATAGAAATCCCATAAAAGAAAGCAAACATTCAACAACTATAAAAAGTCATATTTAAATTGATGTATAACAATTTGGTTCGTACTTTTGATTAAATATGATATGTTTCTTAGGCCGTTTCCCAATCCGATCTTTCATTTCGGAATGGGTTTAAAACACAGTTCCTATCCATATTAAAGAAAAACACTCCATGTTTCGATAGAAAGATATTAAAGATATTCCGGAAAACAGTTTTAGATTTGGTTTAGATTTATCCATACGAAATTTTCAGTGTGCCCAGAGCAAATCAGGGAAAAATCTGGGCACACTGAAAATTCTGTATGGAGAAATCTAAACCAAATCTAAAACTGTTTTCCGGAATCCCTTATTTTAATTGAATCATCAGAAACGAAACAGTTTTATGTCGATTGTTTCATTTTAGTGTTCCATTTTTTAACGTTACAACATTTTGTTGTTCCGTTCCAGTGTTCCATTTTGATCTCTTCAAATTCTTGTTCTATTACAGTTCTTCATTATTTCTTTTACAGTAGTGCTCTATTTTATACAGTTCAAAAAACAGCTTGTTTCATTCCAAAGCTTCAACTCTAAACGTTATTTCTATTTTTTTAAAAATAACTACTTTCAGTAAAATCAAGATATATTTTTCTATAGATCTGATAGCTTTTGCATTTATCTAACTCCTTTTCTTAACAATTTATACAATTTCTATACGTTTTAATTATTTTTGTTGCTTTATTTTAGGAAAAAGGAACTTCACTGCCCGCCGAGCGTTTGAATAAGTTCGCTCACCCTAGCCTTTTAAGACACATACTGCAATTAGTTTACAATGCAGCCGTACTCGATCCGGATAAACTCAATCAGTACGAGCCATTCTCGCCGGAGGTTTACGGCGAGACATCTTATGAGCTGGTACAACAAATGCTCAAGCATGTCACCGTTAGCAAGGAGGATACGTTTATTGATCTCGGTTCCGGTGTGGGACAGGTGGTACTACAAATGGCTGGATCGTTTCCCCTTAAGACATGCATTGGCATCGAAAAGGCGGACACACCAGCCCGCTATGCCGAGCGTATGGATGTGATCTTTCGCCAATATATGGGATGGTTCGGCAAACGATACTGCGAATACAAGTTGATTAAAGGGGACTTTCTTGTGGATGAGCATCGAGAGAAGATCACATCATCGACACTGGTGTTTGTCAATAACTTTGCCTTCGGTCCGACCGTTGATCATCAGCTGAAGGAGCGTTTTGCCGACTTACGAGATGGCGCTCGAGTTGTATCCTCCAAGTCCTTTTGTCCGCTCAACTTTCGCATTACAGATCGGTGAGTAAATCAACTGCAAATGGAAATGCAATTTTAATAAAACTAATCTTAATTCAATGTTGATCTTTACAGAAATCTCAGCGACATTGGCACCATAATGCATGTTAGCGAGATACCGCCCCTTAAGGGTTCCGTTTCGTGGACTTGCAAACCGGTTTCATATTATCTACACGTGATCGATCGCACCATTTTAGAACGCTATTTTCAGCGGCTGAAAACCAAGGGCGGTGGTGATCACGATCATGTGGGTAAGTAATTGGGCGGGACAGAAGAACAAAAACACACACACACACTCACAGTCCTCGCAGCACACGTTCTATCTACAACATTAACACGCTATCAATCAAAATCCAAAATTTTGTATGTCAATCATGATCATTCAGTCATATGATCATTCACAATCAGTCACGATCAATCATTCGATCAGTCGCTCACTTTTTTTAGTTTTCTTTTTTGGTCAAAATTTATAGTGTTTTAATTTACGACTAGTTTCCTAAGCTATATCAAAATACGACTGCCAAATTTATATCAAGGAATAGTTTACTTTTATGTAAATTTATATTTTAAAGGATAGATCGTGGATTGAAAAATAATACTTCTTGTCGTATATTTCTCTCAAACTTGTCAGTCAGAAGTTTAGTGAACAATTTCTTTAAACCAAATAGAACTTGTTTGTCAATTGTGAGCTAGTTTGTTTTTATACCCTTGCATGGACTATTGTAGTCTTTTATTGCAAGGTATTAGGATTCTGTCCGTCTGTTTCTATGAATACTATTCGCTCAGTCTTAAATACATCATGTTAAGACTTGGTACAGGTCCGTGTTTTTGCACATATTGGCAGGATCGGATTAATCTATCACTTGGGAACTATCGGTCGAAAATCCAACTTTAGTATAAAAATACTTTTATATTTAATGAGATAACTAAAGAGAACTCACGAATTGTGTAATTGGCAATGCATGTCACATTCAAATTTGATTAAATATTTTATATTAAATAATATTATATACAATTTTATATAGGTGCCATAAAAACGATCAACTAGAATCTGAATATTTGTAAGATAGTCTATTCTCTGTTTTAATGTTTTTTAACCAAATTTATGGTGAATTTACTTTGTACCACATTTTATGGGCTCTGTATCAAAGATAAGTTTATCCTTGTTGAAATCATAGAAATTTATAATCGAATAATCTATAAGTGTTAAAAAATTGACACAATTTAGGGCACTATTTAAGAAATAATAATTTTAAAAGTCTGGCCAATTTCTAAACTTGATTTGAATTTCTTTTGCAGGCACTGTGCGCACCACACGCGATCGTGCTAAGCGTGAGGCAAACGTTGGCCAGCACAACAACAACCACAACAATCACAACAATAACAACAACCACAACAACAACCATCAACAGCAGCTGCGGGAGGTGCAGCGTGAGAGGGAAAAAGAAAGAGAGCTGCTCAGCAGCAACAGCAACGGACCCGTTCAGCAACAGCAGCAGCAGCAATCACATCAGCGACATCAATCGCAATCGCCAGCGAATGTCAGTGGTGGCAGTGGATTAACTGCCTCAAAGACCCGCCAACAACTGGCAACTGCACAGCAGCAGCTACAACAACAACAACAGCAGCAGCAGCAGCAGCAACAGTTGCAGCAGCGCGGTCTGGATATGGACAGCAGCACGGAGAGCGACGGCGATGGCGAGGCGACAAATGGAAATGGTGGCAACACCACCACAGCCACCAACGCCACCTCGGCTTCGAATGGGCCAATGACGCGCAAGGTTTGGTCCGATTGGTGCAGCTCCAAGGGCAAGAGTTCCCAGTCCGACGATGAGGAGAACAACAACAGCAATAGCAACAATAGCAACAGTCAGGCGGTGCGCGTGCCACGCGCTGTTGCCACATTGAAGAAGCGCAAGAAGCTGACACGCAAAGCGGCCATCGCCAGCAAATCGGCAGCAGCTGCCCAACGTGAGGCGGAAGAGGCAGCTGCTGTGGCAGCCACAATTGCTGCGTCGACCACATCCACATCGGCCAGCAAGGACTCGAGCAGCAAAGAGGATCAGCCCCGAGCTGGCAATGCGGGACCCGGTCGCAAAGGACGCTTGAAGAAGGGACAGCGGGGACGTAAGTGCTTGAAGATTGCCGGACTGGATGTGCTGCACAAGCAGACGGTGTTGAGCACCTCATTGGATGCCATGACCAAGAAGCTGCCAGCCGCACCGGGCACGGTGGATCAACAGCTGACGTCTCTGCTCACGGGCGACATGTCGCATCGGGAATTGGATATACCCGTCGCACCCCAGGATACGCCCTATGCCCTGCAAATTCTGCTCGATGTGTTCCGTTCGCAGTACATGAACCTGATTGAGCATATGCGTTCAAGTGCATACCTGCCGCAGGTGCAGAAACAAATAGCCCAGGAACAGGAGCGTATGTCGAGATTGAAGAATCGTGCAAGTCAATTGGACAAACAGATCAAGGTGCTCATCGATGACAGTGTGACGTTGCTCAAGGTGCGCATGAATGAGCTGGGCATTAATGTGAACTCGCCCAATGATCTGATTGCCCAGGCCAAGGAGATTGTGGGCAGGCACAAGGATCTGCAGCATGCGGTCAGCAAGATGCGCAACGAGGTCACCGTCTACGAGAGCGAACAGAAATTGCTGCTCAGCAAGCAGATGAAGCATCTGCCGGAATATCAGAAACTCTGCACTGCTACCAACGGTGGCAATGGCAAAGTGAAGCTGGAATTGCCGCAGGAACTGTCCGAAACAGCTGCTCAGGAGCTGGTGCTCAAGGAGATTGCCAATACGTTGAGTCAACGCAAAAAGCTGTATGCTCAAGTCTCAACCATCGAACAGGAGACGAGCTCGTTGCAAAAATCAGCCGAGGAGCGCAGCACAGCTGCCGCTCTGCTCGCCCAGGGCACCAACATAAGCCTGGCGAGCAACAGTGGCAGCAGCAACATTGCATCGGTGGCAGCCACACCAGCAGGAGTGGCAGCAGTAGCAGCGGCAACATCGGTTGCAGCGCCAGTTCAGCCCAATGGCAGCAAGTTGACGTCCGGCAAATCATCGCGACGCAGTCGTGAGCATCGTGCTCGATCCCAGGAATGGCCCGAAGTGCCAGAGGTGGGAAAAATACAGGAGAGCAATCCGGAAGTGTTGGCACAAAAGATACTGGAGACCTGTCGCCAGGTCGAGGCAGGCAAATTCCAATCTCTGCCAGCGCCAGCAGCAGCAGCACCGCCAACCACTAACAATAATAATGCCATCAACTTTATCAATGGCAAAGCCAAAACGGAATCCAAAACATCGCCAGCTTTGTACAAGGACAGCACATTAATGCCGGCGCCCAAGCAACAGTCACAGCAGCAACCAACACCACAGCAGCAGCAGCAACAACAACTGCAACTGCAACAACAAGCACAGACAAGCTCTTTGTTGTTGCCCAAGTGCGAGTTGCCCGGACTCGGTCGCAAGCAGGAATCACCAAAGGTGGCCAACTTTGAGGATCGTCTCAAGAGCATCATCACATCAGCTTTGAACGAGGATCAGGAACAGCGCAGCAAGGCGTTGCCCATAATGGAGACGCCAGCAACAACACCGCTGCAATCGCCCGTCTCCAAGCGCAGCAAGCAAATGGCCCAAGCAACAACAACAGCGGCGTCGACGGCCAACAACTTGCACAACATCATTACCGTCTCGACACAGGGTCTGATGCATCTGAATGCCAACACAACGATATCGCCCATAACGCCACCGTTGCCGGGACCGCGGGCAGCAGCTGCAGCATCGACAGCGCCGCCGCCACCCGCCAATTTGCCCTACGGCAGCGCCTACATCAGCAGCAAGCAGCAGCAACAACAGCAGCAGCAGCAACAACAGCAGCAGCAGCAACAACAATTGCTTCATCAACATCAGCAACTGTCGGCGAAATACAGTCAGACAGCAATTGTTAAGGAATCAAAGTATTCACCGGCAACAGCACGATCAGCAGCAGCAGCGGCACCACCGCCGCCACCACCACCGCCACCTAACACAAACATGGCCACATTGTATGCCGGACACGGGGCAACAGCTGCGGCGCCGCCAACACCCGCTGATCTGGGCTTTCATCGACGACGTGCCTCGGTTAGTGCCAACAGCTATGAGCATTTTATAGTGCAGCAACAACAGCAGCAGCAACATGCGCTTATGTTGGCCCATGTGGCGCAGCAGCGTTTACAACAGCAGCAGCAGCAGCAACAGCATCCACATCATGCGCAGCTTGGATTGCTGCATCATCATCATCAGGCAACAGAATTCAAGGCGCCGGCTGAGAATCTATTGCAACGTTCAGGCAGCCGCGAGCAACTTGTAGAGCAACAACAGCAGCAGCAGCAACACTTGCAACAACAACAACAACAGCAACAGTTGCAGCAGCATCAGCAACCACACAACTTGGAGCTCTTGCCACGCGCCAGTTCCGCCAATTCGGACTATCCTGGCTATCGTGTGGAACGCTTATCGGTGCGTCCGCCAAGTCGGCCAAGCTCCAACTCCTCGCAACCGGACTACACACAAGTGTCGCCAGCCAAGATGGCGCTGCGTCGTCATCTGTCGCAGGAGAAGCTGAGTCAACCGCCACAGCCGATGCCAACACCACCGCCAATGGCACTGGCGCCACCTGTAACGGCCGGCAAGACAATTGGCGATCTGGTGAATGGCGAAATCGAGCGTACGCTCGAAATCTCGCATCAGAGCATCATCAATGCGGCCGTAAACATGAGCACCGCCGGATCCGCCAGCGGCAGTTCGAGTGGTGCACATTTCATGGAACGCGCCTTCCTTGCCGATCGCTCCAACGAGCGTCTGCTCATCAATCTGCATGCCCAGCGGCCGGAACGCGTTCATGTGCGTCCCCTTGGCGGCGAAGATGGCCCCGAGCCGCAGCCCACCAATTATAGCCAGGCCACATCGAGTACCGGCAACAATCTGGCCACGTTAGCTCATGTCGCATACAACCAGAAGTCACAATCCGGAGCAGCACGATCGTCGTCTTCGGTGCGTTCAGCACGTGATTATCAGCCGGTTGCGTTGCCGCGTGCCGAGATGAAGGGCTGCATTGAGGCATACTTTCACGAGGAGCAGCAGCAGCAACAGCAGCAGCAGCAGCAACATCATCAACAACAACAACAGCAGCAACATCAGAAATCCAAAAGTACAGCCGGTGTTGCGAATGCACTGCGAGCACCACGCGTAAATGGCGCCAATCCACCACTGGAAGGTATGAACAAGTGTCTTGGTAAAGTATCTTTAAGAGACTCTTTTGTATCTGAATTTATTCTAATTTATATACTCTGTGAAAAACGAGTAAGATCATTTTAAAAAGGTGACAATGTTTGTAACAGACACAAGTACTCATTTCGGACTTTATAAAGTAAAAAAATTCTTGATCAGCGGCAGCAGCTGACTGTCCGAATATACACCTTGATCTTAGAGAGCTAGATCGGTCAAGTTTGTCGATTATGCTCTCTAATAAAGCGGATGTCGAAATAACGATTTCATTTTAATTGTTGTTAACAGCTAATGCCTTGAATTTGAGTATTCCGGATCGAATTATAAATACGTCAGTTAGTAGAAACATCATTTTCAGTAATGTTAATTGGAAGTAAATTATCTATATTTATATTAATCAGGGATTAAAACCGGAACTGTTACTCAAAATTAACCCTTTTAAATTTTAGTACCGGGAATGATACTGAACCTGAATAAATGTTGTATAAAGTACTGAAAGCCGAAACGTTTGTACCGGTACAGTTTCGGAAAATGTTTCTAAAAAATTTCTATTGTATTCTGTTGCATATGGATGTATATGATTTGGTTTTAAATTAAATAAATACAAACGTATGCACATTTCTGTTGAAATATATTTGTAAAATATATTTTATATTGTATTTTTGTACCCGAAATAGAACCATTTACCGTAACAGTTGTTTTAGTAAGTACCCGAAGCGATATTTGTTTCGGTTTGATTCCCTGATATTAATGATATAGCAGTAGAATAACATCGACGTTAATTTCGAATATAAAATATATTCCCTACTCTAACATCATTTTCGTACTTTTTTAATATCTAACATTAATATTTTATACATCTATCTTGTTACAATTTAATTAGGCGACTAGGAAGATACACGTAGCGAGTATCTCACAGTCGAATACACTCGATTATCACAATGCTAAAACAATTTCTTGAATTTGTTACAGGATTAGCCGCCTCGCTGCAGGATCATGTGCGCGCACGCAAATACAAGGAGGAGAACGAGGAACGGCAACGTCGAGCGGCAGCCGCTGCATCCACATTGGAAATGACGCCACATTTCGCACATCAGGCGCCGCCCGCCCACAGCTACCACCAACAGCAACAACAGCAACAACAACAGCAACACACTACAGCTGGCAATGTCAATGGAACGCCGCACAAAGTGGAGCGTAAGCTAGATTGATTTTAAAAGAGGCTGTGCAGCATTTACTCATCCAATTGCCATTTTCAGTTGGAATTAAGCGCAGTTCTCCTTTGGCGCCGCATCAGCAGCCATCGCGTCCCGCCAAGTTGCCGCATTTCGAGCAGCAATCGCTGCCACATGCGCATCAGCATCTGTATGTGAATAGCAATGGCGGACAGGCATTGCCACCACCGGCTCATGATGCAACCACACCGTCACCGACGCCATCGTCATCGTCCTCATCCTGTGGCAGACGCAGTAAATTGTTGGTGGAGCCACCGCTGTTGATGAGTCCCGAGATTAATTCATTGATGGGCGATGAGCGACCGTTGCAGCTGTCGACGAGTCACCAACAGTTGCACCACCACCATCAGCAGCAGCAGCAGCACCATCACCACCATCAGCAGCAGCACCAGCAGCAGTCATTGCAGCAGCAGCAGCAACAGTTGCGTGCAACGCATCAAAGCAGCCACAGCATAACGCCCACAATTGGTGGCAATCAGCGTTCAAATGCCGCCGATGATGGTAAGACACTCGTATGCCAAGATTTTCTATTGCCAGCACCACTTGCACATGCACCACCAGCACATGTAACATACCATCAAATACACAACAACAACAGCAACACCAACACCAACAACATCTATAACAACAACCATGAAACTCAATTGGTGGCTCAAGATTTGACCATAAAAAGCAGGCAAACAATTGCCAACTCTTCGTCGGATGATGACTCTGACAATGACAATGACACTGACAATCCCAATGACACTGACAATGCCAGCGTCTCATCCTCGAGCTCCGGCTCCAGCTCCAGTTCAAGTGACTTCTAGCTTGAAACTCACATACTCTCACACATACACAAACACTTGCACACACAATTTATAAAACTTATACTTTGATTTTTATTATTACAATTTTTAAATACATTTATAAACAACAAAATATCAATTACATTTAACGGTATTTCATATTCTTGTGTGTTGTCCGTAGTTTGCTTTTTGTTATGTTTGTAGCTTTAGCCAACAATTTATTACTCATTATTACGTATTTAGCACTTTTATTATTTATTCTATTTTCTTGTTTTAATTTCATTTTTTTTGTTTTATTATTTATTTACTTCTATTTTTAATGCTTTTATCGTTCATGCCTTTGTTTAACAATTAATCAACATGAAATTTACAGTTCCGTTAAATAGACTCTGTAAACTAACAGCGGCTGTAAAAATGAACTACGCTAACATTCTATCAACATGAGATTTAACGACGTCAATAAAAATAGGATCATCTAATTGTTTTGATTATGCAAAAAATCAGACGTTTATCTGGCAAAAATATCTAAAAATGTTTTTTAGAATAAAAAACAAATAATTTATGATATTCAAAACAATTTATTGATATACTGTAAATAAACCAACGATAAATATGATAAAAATTTAATAAATACTTTATAAAAATAAATAATACCTATTTGAAGATCATTAAAACTCTGAAGGTAGCTTGATATTATTTTCATTTAATAAATATTAAAGAAAGCATCACTTCAATAAGTAAATCGAGGAATCTATTATACGAATTGAAAGCTCTTTTCATAGCTTTGTCAAAATTTAAAGTTATCCAATACACGTTTTAAATCATAATATAATAAATATGTAAATAATTCAACTTTCTATTAAATAATTTCGGTTATTATAATATTTCATACTCTTGTGTGTTGTATATTATTATATATATTTTTTTCTTACTTAAAAAAAATGGAATTAATTATTCTAAATTCATTTATATACATAATTCTACAAAGATCTACTCAACGCATAAATGCAGTGTATAAATCCCCATAACATATAAATAAAATACATATCAAGGAATAACTAAATATGAAATTCAACATTTCGCTAGCTTCTTTCAACATTCCACTTGTCGCGTTCTATTAAATTAACAAACATTTCATACAACGACAGCGTCACACACACCCAACACACACACACACACACACATGCTCAAACATAACCCACAATCAAAAGATTTCTGTAAAGTTCATAAATATATTTTTTTTTTATCACTTCGATATTAACAATGTTGTCTGGAATGTTTTGATTTGCATTATTAATTTTCAAAATATTTACTAAAAATATTATATAAACAAAAAAAGATCGAACAATGGACAATTAAATTAAAAATGCGCCCCGTTACTTATCCAAAAACTCGACATTATATCCCTTCTATTATGCTCTACTCCCATACAGTTACCGATTTGGCAACGCAACGTACTATAACTAATTACGATCCCAGACGTCGACTTCGCACAACGACTTCGACTTTGTCTGGCGCCACGAAACAAACAGCTACCAATTGTAATACTCATAACAATGGATTTGTTGTGGCCGATAGTAGTAGTACCAATAACAACCATTGATTACCTCAAAATTCTCAAACACCAAACCCAAAAACAAAATAGAAAACAATCTAAAACTAATAAAAAAATAAAAACAGTATCAATAAAAATACAAAAAAAAAAGCAGAAATGAAGAGAAAAGAAATGCCAAAATATAAAAGTTCTTGTTGAGAAGCAGAGTACAAAATATCATATCTAATATACTTATAAAAAAAAAGCAAACCTATATAAAAAAGAAAAAAAGACATGAAACATAATTTATTTTGCGTTTAATAATTTAATCTAACCGAAATTAAAACAATTTATCTAGTATATTATATATATCTATATATGAAATTCAAATTTAAACGAGCATGAGGTAAGTTCTGTTGCGCCTAATTGGTTTACAATTTTCCTTTTCATTTCATTCAATCTCTTTTTTATTTATTTATTTATTTAAATTATAATTTTTATTTATGATTTTTCTTGTAATACTTTCTAATTTAATTTTCACACGCACACGTCGCAATCTCATTCATACACACTCACACACACACACACAATGAAGCATATTGTTTTGAGCAAACTGTACCAAAAGCTTAGGGCTTGCTTTATCAAACCAAACCCGAATATCGTCATCGTTATCGCCATCCACCATCGGCACTCTTATCGCGCCCCGTCAACACCCACTTTCACAGCCAGACACACACACACACACACACCACATACACCAACGCAACCAGCAGCAGCATCAGTTGCAATTGTGTTGTTGTTGCCTTAACTATATCAATTGATTACATAAATATATGCTTGATAATCCATGAAAAATCTCTAATCTATTTCAAATGTCTTTCCATGACAGACGATGTCATTGCTGCCGACGATGAGTCCCATTGGCAACATCGAGTTAGTTCCGGCTTTGACCGCTTGGTGGCCTTTGCCAGCACTGAGTTGGACAAGACACGGCGATCGATAGATGGCGACACCGTGCCGGCGTCCATTAGTTGCAACACTTCGCCGGATTCGGGCATAACGCACAGCAGCAGCAATTCGGATGCGGCACGCACATTCTTGTCCACCTCGTCGAGCTCATCGCAGCTGGAGCTGCCGATCAACAGCAGCAACACTAGCAGCAGCAGCAGCAACAACAGCAGCAGCAACACCAACAACAGTCTTTACGCCAGCCAGGTGCACAATCTGAGCCAACATTCGTACCAACATGCCCATCTACAGTTGCAGCAGCAGCAGCAGACACTGCAACAACAACATCAACAACAACAGCAGCAGCAGCTGCAGCAACCGTTGCACCAACAACAACATTTGACAGATCATTTGAGTGACAGCAGCATGAAATCAACAGCATCCTCATCGTTGCATGCGAATAGTTCGTTGAAGACCATTTCACCGGTGGATCCCGGCGCCATTGAATCGCCGCCGTTGTCCGATGTGGGCGTGCCACGTACGCCCAGTCCAAGTGCCACCAGTGTGGCGACTCCACCGCTGGCACATGCCCCATCGCTGGTCAATGAGCTGCGCATACCGCTCAAATATCAACGCAAGTCGAAGAGTGGCTCCGAGAAGCATTACAAGAAGAAGTTCTGTGAGCGCAACTGGGAATACGATTGCGATGAGTTGTTGGCCTACTCAAACTCGAGTGCACCGCCGACGGCAGCTGATGCCGCTGGCAATGGCCCACCCACATTGGTGGACACGCCTGGCGGTGGTGTGGCAGCAACTCCGGCCGCAGTGCTGAACAAATCGGGCAAGTCGCCAAAGGAGAAATCATCGCCACACCATAGTAGCGTCAATTCGAATGCTAATGCCAGTGCCAGTGCCAGCTACCATCATCATCACAAGTCGTCCAAGTTTCGGCCCAAGGGCAAGGATTGGGACTGGTCACTGGACAGCAGAAGCAATGCTGGCGAACCGACGCCGAATGGTGCCAGCGGTGGCGCCACCACAACGAGTAATTAATGTAAATTCATTTAGTTAAATTGCTGAACAGTTGAGTAAATAAGAAATAAGAGTTAGGATAGAATAGAGACGGATTTCAATTCACAGCCACATGCGCAACAACATCAACAACAACAACAGCAGTAACAGCAACATCAAAATATGCAATGTTTTGCTTTATGTTTTATATGTATGTAATTAATAATTTTTTATATCAATTCGAAACGGGTCGAATTGTATTTTAATCTGTAACTAAATAAATTGTGTTTATTTATAGTTAACTTATTGAATAGAGCAGCGACTTTTGCCTTGTTTTTTTATCTGATTATCTGTGTTTGTTTATTTCTGCAAATTGTAATTAGGCTAGTTTAGCATATTTTTACTGACCTTGTGTATTAGATTTTAAGCCCAAAAACCGACAACAACAGAAACAGACACAACAACAGCAACTGCAACCATCCCCCCCTTGAACAATGTTACTGACTTCTTTATTATTATTAGAAAGCTTACTATTATTCTTATGAACATTAATACTAAAAGTATGTATTTAATTTTGTATTGTTTAATTGATTTGTATTCATCTTAAGTTTGTATGTTTTGTCATTTCGTCTACAGTTGCGTGTTTTTTATTATGATTTTTAAATAAATTTTAAACTAATTACAAAATATGACCTACCTATGTTTATTTTTATTTTTTTTGATGAGTTGCCAGCCTAGCTACAGTTTCTCTTGACGCATTGGGACCAACCAAGAAGGAAACTTAATTAATCCGTTCCTGTTCATTAAATTGTTAACCTTGCTTCCAAAAAGTAATTTTGAAATTTAAAAGAAAAGAAAGCTTGGCAACATTAAAAGTGCTTAAGATTTATTTGGCATTGACTTGACAAAGTTTTGGCCTGTTCTGAGTTCCGCCTTAGACACGATTCCACAAAGTATTCTGTAGCATAACTTTTGGAACTAAGTGTAAGCGGAATGCATTCATCGATATCCCTAAAAGCATGCTTTAAATATTTATGTGCCAGCGAGGTATGACAAACAAATAATGGTACTTATATAAAACTTAAATGTGTGCTTTAATATAAAACAGGGCGTGTCTGCTACCGCCTTGAAATAAATATAAATTACCAATGACGATACTTTACCCATAATCTTACAAAATACAGAAACTGAAACAGCAGGCAGCAGAACAGCAACAGAAAACCTTATTAATTAATGAATTTTCCACCTCAGCGAATTAACAACAATTTTATATAAATTATTTACATAAATTATAGCAGTAGCGGCATATACAATACATATAATATATATACACATACATTTACTATAAATATATGTGTGTCCAGCCCGTTAAACATTTTTGACCAGAAGCTCAAAAAGTAAATGAAAGTAATGTAAAAAGTTTGCGCTTTTGTGGTGAAAATGTTTGACGGAATCTGGAAAACAATAAAAAAATATGAAAATTAAGAAGTCAAATATCAGGAAACCAATTAAACAGTAAAGAAACAAATAAACATGATTTACAAGCATTTAACAAGCAAACATAATGAATAATAAATATTTAGCAAACATACATATATAAAAAATATACGTAAACCATATTTAACAAATAAATAAAAAAAAATATATATAGAAGAAAGAGAAAAAATAAATAAATAAAAACACAATAAGAACCATAGCAATTAATTGGATTTTCAAATGTGCTATTAGCGTAGTTTAATATTTAAAACAAGATACATAATGGCGCATAAATGATTTTTATACGTATACAAATGTATTATACAAAGTCTAAGGGCTTAAGGAAAATAAAAACAACAACAACAACATTGTATAAACTATTATTAGAATGGCCCGAAACAACATGAATCAGTTGTAGCAAATGGAATATTATTTGGCGCTATTTAAATGTAATGTAAAATGCATATAAAACTAAATAGTTAAATTTACATAAAAATATAAATCTATAATAAAATACAAATAAAAAAATAAAAGCAAAAATATAAAAGTATTTAACTGAAATATAAGTAAAACGCAAGTAAATAATAATAATATAAACAGCAGGCACACGCATATTACAATTAATGTATTATTATGTATATTTAAAAAATATTTATTGCATATTAATATTATTATTTTAAACTTAAAAGTTTAATAAAAAAAAACACTAAAAATCAAATCTGTCTTTTCACATAACTTTCTTGCTATATCTTAGCCAACTAAGGGATCAACCGGATTTCTTGCTGCTTATGATTAAGTTGGAAAATATTAAAGTATATTTAAATAGGGTATTTCGAAATCGAATACGCTTGTCGCTGTTCGCTTTTCAAATTTCATTGCAATGCCAATTAATTGAAAACACATGATCAGTTTGTTTTTCTTATAGGTTTTTTATTGACTTTAATTGTTTTCTGTATTTCATTCAAATATCTTATAAAAAAGTACAGTTTGGTTCGTTTATCTTTATGTAACTATTGTGTGTATATTGTTTTCCATTTGTTTATCAAAGTGTTCCCGGTGAAAATATCGTATGTCCTCGTATTCCTATATGTAGAAGGGTCTATTCTATTAATCCATTTATTTTTTTAAAGCGGTAACAGCTGGATGTGGGGACGTGCATGTCAAGTTACAATAGACACAGAATGTTATTACTCGTGGATAATATTGGTATAGAATTAAGCTGATTGGATTTAGCTATTGCGATCTGTGATTTGGTAGTTAACTGCATATGGTTTAGCTTTGAGTGTATAGTACATACTTCTTCGTTGAATCTGAGGTCTATACTCCTCACAAATTAATTGTTTTCTAGCTTTTTGTATTTAACTTGTAGCTTTGCGTATTGTAAATGGGTGTATAATTTGTATATAATTAGTTAAGTAGCTAACTCATTGATTTAATGGGTTTGTATGTGTATATTTAATGGTATATGTATGTATATAATTGTTTTACAATAAAGCCTGAGGCACATTTATGATTTATGTTTTTGTTTTACAATTTTTACTCTTTCTAAAAAAAGTGAAAGTTGTTCTGTTGTTATGTTTGTGTGTGTGGGATTATACATTTTACTTTGTTTTATAAACAAATTAACATTAATTTGTATCTGGGAAGGTTTACTTAAATGAAATGCTGAAGCCTAACTTTGTTCAAAGTCGTAGAAACCTAAGGGATAGTTGAATAAATTGCATAAGTTGTGGGACATCATTAATTAGCAATAAAAGTAAAAGTAAAGTTATCGATAATAGAACGTGGTACATTAATAATTAAACCTAGAGAACTACACACAATAATAAGCAGCTGTTAGCCCTTATCGTGTGCTATTTATCAATAAACTAAACACTTTCAATAACAAACAAACACTTAACTCTAATTAAACGCCAACAAATATGGCTAGTGATAGGGTAAAAAAAGATATAACAATTTAGTAAAATAAAGAAGATAGAAAGTACAGAGTAAAGAAATACATAGATACATAAATTGTTAATAAAATCGAAAGATACGTTGACAATTTGATTTGATAACAGAATTCTACAGAACTACGTTTCACGTTACGTCACACACCATTAGACACTTGGACTTGAACCTGATAATTGTTACTGATGTTAAAGTACAAGTTGCATGTTGTTTTGTTCAGGCCCTCAACAGGATTTCCTTTTGTACCTTAGAACTATCATGTATAGTTTTGGAATCGTAAAACAATCAATTGTGCCCCAAACGTGGGACCATTTAAAATGTTACATTCCATTATATTTTTTATATATATTTATATGTATATCTAATTGTTTTTAAAACCGCTGCACGTTTAATTCATTCAGACTTTAAGTTCGTTTCATTTGTAAGGTTCTTTTACTATATCTTTTTTTGTTTGTTTTTTTCAGCTTTGTTTCGTTTTTGTTTTCTTTTCTTTTCATATCGAGGGTCAACAGTAAAAACTATGCAACTAGAGAAAAATGATAAACATTTTCCAGTTTCCTTGAATCGTTAATTCTTAATAACAATATGCAGTATACACAGTATCGGCATATATAATTACAAATACTACATAGATACACATACATACAGATACATGTACTCGTATATAACAAGGGCCTGAGGGATACTTGATTGAGGCTGGTCTCAAGCACATGCAAAAACATTGACAATTAACTGACAGATTAAGTGCTTTCGTTTTTGGACATTGTTGAAACCAATCGGAGCTTAGACTAAGTTAAGATTACAGTAAATAAAAAGAGAGGAGGATAGGCTAGCGTTGAGAATTGCGAAGAGAAAGCTCGTAACAGGACACAGCTAGTAGCTATTCACACATGTTACAATAACTATTTAGATTGAACACAACAACACATTTGTCAAGTAAACACAGATTACAGACAGACAGGATAATGACATTTACAGTTTGTCCACATGTTGCAGCAGACATTCCACCACCAACTCTGGCTGCGTCTCGTCCGCAATCTCCACCTGATCTTGAGCTTTCTCTTCATGCAAATTCTACAAGTTATCGAGTATATCGGCGGCCCCAATCATGGCCTCCACGTCGCTACTATTGGGCGCACCGTCATCAATCAGGGTATCGGTGCTGAGGGCTAAGACAGCGTCTGGCGTGTTGCCAACGCCAAATGCGGCGACAGCTGGAGATGGCAGACTGTCGATTGTGTTGCCATTGATCAGAAAGTCACGATGCAGCTCGACGGGACTGTAACGAAAGCAAGGTGTCGTTATGGGTGTCGTTGGCATCGATTTCGATATATCCATTGCTGTGCGAGAGCTGTATGATTGCCCTCCATAGACCACATTGCTGGCTGCCCAATTAAAGGCCGGCGAGATGTTAAAGAAACCACTGGCGGCATTACAATTGCCATTGGTAGTGTTCAGGCTGTTGTTGCATCCCTGCTGCTGCGACTGCTGATGTGGCAGCGGTGTCGAGGGCACGGAGCGGGATACAATGCCGCCGGCACTGCCAGCGCTGCTGTAGCCACTAGAGGAGCCAGCCGATGAACTGCACGTCGTTGTCGTTTGTATGCCACTGAACTTACTGTTAAAGCTGGGTGAAATGAGTGCGCCTACGTCCACATCATCATAGAGCAAGCTCGTCGAGACGTCCACATCACCGCCTCCCAGTTTCAATGCCGCCACAGACTGTTGACTGTTGCTGTTCTCCGAAAAGAGCGCATCATTGACCATGCCAGTGGTAATCGCCTGACTCAGCTGACGATTGTAGCCCGCTGAGGGCGAATGATTGCTGCTGCTGCGTTGCAGCTGCGACAAAGGCACCGACTGCGATCGTTGTGTTTCATTTAGCTCCATGTTGGCACCGCTTAGCGCCAGACTTGTTTCCAAATCCATTGAGTTTTGATTAACCAACAGTTCCACGTTGTTATTGTTGTTGTTGCTCTCGCTGAACTGGTTGCTATTGCCAGTGTTGCCATTGAATGACCAATTGGCGCCCATGCACTGTTGCAACAGCGAGGGACTGGGCGGGGCCGAGGCGGAGCTGCTGCTCGGATAGCTGTAGACATAGCTACGTCTGCGACGATGGGCTCCAATCATTGGATCACCGTTGCCGTTGTTATCAAAGTCCAGCGATTGCTGTTTGGTTAGCAAACTCGAACGTTGTCGCATCCTTGTTAATCCTGGACTGGCAAAACAGTTTTGTGTCGACGGTTGTCCAGTTGTTGTTGTTGTTGCTGCGGTTATTCCTGGAGCTGTGTTGCAGCTGTTGTTATTGTTGTTGTTCCCATTTCCATTGCCATTGCTGCTGCTGGTGTTTGGGGAAATTGGCAAAAAAATGCAGTTCTTATTGCTGCCATTGCTGGAGGCATTTGTTAGACTGATTTTGCGTTTGTTGCTGTTGTTGTTGTTGTTATTATTATAATTGCTGCTGCAGCTGCTGATGTTGTTGTTGTTGTTGGTTCGCAGCTGCTGCTGCTGTTGTTGTTGTTGTTGATGCTTTCGTGACATTAGTGCCAGAGACGCTGAGGCAGAACCCACAACATTTGCTGCAGCTGTTGCTACAGTTGCTGTTGGCAATGGCATTGATCTACGCATTTGTTGCAGCTGTTGTTGTTGCTGCTGCTGCTGGTGCGGCTGCAACTGCTGTTGTTGTGGCTGTTGCTCTTGCATCGTTGTTGCTGTTGCTGTTGCCGTTGCTGTGGCTGATCTTGCAGTTGCCAATGCTGTTGCGGTTGCCATTGCATTTGTTATTGCAGTAGCTGTCGCAGCTTGTGGATTTCTGTGTTGTTCTGCTTGAGCATCTAAGGAATTCAGTTGTTTTTCCTCAGCGTCTCCTATCTGAAAATATTGAAGCAGCTCGGTATCCGGCCCCTCGGAGTTCTCCTCCTCATCATCGCCGGGCAGAAAGTAATCGTCCAGCTCGTGCTTATCCATATTGCAGATGCTAATGACACGTTCCCTCGGCAGTCCCAAGTTCTCAGGCAAGCCCGAGTCCTCGGCAGCAGCCAAGGCTGCCGCATTCTCTGCCATAATTCTTTTGGCCCGCAGCAACATCATGTTGCGGGATGCGACCTTCGGTGTAACGCTGTTGGGTTCCAGACTGCTCGATGGACTCACCGAGCTCTGATGATTCAACTGAGCAGGCGGACCCATTGACAATGGCGTCACAGTTACGGGTGAGCTGTCAGGAGGCGGCTGTGCAGAGGGTGGAGGAGTGGCCGCCGTTGTGGTAATCACTGGAGGCACAAGCAAGTTGCTTGTGCTCCCGCTGCTTGGCGAATTGGCCCAGAAGCCTTTAGTCTGTTGCGCCTTCAGCACTTTCTTGCAGAAAATGTTGGTTGTGTTGTACTCTTCCGCCTCATCCTTGATGATCAGTCCACCGGGTGACAGTGGCTGCTGTGCCGCCTGCTCCGCCTGCAGTTCCATTAGCTTGGGCGTCAGATTACGGACCGCATTGCTACGTGGTTCGGTGGCCAGGTTCATAGGCAACATCTGCTGCTGCTGGCCAGTCAGATAGCTATTGGGCGAGTCTATAATCTCCTGCTTGATCTTTAATAACTGTTCTGTTTTGTGCTCCTCGCTGACTGCTTCCTGACTGCTGCCTGCATCTTGTGAGGCATTTGGTTGATTGCAGCTCGATTCCGAGGATGTGGAGCCTTTACGTTTCTTTTTGCGTCGCTTCTTCAGTGGTCCCATATCCTATTCAAAGTGAAGAGCATAAGTTTGACAACTAGATAACTAAGCATCAACTTACCGCAAGTAAACGCTTCTCCTTGGGCTCTCTGGGTGTGTATTTCTTGGGTGCTAAACCGCCAATTATGGTTGCATTGTTACTTTTGATGCGTGTGGCAAGTTCCGTGACGCTGTCCAGTTTTGTGTTGAGCAGCTTTTCTGCCCAATTGCGCACGACATCCCAGGAGGCGTCGATATCCGAGGACGCACCTATGCTGCCAGCGACGCTGGGCGATCTATTCATCTGTTTTGGTTGTGGGACTTCGTTCGTCTCCGACTCGCTTAGTGGCTCTTCCTTGCACAATTGTGGCAGTTGCGGTGGCGTCAGCTTTGTTGTCTTCCGCATCGCCGCATAGCAATACCGCGAATTGCCACGCGTTCCCAAGCGACGTGGTCGGACGCCGGGAAACACTTGCTTCATTACCTTGCCAAAGTCTGCCGTTGACAGGGGCTTGATGCTCAGGCGCTCACAGTAGGCGCTGCAATAAAAACAAACATTTTTTAATCGAAAGAGTTAGCCATTAATGGTTCAGCTTACATATAATCATTGTAAACGTCCTGCTTTGGTATGGAAACCTGAGCATCATGCTCCAGATGCGATCGCACCCAGTTAATGGTATGATTAATCTCGGAGCGTGTGCCCAGTGGATTCTGTGGCTGTCGCAGTGGATCCGTCTCCGCACTCTCACCAGGCAAACGCAAATACAGAAATAGTTTCTCAATTGGCTTCAAGCCCGATACACTATCCAGAATCTGTGCGATTTGCAGCTTAGCAGTGTCACTGAAAACGAAATCGGTACATAAGATCTTGGTCTGGGTTCAATGTCCAATGGCTACTCACTCAAGGCTAGCTTCGATGACCTGCTGCACTCGTCTCATTCGGTCCTCGTCATGGGACAGAGCATTCATAACATTTTCAGCAATTGTGGAGTTTATAGCACCGCTGGGTGCAGCGGGTGGTGCCACAACTGTGCCACCTTCACTGGGATGGTTATGGGAAGGATGTGCAGGTTGTGGATGCCTCGGTGCTGTTGATGCTGCAGGCGAGGAGGCATTCATCGCATGCATTATCTTGCCCAGTTCCAACTGCTGAGCATTGCTAAAGTTGAAGGCATTGACAAACGCCAGTCCGGGATTGCCAGCAGCTGCTGCAAAGGGATTTGGCGCTAGCACGGATGTGGTGCCACTAGCAGCAGAGCCGGAAGTGGTCATATTTGGAAACACTGGCGGCACGAATCCTCCACTGGGAACAGGTACATTTGTGGTTGTGGGCGACACCTGGGACTGAGAGTGTGGCTGGGTTGCTGTCACAATTGGCGTAATGGTCAGAGGTGACGATTTTGCCGGATGCATGTGTATGGGCGGAGCCTGAAAGCGTCCTGAAGAATAAGTGGGAATGTCCGGAATCGATCCCGGAACCGCAACCGGAATGGGAACTCCACCAAGGCCATATGGACTAGTGGCAACTGTTGCTGTTGCTTGATAGATTGAATTGGTACTGGGATTGGGTTGCTGATGCTTCTGTAACGACGTCGCCGTTGCTGCTGTTGTGCTCCCCGCTGCTGCTGCTGATTTCGTCGTCCACTGCGCACCACTAAGCTGGCCATGCTTTTCGGACATGTTAGGTGCTAGACTGGATTACAACATACACAACAGCCACCAGCAACCTCAGCGTGCGTTATTGTTGCTCCTGCCACACACTTTGAATTTTGCACGACACTTGCTATTATTATTTGTTTGTCTTGTTGTTGTTATTATTATTATTGCTGATGCTTGCAAGTTCAAATTGATCAAAATGCTTACGCACTAAATGTACGCTGACGCGTGCTTTAGGAGATGAAGATTGCGAAGTCGATAACTGGCGCGACGGACATTTTGGCGACGACGGAAGATACGGATGTGAACAATGCAAGATAATAAACCATTTTCGTGCTGCGTCTACTGCGTTTGCTAAGCGAGTGTACAGCGCGCGAACGCCTTCGACGCCACGGTGATAATTATATTGAAATGGTTCTAATTCCAACCCGCAACCTATTTTCTAATAAGATAATTACAAAATATATTGGAATAATCCATTTTTCGCGGAGATAAGAGCTCCGTTCCTTCTGCGTCTCGAAAAATACACACAGTGTGTGACCAAGTTCCACAAGTGTAATAAGTTCACCTTAAGCTAAAAAATACCAGAATTGTAAACACCATGTTGCATTTCGATACGAATTTCTAAGGTATGTACGCTGACCACTTTAGTTAATTTGACTTTATATTAAAAAATAAATGAATTTATTCGTTTGTTTAATAAATTGTGTTTATTTTTATAGTACAGTTTCTTCATCATTATAATTCAGGGGATAAATTAAGTAAGATATGTTTTGGAATTGATTTACATGCGCTAAATACAGTATTTTGGTTTTGGTATTTTTACTTGTACCTGTTGCCTTGTTGAAGAAGGCAATGAAACAAATAGCATATTAAACTATAATTAATTACAATTAGTTAATATTAAGAGTAAGCAATCAATTTTTTTTTAATGTTAATTAAATATTTGTTTTTTTGCTGATCATAAAATTATTGTTATCTATTTTTGACAATGGACTGTGGTATCGATAACGATGACTACGTAGTTATCGCTACTCAGAAAAAATGGCGATTTATTAAGAAGACAGACGCTTTACCTTTACACAACACGGACACTATTTTAACACTAAAATACTGTTCCAAACAGAAATTAAACAAAAAATGGGCGGTGAACTTGGACCAAACATTTGTCGCGTGTGCTTGGAGCCCAGCCAGCGATTGCAATGGATTGACGAATCACGTGAGGAAGGCGAGGAGACGCCAAATGAAATGCTTATACAGCTGCTAGGCGTTTCATTCAGTAAGGTGAGTATTAAGCAAGCATTTCCAAATTGAATCTTATAATTGTATAGCATCATTCCATCATCCATTAGTTAAATGGAAAAGATCAGATTCCCCAAGGCATTTGCAAGCCGTGCAAGGTGGAGCTGAACATGGCATTTCAGTTTCGAGAGAAGGCGCTGCGCAAGCAAGCTGAAATCGAGAAATATTGCCGTGAACTGGGACTGCTAGATGAAACTGAAGATTATCCCGTCAAGGAGGAATTGGGATCACAGCAGCATGTTGAGTATGACGACATGAACGACTTTGTGATGAACGAAGCAGTTTGTGGTGACAATGACGGTGATGGGGATGGTGATGATGGTTCTCAACACGATGCATTTTTGGAAGTTGATGCCACCCATGATCATCAGGAAGTCATCAGCGATGACATTGAGTACTTGGACGACAACTATACCATAGAGATAATTCCCAAGTCTGATGATGTCGAGCTTGAAACTAAATACGACGACTCGGCAACTCCTTCTGACAGTAAACCTCGGCGTGGTCGCTCTAATCTAGGCATGAAAGCCGTCAAATCGGAGCATAAAGCAATGCAGCACTCCTTTGAACTAACTGGGGCTGCTGCTGACATTAAACCCCGCCGGGGACGAGTACATTCAGGTCTCAATTCTCTGCGCACTTCGGATGGAACTGAGAAGGGCGGCTACGTTTGTGATGTGTGTGGCAATTTCTATGAGAAACGCGGACGTATGATGGAACATCGTCGACGTCACGATGCCGTGTACCAATACCAGTGCGAGTAAGTGTCAAACCCTAAATAATAGATCACTGACTTATAATTGACAAACATTCTTTAATACAGACTTTGCGATGCCAAATTCCAAGTGCGCGAACAGTTGCGCAAACACATGTATTCCCATACGGGTAGCAAACCCTTTAAGTGCAGCTTCTGCAGTCGTCAGTTCTTCTACGAGAGTGTGTTAAAGTCGCACGAAAAGTGAGTATTAATAGCACTTGTATAGCTGGTTTTTCTAATCTATAATCTCAACCTCTCTCTATGACAGCGTGCATCGCGGTATCAAGCCGTACGTGTGCAAGGTCTGTGACAAGGCCTTCGCCTATGCACACTCTCTGACTAAGCACGAGCTCATTCACTCGGACATCAAGCTGTATAGGTGCGAGTACTGCCAAAAGGATTTCCGACTGCTGCATCACATGCGCCAGCACGAGGAGACCAAGTGCCATCAGAATGCAGTGATGCTAGCTGAAACCTTAAAATATGATCGCGGGGAGCAAGACGTCGAGCTCCTGGCAATTGATGAACTAAAGGATGTTAAACTTCGCTTGCCCCAGCTCTCATAGTTAGATTGTTCATTAACATCGCAGTAAGCACTAGGTCATAAAATAAATCAAACTTAAATATACATTAATATGTAATTGACAAATTAACATTGTTCTTTTTAATTTGATACGGAGATTATCTAAAGTCGTTAATTACATGTTCTTATTAATTGTATACTAAAAATAGGATTAGTGATACATTTAGATTTCCACGTCTGTGAATTTGAATTTCAGAGGTATGTTTGGAACATTTATAAATTGACTCTTGAAAGGTTTCTCCGTTGGGTAATTGAATTCGACGTAAAAGTTCCGGATAAGTCGGGCAATTCCCAATTCCAGTTCCATTTCTGCAATTCGTTTACCAACGCAGATGCGGGGACCAAAACCAAATGGCAAATAGACAAAGGGATTGCTCCCTTTAAGGGCGTTTGGGGACTTGGAACCTCCAGCTTCTTCTTTGGTCTGGCGTATCCAACGCTCAGGCAAGAATTCCTTGCTTCTGGGAAAGTGATGATCATCCATATGGAGAACATAAGAATGCATTATAACTGCGGTTTCTTTTGGGATCTGATAACCGTTTAACACAATGTCCGACTTGGTGACTCGAGTATTTCCCGAAAGGAGGGGAAAAATTCGTAGAGATTCCTTGATACAGGCTCGCAAGTAGGGCATATTATTTATGGATACTTCTGTGAAATCGGAGTCCTTATCGGGTAAAATTTGGAGCACTTCCTCGCGCAGTTTCGCCTGTTTTTCGGGATTTTTGGCAAGACACAAGAGGCAGCCTGTAAAAGTGGTCGTGGTCTGAGAAAAATATACATATGAATATTCTCTGAAATGATCTAATAATGCAAAGATTCTCACCGTATCCACGCCAGCCATCAACATATCCATTGCCATCACAGTGGCAATCTTTTTGTCGATTTTCAATAGTTTCTCCAGCACACTCTTCTCATGCTCTGGTTTGTTGGATGGCTCCCGCTCTAAACGCTCAATGGCTTCATTAACATAGCCCACAGTCACGTCCTGGATATTGTCCAAGGCTGTAATAGCCTTCTTCATAAGTAACGAGCGTAGATAAGGCAACAAACTCGGCTTTAGTTCAATTTTGGCAGATAAAAGAAAAAACTGATTGATATTGTCGAAGAGTTTTTTCGCCTGAGGATCACTGCGATTTGCATTTATCAGTCCCAACGGCTTATCTAAGGCCACCACAGACACAGAATCTAGAGTCCAACGATTGATTTCCTCCTCAAAGTTATCAGGTACTTCAAAACTGTTCTCATCCCTTATATCTCGAATTCTGTTGGGAGCGTAAAAAAATGAATATTCATTGAAACTAGCAAATGTAGTTTGCTTACCGTTGGATAAACTCCTTGTTAACACTTGACATCTTTTGATAATACAGACGTAGAATTTTAGGCTGCATCATAATTGGATTGACTGTAGAGCGAAACTTGGACCACATTTCTCCGTCTCTGTTGAAAAAGATCTAATAATTTTTCTCTATAAATCGTATCTTGCATATTTTCTTACGTCGATATAATGCCCTCAATGCCCTGGAAAAAGTCCTTACGCAGCTGGCTCCGATGATAGTCCAGAATGGACTTGCCCTGTCTCTCTGGCCAGGGGCCTTCAACTCGATAGACCCGCTCGAAGTGCGTCGGATCATTCGAAACAAGGAACTCTGCCTTGCCCAAGATACCCGGTAGTCTGTAGAGAGAACCGTGACGCCGATGCAGATCTGACATAATCTCAGGAAATTCCTTTCTGTAGTATCTTCCGCCAGGCAGCATGTGAAACACAAACTGAGCGGTTCCCACTTTGGGTATCTGATTGTAGTGGCGTGCCAGATCCCATTCCGAAGACTTTTCAGTCTCGATTTCCGATGCGTTTAATGCGGCATTCGCAGATCGTGTTTGTAACCGCTATACAATAACATTAAACAAACAAAAATGATTATTGCCTTCTAAAGTGTAAATAAATAGAAAGATAAGCAGCAACCTGTTTGATTGGTAAACTTCGTATGAGATGTCGAATCTTTGAGTGTTGGCCCAACATTGTGTTTTCGTGTTGAATTTGGAACTGAGCGCAGAGTTGATCGACATCTGAGTTTGTATGGGTTTGTTAGAAGTTATTTTTAAAGAGATGCGGGGGAAGAAGTCAGATTGTAAGAGAGCACAAGAGAGAGAGAGAGGGTGAGAGCGACTGAGAGAGATATCAATTGTTGTTGATGTTAAGCATAGTACGCTCTAGCCCAAAAATAAGAGCCAAATTCAGTAGAAAATCCAAAAAAAAAATTTTTTGGCTTATGCTGTTTTTTTATTTAATTCAATAAAAAATATTTCTTTCTCCAACACTTATAGCTATAACCACAAAACAAATAACATATAGAGAACCCATCCCATACAACTGATATGTCACAGAAAAAATGTTTGCTGAGCGTTCACCTCGAAGTGTTACCCATCTGGCATTATTGTCTAGTGGAATTTCATGCATTCATCTCACATTTCACCAACCACGGCTACATAAGCATATTCACTTATTTCGCTTCTCTATATAATTCATAGAGCCTCTCATTGAGCCTATGGTCTTGTACGTCTTCAAAAATTCGAATTTGGACAAATATCCAATATAACGTTGTATTATATAGTGTTGGAAAAAACGTCAAAAATTGGCATGTGAGAAAAAATGTTGTGTTGGTAAGCGTGTCATATCAGTGACAAAATGCACAAAACAACCTGCAAAAGTTAATTTTGCATTAATATTTCAAAATTAATTTAAAAAAAAACTAAATTCTGGGTTTTTTTTTTTTTTTTTTTGAAAATTATCCGCATGGATTCAACAATTACCTATTATATTAATTTACACAGCACACTTATATATATTGTCTCATCAGCTGTTTGTATTGTTTACGCTTCTCGCGCCCACTGAATAGGGCTCAAGGTGAATTTATAAAAATCCACCTTGATAGGGCTGCCAGAAACTTCCGATTTGTTAGTGGCGTGCGATAGTTACATTTGAATCATTTTTGTTATTTGTCAAGTACTAACATATCGGCAATTATAACAGCTGCATTTGAAAATGAAAAAAACAAATAAAAAAAGAAGGTAATTAAGAGACTTTCGCAGTTTTTATTTATTTGCATATTGATAGATATACAAAATTGTACGTGTACGTATGGATATTTGAACAAACACCAATATTTTTCCTTTACAAACCGAATTATACCCACAAGTAGTTCTCAACGGTTGTTGCGTATAATAACAGGTAAAGTATGTATAAATAGTTGTATAGAGTATTAACTAAAAATTAAGAATAAACTAGAATTAATTAAAGTTTAACTGTTGACAGAGTTTGTTTTTTTTTTACAAGACAATTTCCGCGCGATTTTCGAATTTGGCACGCTGGGGAAAAGTAGTGTACAATTAAATGGATTTTATCGTATCGTCGTGTTTATATCGTATTGGGGGGTTGAAACATATATTTATATGGAACTCTGACACGCGGGAGCCCATGGTAAGTATACTAAACTAATCAGAGGACTAAAAGCATATGATAGGCATGTATAATAAATATTATTAGCTTTGCTGATAATTATCGATTATAATTGAGTTATGTTAACTTGATCTATTCATGGGACGCCTGCTGCTGTTGATAGCTGCACACGATTTTGGCTGCATCGTTCATCATCTTGGCCGTGGAGCGCACCAGGAACATGAGGTGACACTCGTCGTAAACGGTCAGCTCGACCCGTGTGCGCACCAGGCCGTGCAACACTGTGGCTCGCTCCAGATCCAGCCAACGTTGCAGGGCCAGCTCGCGTTCCTTTGTTGCGCCGCTGAGCGCCACATCCGATGGACCCCAGAGCACGAATTCCAGCACTGACTTGGCCTTGGACAGAGACTCGGCTCGTTCCTGTTGTAGAATGTCGGCCAGGATGGGTGTGATCTTCGTGGCAGGCAGCATGTCGGTCAGCGCTCCGTGTGCGCACTTGCAGAGCGTTCCCATGGGCTCCTCGTCATCGTTGTTGTTGCTGTAAGATGAGAATAAGTTAGTGAAGTAATCAAATGCTAATGCAAATGAGTGTTTAACTTACCCTTGTAGCACACAGAGGCGCGCCTGTGCATCCTTGTTATCCATGTCCTTGGACAGCACCACATTGGACAGACTCAGCGGTGTCTCCTCAATGGCCTTCGCCTGCAGATTCTTCATGCCGTTGACCAACTGCAGCATAATGAATGCCACCTCTCGGGTCATGACATCATCGAAGGCGGGCATGGGACTGGGCGTGGTTGCACTCTCCTCGCAAGCGTTGACAGCGGAATTGATGGACGATGTCGACTCCTCATTCAGTGTGCTTAGATTCTGGACTGAAACCACGTTGCGTAGCGCATTTCCACCAGCCGCGTCCTTGAGGCCGCTCAGATTGGGTATTGAGCCACGGAAATTGAAGTTGCTCTTGTCCAGCACTTGGGATTTACCTTTCAGAATGGCTCCAATGGATTGCAGCGTTTCCAGCTGAAGTCGTGGCAACACAGAGATGGTTGCCTGCAGCAATGTCACCTCTGTGGTGGGCATCAATGGCAGCTGGTAACTGGGAACCAGATCGCAAAACTCGGTTATCGGATTGAGCACATCGCAGACGCCGCCCGTCAATTGGCTCAGTTCACCGCCTACGCCTCCCAACTGGTTGCAATCAGCGGAGAGGGCCAATGTCACAGGCGATGTGGTCCAGAGGGCAGCATGGAACGCCTTCTTGCCCACCACAAAGGCCTGGGCGCCATCCAGGATGCTGAAGTCCTCGTAGCGTAAGTTAATGGCATTGGCCAGCGGTCTCAGAGCCGCAGGAACAACTGGCGTTTGTTGCAGCTGACGGGGAGAAGAACGAGAGTAGTGAAAAGTGTACGAGAAGTAAGGGATATGATCTCACCTGATCGAGCACCTGGGCAAGTGCCTCATGATTGGCCACCACGACAGCTGTGTAGTTATCCTCGATGGTCTTGTGCACGACACTGCGTCCTTTGCGCATGCGCAAACGATTTGTGGCCTTGCTGCGATTCTTGTTGCCCTGAAAAATACCAGAGATAACATAAGAAACTCCATTGAATTTAGGCGCAAGTGAGTTAAATGGTACCCCAAGCGAATATCAAAGCTTTGTTATTAGAATTACAAAAGCAAAATGAACAAACAATTTTAAATAATTTTAAAACTACATGAATGCAAAATAAGGATAGGAGAAAAATAATAAAAACTGAACATGTAAATTAGAAAATATTTCAAAGTGTATAAGTATACAAAAAAATTAAATTTAATTAATATAAGCAAAAAGTAGATATGATTTTTCTAGATTTATACATAAATATAATATAATAAAGTTATATAATAAATATTTTTGATTATACATTTTTTTTTAAACCAATTTTATTTTCTATTTTAATATTTTATATAAATTTTTAAAAATATTAGTTTCCTAATTTTAATTTGCTTATTAATTCAATAATTCCAATATCCTTTCCCTATTTTAATTTTTAAATTACATTTCAGTATTCCAATTTTAATTTTCTAATTACAAGATTTCAAGTATTTTTTATCCAATTTATTTTTTCTCTTTAGTATTTCGGTAGTTGTAAGATTAATAGGTAATCGAGTTGAACCTACCATTGGCATGCCCCAGACGCTGTCATTGATATCGGTGGCCACATCCCCGCCAGCCTCGCTGCCGTAGTAACTGTACGGCGCATAGATGTCGAACTCGCCCACCTCGCTGCCCGCATACGAGGCCGAGATGACGCGTGGAATGTTGGCTATAAATTAAAATGAAATGAAGTCAGAAACAGGATGAGAATGTTTACAAGTTGATTGACCTACCCAAGCTGTTATTTAGGCCATAGTTGCGAACTGGCCCGTATTCGCTGCGCGTATAGCTGGCAATCGAGGCCGTGTCCGAGTAGATGTTGTTGTTGTTGTTGTTGTTGTTGCGTCTGCTCGTCTGGCTTAGACGTTGCCCCGCCACGTTGGTCAGGTCAAGGTTGCTGCTGCGCGTTGGCGGCATTGGTGGCGTTGATGTTGCAGCTGTCGCTGATGTGGTTGTCGTCTTAATTGTGGTGTCGTTGCCCATTTTGACCAGCTCGTACATGTTCTCATAGTCGCGTTTATCCTTCAGATAACTATCGATGGTGCTGTTGATCTTTCGCACCGAATCCTTCAGGCTGCTGCGCTGTCCATTGTCCGTGGCATCGTGTGCACGCTGCTCAAAGATTTCCAGCTTGCTCGATATGGACATCTTAGTCTCGGCCTTCTTCGGCTGCCGCTCAAAGGTGCTCGTGCGACTGTTCATCGTGGTTGCTGTCGTTAAGCCTGTCGTTGTTGTGGTTGCGGCGGTGCTACCCGTGGGTGGTTTGCCCGCATCGTAGCCCTTGGACTGATCGGCCGTTACGTTCTCACCGTTTGACGAGCAAATGGAGATAGTATCGGTCAGTATGCCACGCTTACGGACCAGTTCCAGTTGCGCCTCTCGCTCCCGCATGCTCGCCGTACGCTCCGGCTTGCGTGGCGCAATCGAGGAGCGTATTTCACCTGGGAGAGGGGAAGAGGAAGAGAAATGAATTGCAGGATGAGGAATATTTTCCTAGAACCTATTACTAGAGTGGATTAATTTTTTGATCACATTTTATCATTATTTAAGGAAAGTATTCTTACTAAATTCAATTTTTTTTATCATTGAATAAACATATATTTTTTTTAATAATTATTTTGAGGAAAATGTCCTTACATGGGGTGGATTCATTATTTAATCACTATATCTCTTTATCACAATTTTAGGAAAGTGTTGTTACTTACTATGGATTGTTTTTTTTATCACTTAAATAAACATATATTTTCATCATCTTATCATAATTGGAGGACAATTTCCTTACTTAATGTGGATTCATTTTTTTTTATCACTATAAATATTTTTTTTATCATTTAATTGTTATTGAAGGAAACTGTCATTCCTTATTGGGGATTTAATTGATTTATCATTCATCACTATTCCCCTAATTATTTTTTGAAAGATTTATAATAAAACCAACGAAAACAAAAGTTATTTTAAGCGATTCACAGATTGCAGATAAAATGAGAAAGGATTCTGTGCTATGTTGATATTTTAGGAAGTATTCCATGTATTTGGGGCAACAGTTGGCTGCTTAATCTGCGACACTAATTATGATTTTGACCCAAATTCATGTCAAATTACAATGCGCATAATGTTGGCCTCAAGTCTTGCGCAGCTGTGGACCAAGATGTCTAAAAAAAAGCTTTGCCCCTGATGCGCTGCCTTCCCCTTGACTTCCCTCCTCCAGTTATTAAACTTATACTTCAGCAGCAGCAGGTGTAACAAGTTCTCGCCACATTGGCCTGACCACAAAATGTCAGCTAAGAAGAAAATGGGTCTCTGACGACGAGTCCAACCAAATGCGACTCTATTCTTGTTTCGCCAGTTTTCTAGTGGTTCCTCTGCTTCTTCTTCTGCTTCTTCTTCGTCACTAAGCATTTACCTGTGGTTACCTCATTGGCTTTGGGCTTTGGTTTGTTTTCATTTCGATTTTTTGTGCTGTTCTTGCTGTTCATCTGTAAAACCACCACATAGTTTGGCTAGCTCACTTAACCTACTTTAATCCGGCTACCTGGCTATGGCTGTGGCTATAAGAAGAAGCAAGCGATCGCTGTTTTGACTCACTGTTTGTGCCCGTTATATTGATTGAAAATGCGTAACTCGTTTTGCTTTGGTTCTACTTTCAACATTCCTGAGGTGCCGCTTGGTGCTGGACTTGGCCAGACTTTCAAGAGACCCTTTAGACCCACATTTTGAAGGTCGCAGTGAACGTGATCTGTTTGCGCTTTCTTTTCTTGGTTCACTACTGAAATTGGAATTGGATCATGACTTGAGTTACACCCACAACCGCAGAGATGTTTGGAATTTTAAAGCTATTTTTTTTTTTGGAATTTGAGCGTCCTATTGACACAGTTTACAATACGGCGACATCCAAAACTTACAGTTTTTAACTTGATAAAATTTTTGAATAAAAAAAGATAGTTTTTGAATTAAATTTAAACTAAGAATGTGAATTGATTAAGACCAGGATATCAAACCGAAACGAATATCGGTTTCAGTTACGGTTTCGGTTATGTTCGCATTTAGGTTTATGGCTATCGGTTACCAAAAACATTTATATATGGATTACGTAACGGTTACCGGTTTTTGTTAAGTTTTGGTTTCTAAATAACAGTATGATTTCGGTTTACAAAACAATTTTAAAAAATGTTAAAGATATGTAAAATTAAAAACAGCAAATACTCAATAATTTCAAAAATTAAAATCTTCCTTTGAGATCAAAATATAAATTAAATTATGCCAGAAATAAAAATTAAGTTTAGTTTTAAAAAATCATCGGTTATTTCGGTTAGAATAATATCGTTTTTTGGGTTTCGGTATAATAAAATACTTTGGCTTTGGTTACGGTTTAAGTTACGGTAAACAATTTCAATAGGTTAATACCGGTTATCGGTTACGGCTTTAATCCCTGATTAAGACTAATTATCTCAACATTTATTAGGCGAATATTATTTCCAAACTATGGCACAACATACAAAAAAAAAAAAATAAAAACTGAATATCTTAACAAACTAACTTAACTAACGCAACTAATATATAATAATAATTGTTATTTTTCGTATTGATCTAATTGGGTTTATTTTCTAGGTTTTTCCTTGCAACAAATTATAAAATTTTTGAATACCCCAAGAATAAATTTAATTTGAATTGTATATACGAATGAAAGCTGTTAATTGTATTGTATTGTATAATTCTATTAAACCTCTAATAATTTTATTTATTCTCCCTGTAGACATATTTCAGTCGACGTTAAATAACACTAGTTTACAAAATCAAAAAAAATTTTTGCTTTTCATGTCTGAGTGCACTTTTCTTATGGATTTTGGCCCACTAAACACGAAAATCGCACTTAAAATTTTTTTTATGGAAGCGTTTTCGAAATATTCATGTTTTTCCAAATTTTCGAAGTTGCTCTCACATTTTAGAGTATACCACGAAATCTAATTTACCGATGCGGTCAAAAAAGCACTCAAATTAAAGGTAACTAATCTCTTTACAACTTTCTCTCATATGGCTTTGAGATCGGCTTAATAGTTCAGAAGCTAGCGACTTTTAAAAGTTCCAAAATCCGGGTTTTTTGTGATTTTTTGAGCTCGTGAGCTCACAAATCGCCCAAAAAAAAATAGATATCGCAAATGTAAAATTTGTTTTGAGTATTAAGCGTAAAGCTTACACTGTTACAAAGAAAATAGGATATTGTTTGTGAGAATCCATGGATAAATGGCGTAGTATTACGCTTTTCAGTGAAAGAATATAAATCATCTCTTTAACGACTTCCTAGTTTGTGTTTGTATGGCAGCTATATGATACAGTGGTCCGATTTCAACCAAACTTGGTCAGGATGTGTAGGACCATAAAAGATGCTGATTGTTTCAGATTTGTTAAGATATCTTAGACAATAAAGAAGTTTTTCTCAAAAAACAGCTGTAATTGGAAATATTGATCGAAAATAAAGATTTAGTGCAAAAATATTTGTTGTATTTGGAGATATTTCAACCAAACTTGCAGAATCAGCATCTGGGATGCTCCCTTACATCCTCACCAAATTTGGATTAAATCGGACCACTGTATCATAAAGCTGCCATGGGAACGATCAGTCGAAAACCAAGTCTTAGTATGAAAAACTGTTTGGTTGTTTGAGATATCTCAACAAATCTGACACAATCAGCATCTTTTATGGTCCTACACATCCTGACCAAGTTTGATTGAAATCGGACCACTGTATCATATAGCTGCCATACAAATCAAACTAGAAAGTCGTGAAAAAGATGATTTATATTCTTTCACTGAAAAGCGTATTACTCCGTGATTTATCCATAGATTCTCAAAAGCAACAACCTATTTTCTTTGTAACAGTGTTGGCTATACGTTAAACTCTTAAAATTAATTTTACCTTAACGATATCTATTTTTACTAGGGCAATTTGTTAGCTCTCGAGCTCAAAAAATCACAAAAAACCCGGATTTTGGAACTTTTAAAAGTCGCTAGCTTCTGAACTACTAAGCCGATCTCAAAGCCATATGAGAGAAAGTTGTAAAGAGATTAGTTACCTTTAATTTGAGGTTTTTTTTGACCGCATCGGTAAATTAGATTTCGTGGTATACTCTAAAATGTGAGAGCAACTTCGAAAATTTGGAAAAACATGAATATTTCGAAAACGCTTCCATAAAAAAATTTTTAAGTGCGATTTTCGTGTTTAGTGGGCCAAAATCCATAAGAAAAGTGCACTCAGACATGAAAAGCAAAATGGCTGTAAACTAGTGTAATTAAATAAATTTAATTATCTGACAATCCCCAAAACTCGACTTACCCAAATTGGCATAGACGTTGTCCGCCTTGGATTTGATGGATCCCCCTGCCGTGGGATTGCCGCTAATCTTGGCAGAGTCCACGCTACTCGAGCTCAGTGTGGCGGTCAGCTCGGTCTTCTGCTTGCGGCGCAGCTCGGCACTTTTGGGGGGCGGTGGGCGTGCCGGCTTGTTGGCCTCGTGGGCACGCTGTCCCTCGCTGGCCCGGAGTGGCGGTGCAGGCGGCTTGGCGGTGACCACAGCCACCGTTTGAGCGGAAACCGAATCGTTTGTCTTGGTAATGTCCTTGACCACCTCAACGGCCGTGGGATTGATGTCAATGGGATGGATGATGACGAGTCGGGGCTTGCCCACAACGCTGCCATCGTCGCCCGTGCAGATCTCCGTGTAGACACTGTTGTCCTTCTTGGACAGCGGCTCATTGGATTTGCTGCCTCCATTGCTGCCCATGCGCAGAAATTTCTTGATGGAGAACTTGGATTTCTGTTTCTGTGGCGGCGATTGTGACGGCGATGCTGTGGGTGACTTTTTGCTGCTCTGCGGATCAGCGAGGCCAGCGGCGGCCAGACACTCCTCGGACATGGAGAGATGCCGCTGGTTGCGTGGCGTTGGCTCTGGCGTCATTGGTTGCTTGAGATTCAGCACGGAGCTGGCGGATTGCAGCTGCAACTGCTTGGCGGCATTCGCTCGCTGCATCACAAAGGTGTTGAGACTCCGGAACTTGGGATTGACCACGGCACGCTCCCGCTTGTCCTTCTCCCGGATAACAGGCGTTGCCGCTGCCACAGGCGGTTTCTTTGTGTACAAACTGCTGGAGGAAGTTGTTGTTGCTGTTGTTGTAGTTATTTCTACTGCTGATGCTGCTGTTGTTGCTGCTGCTTCGTTGGCAGCAACTGTTGCCGCCGCCTCCGCCTTGGTTGCCTGCTCGAACTCAACTACCAAACTGTAATCTCGCTCCGGCGTAGGAGGTGCGCTCAGTTTTGGCTCTGGCGGCGGATTCGGCGCTTTGCCCTTCTTTAGCTTTGCATCATCTTTGGCTGACTCAGATGATGATGATGCTGCTGCCGCAGCAGCTGCTGCTGCTGATGTTGCTGCCAATAAATTCTCACTCGATTTGGAAATTGCCGTCTGCAGTTGGCTGATAAATTGTTGCTCAGCGCTGCTCGGCTGTCGCTTGCTCAAAAAGCTCTTGAGTGGCGAATTGTTGTTGCTGTTGAGAGTGTTGTTGTTGTTGCTGCTGCTGCTGACGAGCGGCTTTGCTGGCAACTCGGGCTTCTTCAGACCGTGCAGAAATGAAGGACGCGCATCAATTTTCATTGGAGGCGGCGGAGATTTGGGCAACGCTGGCAGCTGTTGGGAAATTGCGTCCGTTGTTGTCTCCTGTTGCTGTTGTTGCTGCTGCTCCAGTTTGTTGTCGGGATCAGCGCTGCCATCGGGTTCGCCATGCAGCTCGCGACTCTTGACCGCTGCCTGGTTGCCAGACTGATCTCCAATTTGTATGTCCTCGTAGTCCGAGTTGTTGGTGCTGGCGCTCAGTTTCTTCTCCACCTGCGATCGCTGCTCCTTTGCATTGCCGCCTTTGACGACGCCGTTGGGCAAGTTCTTGTACTCGCTGCCAATGCTGATGCCAATGCCCGAGTCGGACTCACTCCGAATCATGTTGTAGACGTTCTCCTCATCGGAGCTGCCATCAAAGCTGCTGCCCGTCGAGTCGAGCGCATCATCCGAGCTGCACTTGGTCACAATCAATCCGTCCGAGGTTATTTTGCTGGTCATAAAGTTGCCCTCGTGCAGATTGTAGCTGGCAGCTCGGGTCTTGGAACTCAGCAACATATCCGTAATATATTGAGAGCTCGAATAATGCGCTGTATTGTTTGCCTCCGTTTGGGCGCTGGCCACGCCCACCTGGTCACTAAACTTGCCATCGGGAAGATTCTCGTAGCTGAGCTGCGTTTCAACCACATCGTAGTAGGCGGACACGCCGTTCTCCGTGTCCGAGCAGTTGCTGTCCGTGTCGGAATATTTGTGGCACACGTTGACCTTGGGCTTCGTATGATCCTTGGTTATGGGCGCGTTCCGCGCGATTGGCTTCTTAAGGTCAAGAAATGGCTTCGGCGAGTCGCTCAGCGAGCTCAGTTCAAATTTGATTTTGTTGCTGTTGCTGCTGCTGCTGCTACTTGCAACAGTTGCTGTTGTAACTGCTGCGGTGGCCGAGTTGCTCTCGCTCTGCTTTTGCTTTTGCTGCAGTGTCTCAGAGATTTCATCTAGCAGAGATTTCTCCATGGCTCGCTCAATGGGCGGACTATCCTTGCCATCGCGGGAGCATGTTGCTGGCGTGCTCTTCACAAGTGTTGGCGTCAATGTTGTTGTCACCTTTTTGGTGCTGCTGCTGGTTATGGTGCTCTTGATGGTTGTGGCTGTTGTTGTTGCTGGCTTCGCTGTGATTGTCGTTGCAGTTGCTGTCGCTGACTTTGTTGTCTTGTTTGGCTCAGCTGTTGCCTTGGACGCGGCTGACTTTAGGGGCTGTCCAAAGGGCATCACATTGATCGTTAGCGTTTGCTTTTTGCCCTCCTTGTCCACTTGTGGCGCCCCCAGCTTAAGTGCCGCAAATGACTTCTTAATGTTGTCCTGGGCATCGCCCAGCAAGTTGCCATTGTTCATATTAAAGTCCGTGTTGGCGCGCGTGATGCGCTTCAGCTCGACGGCTTCTTCATCGTCTGTTTCCGTGACGGCCATGTCATCGTGCTCGTTGCCCAGATTCATAAAGTCATGATCATCATCGTCGTCGTCGTCATCACCCTCCGACCACTCACCGCCATAGCCAATGATCTCATGCAGCTGCTTGGGAAAACAGACTCTGCCCGATTTACTCGAGTTGCCCGAGCTGCTGTTGCTCATCTTGCTGAAGGTGTTGCTGCTGCTGCTGCTGGTTAGACGCACGCCGAAAGCCTTCTTGATAATGCTCTTGGTCGGCGTCTTGTGCTTGTTGGGATAATCAGTCTTTATTGCACTCTCCGACTTGAGCGCACTTCCTGTCTTTCCGGCAGCGGCAGCAGCTGCTGCTGCTTTGTGCTCATCCTTGGACTTGAAACAGTTGGAGCACAAATCCTTTTTCCACGCATTCTGCGTAAAGTGCGAACAAATTGAGGAAGACATTTTTTGTAGTTGTCTGCTTTTTGTTGCTGATGTGCTTGTTGTTGCTGTTGTTACGTTGCCACTTTAGGCCATATTCTGCAAAGATATAAAGTAAAATGTCTTTTAAAATAAGTTATGAGTTATTAGCGCATAAACTAAACAAAAAAAAATAAGAAAAGAAAAGACTGATAAAAATAAAACTTTCTTTACAAGAGTTGCGCAAGCGCTGTCAGCAATTGTTGCTGCCGTTGCTGTTGCATTGGGCATGCCAACAATTAACTTTCACTGTGCAGCCTCTGCTGCATGCCTCAACATTATTGAATGCAAATATAAGAGCGCCAATAATTCGCAGCAGTCAAACTTGGCCATTCCCCTTTTCATCTTCCTCCTACTGCAACACAGTTGGCCATGTGTTTGGTCATTGAATGTCTTCGGCAAACATTCAACATTAACTGGCAGCATGGTAACTATCAATCAATCTTCATCTTGATAATGAAATTATTGAAATTTGCTGCTGTTGTTGACCATTGTTGTGGGATATTGCTGTTGTTGTTGCTGCTGTTGTGACTGTTGCTTATGGCCAGTCATGAGGTACAAGAAGATGCGACAGACGGGGCCTTTGAAAAGTTTGTCACATGGCCATCGACAGTCGAGGTCTCATCTCCTCAGTCTCTCATTGCTGTTGGGTAATCAGTTGCATGGCTTTGTTGCTGCTGTTGTTGTTGTTGATGTTGTGAGTGTTGCTATTGCTGCCGTTGTTAGTTAGTTTGTTTACGTTTGTCGCATGTGTAAATGACTTTCTAAAATTGTCCAGGAAAGTGGCTGATTGTGTATGTTGTCACTGCAACTGCAATGACTGACAACAGCAATACAAAACTAGCAGCAATATTGCATAAAATCAAATTCAAAAACTGGTTTTGCTTAAGCAGAGTAAGTTGTAATTATATCGTTGACTTCCCTAAGAAGTTCTTTGGCGGTTTGAAACAAAGAAATAATGCAATAATTGCGCGTACAGTTCTCACAATCACAATCACAGCCACAACGACAATCATAACCAAAGGCGTTTCTTCTGTAACAGTTTGAAGATTACTCACAGCAATCAGAACAAAGACAACATTTTGAACAATGCAGCGTTATGTCTTTAAGTCATTAGCCCTCTTTAACACCAGAGACAAAAGTTAAGTTGGGATCTAATTGGGGAAGTGTTGCTGCTGACAACAACGGCGACAACACCCACCAAAAGCAAGACAACAACAGAGCTGACAACAGTCACAGTTCTGTCTTTATCTTCTTCTTCTGCTTTTGCAGTTTTTGGCTCATTTATCAACGCCAACAAAAGTTGACCCATTGTTGATTGTTGGCGGCGTGCAACGTCTACAACTTGATGCTACGCTTGATTTTTAGCAGCAGCAACATCTGCTCCAGTTTTTTTGGGTCAGCGTTTTGGCTAAACGTTAATAAACATAAATCTTTGCTTAATGCAATCCGACCGCAAAAAAAAACAATTGGCATCGTAATGGAGGCAGGGGGAGGGTAGGGAAGAGGGGTAAGCGTACCCAATTGCATAACTGTGGCATGCAAATGTTGCCAGTGTTGTTGTTGCTGTTGTTGTATTTTCATCTTTTTTGCATATCGCATTTGTTTGGCCGTGTTACACATAAATTTTAGCTCAGGTTGTTGTTTGTTTTTCGTTAATTGTTTGCATTTTTTCTTTCACTCAATTTGCATTTGGTTGCTCGTTGCGGCATCGATTGCCAATTTGTTTATGGCCCCAAACGAGGTTGCATTCTCATGCAATTGCTAACCAAATAGAGGCCAAATGGGGCTACAATTCACACACTGAATCGATACAGTTTATAAATCATAAGGGAGATAAGTGAAACAGTTTGTAGAAACTGGCTACCAATTGTGGAGCTATTTGACCATAAAAGTGGCCAAAAGAGAAGCGACATCCGAGCCAGGCCAAGATGTTGATCTCGTTTGGCTGCGGAACTCTCGCTTTAAGGAATGTTGCTTACATTTCATTTCCCAACTAAAATAGAGAGAGAGAGATATCAAGTCAAGTTGCTGCTGCTGTCGCAGAAATGTAACACAAATAAATCTGCATATATTTCACGCTTCAAACGAGACGGATCTGGAGTCGCAGCCAGGACGGGGTGTTAGCTCGTTAGCTGACCGATAAAGCCAAAATTGGTCGCCGTCTAAACTCGGTCAGCTGGGCAGCAATTTAATCGATGCAGCAGAATGTTTTAAGTGTTATTTTGTGGTATTTTTTTTTCGGTCGAAACCTGTTTTTTTTTGTGCCATTTCAATATTTTGCATTTGGCTTAAACCAATCGTTGCCGCTTGCAGGCAACAAAACAGTTAACTGACCGCCGTCCGAGAGAATCAGAGACCAAATGGGGCCAACAGGTTTCAGCCAACAGCAGCAGCATACGGAAAGTTCTTGTCTCGCATTTGGTTCGATTGCATTTTTTCCATCTCTCTCGCTTAATGTTTGCTTTTTTTGTTACCTGTTACCCCTTAACTGTTTGCACTTGGCCAATGCGAATGTGCAAATTGCCGCTTGGGGGCTTCCATTGATGCGTGTAGAAAATGCTTGGAATTTTATATACATCTGTATACAACTCATAAACGAGAAGAGAATGTAACATCGATGGTGATTGAATCAAGCAGCTGAGGCATAAGCAATCAAATAAAATGCTCCATTAGCCACTCTGCCACTTGGTTGCTCCAATTGAGTCACAGTTCCAATTCTCAGCTCTACAAATTACCATGAGAGATTCCACAGAAGTCAAAAATCAAGCAGACAAATAATAGCCAGGCATAACGAGAAATGATCTGCGGAGATATTTAAATTAGAGTTCGCTCTCAGATCTGACTTTGTTCCACATTTACATGGGAGATTTATGCGTGGCAGCGTCGACAGCTTCTTTGCGGCTTCTGACGTTGCTTCTCTTGCCCATTTCCCATTTCCATTTACTCAGATGTTTATTTATATATGCTGAACGTTATGCAAATAGATATAGATATATACACCTGCGATATGCATGCCACAGTTCTGTCTTTTGGATTATGCAAAACACTTCCAAGCACTTTGAAATTTATTTTTATTCCCCTAGAAAAACTCTATGGATCGCTTGACTTGAACTATTCGAGTTTTATGGGCGATGACTGATCCAATATTTACGCAAATTAAAATATACAAATTCCTGAGCTAAAAGTGCTTATTTCGGGTTGGGCCTCGCTTGCCTCAACGGATGTTGTGGGCGCTGCTTTAAATGTCAACGTCTCAGTCTCAATCTCAGTCTTCTAGTTGGATAACCCATAAAAGGCAACTGACAATTAGTCGCAAAATTGTTGTTTAGAGTTATGGAAATTGAGTTCTGACGCGTTTATTCTGATTAGAACAAAAGTGTCTATTAATATATGAGTGCTAGTTTGATTTGAAACTACCACGTTTAGTTTATAAATGGCCAAACGACATTGTCAAAGTGAAAAGTTCAAGGCCGAATTCGGATTTGGATACTCCCACTAACTATGCGTTTGTTATTTTAACTCAAATTCTATATACTCCAAATAATACTTAAATTTACTACATCTCCAAAATCTCCTTAAACTTTTGAATAAATACATTATTTTTATAACTCTACTTATATCTTTTTCTTTTATTCGTAATTCTACTTACTCCTATATTTACTACGACTTCTTCTTCAACTTCAATAACAGCTTCCACATCATCTTGTATTTTTATTTTTTTAACTAATTCATATTCTTGTACAATAATTATACTAAAATTTCTGCCCTAAGTATTAGGGCTACTGTGTCTGATTCCACGTCTTCTATTTATATTATCTTCACATCAAATCTTTTTGCATATCTTATTCTTCTTCTGAATTTTCTATTTTTATTTTGAGCGACATTCTTAAACGTTGTGTCACCTCTTGATATAGTTTAATCTTTGATTAATACGAGATTTAATTCTTTTGCATAAGCAAGCCAGCTTTTAAATACATTTCAAACTTCCGTTGTAAAGTTGTTGTGCATTATATTTCACGATAACTCCAACTTAACTTATGGAAGTTATGCAATCATAGGATATCCGCCGTTCGACAAGTTCAAAACCAATTGGCAGAGTGTGTTCAGTCTAACTCTGATTTCAATGCCAACTTCATTAATAAACCAACTCAAAGCTGGCAAAATCTGACTTCAGAACTAATTAAGTTTAAGCATTTGATTTCGTAGGCCAACTATAGTCAGGTTTATGCAATTAAAGCCAATTCAAATATGTCATTAGCCAAATGGCACTCGTTGTTCAAGCTTCAAGTCAACCATTAGCCAACTTTAGAGCCAACTCGAACTGCCCGGATAGTGGTTGTGGCTTTTGTCAACAGGTAACACAACAAACCAACAAACTTGTAAGACCACAACAACAACAACAAAAGCAGCAATTAAATTATGAAGAAGTTTGCTTATCAAGTTTAAAGCCTCAAGTGGTGGGGAGATTGTTAGTAGGGAAAACAATAAAGAAGTTTTTGGAGTTGTTAGTTTAAACCTTTCTGCAATTATCAGATTTAATGGAGTTGTTTACAAGGCGAATCTATTGCGATTATGTGGAAAGATATAACAAATTGAGTTTTAAAGAAACTTCTCAATGACAACTGGCTTAAAATCACACGTTGATCGTGATAAGACTCATTTTGACTGATTTTATGGTTTCACACTTCTAATTTCTGCTCTTTCTTCACAACTTTGATATCAATTAACCTGATCTGCAAGCAAAAACACTTCTTGAACACCATCTGAAGAAGCATTTGGATTTGAATTTGATGGGTGTGTGAGTTGAGTCGGATTTGCGGCAGCTTCTTTTGATCAAGACTCATTTAACCAAGCTGGAAGTATGTTAACTGCACATAACAATAGCAGAATGCATGTACATACACACTTATATAAGAATGTATGTGTGTATGAACGCACTCTTGTTCTTTAGCAAAATGATTCAAGGTTAAGTTCCCATGTCGCCACAGATTGGCGTCGTCTTCGTTTTCATTTGCGTGAGGCAAGGGCAAAAGATGAAACGAAGCCAGACTTTTGGGGTGCAGCTGCAGCAGAAACAACAACAACAACAACAAAAGACTGCAAATTAAATAAATGAAAACGCATTCATTCATGCGACCGAACGTGGCGTGGCATGGCGTCTGTGTGGTGCCCAGAACAGGTTCGGCTGCCAGTTGCTTCTCCATCTCCATTTCCATTTCCAATGCAACTCCTTCTCATTTACTGCCCAGACGCACATGTGTTGCCGCAACATGTTGCTTCATTAAATAAATGAGGAGTCCCGAAACTTAAAAGAAAACAACAAGAGCGAAATGTGTCACTTACTTGAAGCTGGCATCGCATTTCAACTTTGTGTATCGCTTCACACAGTGCCCGTCATCTTTTTATGACCACACACACACACACACACACACACACACACATACTTAAATTGTTAACTCCGGTTCTCAACTCTATAATTTTGTTTAATTTTTAATGATGCACAGTAAAAAAACACTTTATGATGCGTAGAAATTGTGCTGAAAAAGAGAGAACTATTGTGGCAGACTGTAATAAAAACTATATTAATAAAAAAATATAGTATATATAAAAGGAAAAAACCTGTTGCGTGGGTATATTCGAAATTTTGTCGCCGTTTTGTGGCAAGCAACAATTTGGCATGCACCATTTGTTGGCTGTCAGGCTACTTGGCCTGGCCAAGACAGTTGCCGTTGCGATTGCCGTTGCAGTTTGCGGTTGCATTCATGACTCATGACCCAACAGTCGCCACAATTTGTGGTTTGGTCCAGTCAACGGCAGAAATGCCAAAAGAGTCTGCACCAAATGGTGGCTTTTGTGGCATTTTTAGCCAAATAGTCTGCCGTTGGCATTAAGTCATCGTGTCGCAGTCTGACAATTGTTTATTCTTTGGAAGTTTTACTTGCAACCGGTTCACATTCAAGTCTTGCCAAGGTGCGAGTAGAACGCATAAACAATGAACGCCCAGCAACATCTACAAATAATGCACTACAATGGCTGCTAAACGAGTCAACCAAACTAGAGATCTATAAATCTCATTCAGTTTAATACCCTGTAAAAGTGTGCAGCTAAACAACAAGAACCAATTGCGTAACATTAAATACTGACGCAGATTCTTAGTCAGTTTTTTACCTTTTAGAGGCGTCAGCAGAGTCTGGCTTTTATTGCACAATTAACAAAATAGAAAAAAAATCAACAACAACAGTTGTAGTAAATGAAGCAAAGAACAATTTGTCAATTCCAATTTTATGGGCAAGAAAATGTTGTCTGGTAAATATGTTTTTTGGGCATGCCACAAAGCAAACAGAGCAACAACTGTTGAAATGTATGTCTGCATTTATTTATATGTATGGTATGTATGTGTGCTTTGTAATTTTATACCAAAGGTTAGCCACAATTTGCATTGCATTTGCAAAATCGACAGAAAGACAGACAGATCGACAGGGGAGTTCATTTGGCGACAGAAGCTGGGGACAACAACAACAACAAATAATAATACTCGTAATTTAGGTTTAAAATTGACATTTGAGATCATGCTAATAATATGTTGCAAAATATTGGTCAAAGTGTTTAAATTTGTGTGTTGTTTTCTGTCTAGACGAGCACTTAAATTTAGTTTATATTCGTATGCGGTCGCTTGTAAATTATGCCAAAAGGCCAACACTTAAAGTTGCCAATTTGTAAGCTGGCAAAATGCAATTATTGGCCCAAACAGACTTGTGCAAGCAACTGGTATTATTTAATACAAGGTTTGCCAAAAGCAACAAATAATACATTACGTATACGCAATGCTGTTAGATTGCAAGGACAAAAGGCAATTACGACAACATGTTGTTTGCTGTTGTTATTGTTGTTTCTGCTTAACAATTAAGGAAAGCCAGTGAGCTGCTGCGAATCTGGCCAAGTTCAGAGTTCAATGGAAGTCGAGATGAGAGCAAAAGAAAAAGAAAAGCTAAAATTATAGTCAACGATGCGATAGAAGAGTGTCGACAGCCAAAGGGGTTGCTGGCGGGAAAGGCACAAGTTGCAGGGCAAATTTGGTATTGTAACTTTTTGGGCAATGAACCTGCAGGCAGCAACAGCAACAATAGCGGCAACAATAATGCATTAAATAATCATAAATAACTTTGTTGCAGTTACAGCACAAACACAAGTTGTTGTTGCTGATGTTGCTGTTGCCCATCGACCCGCCGGCAACTCGCACTTTTCTTTTGTTTTCGCTGAGCATTGTAGAAAGTGCATGACGCATGGTCTTGAGGTTTGTTGTGCGGGTGCCACAGCCAGCCAACAGCAGCAGCTGCTTGGCTGCAATGTTTAATTGAGGCAAGTTGCAACTTGCAACAGTCTGGCAAACTCACGAGTCTGACAGCAACTGACGTCGCTGGTCGTGAGAAATGAAATCAATTGAGCTGCCATCGTCTGTCTTTGCATTTGCATTTATTGTTGCCGTTAAACGAACTCGAAATGCATTTGTCGGGGGGGGGGGGGGGGGGGGGGGGAGAGGGGGGCTTAATTAATCAGTGCAACGTTGCAACACATTTGAAAGTCAAAGTTTGCTCTGACGCGGTCAACAAACAATGGAGTTGCCGTTGTTAATACGCCCGTCTCAAGTCTCAGAGTCAGCGCGTGTTTGGGCCTCGACTTGACATTTAATTGGCATTAATTACCTGTGTGTACTTTGCGGCCAAATCGCTTCGACTGACAGCAACAACTTTCACTGTCGCCTACGCCAAAATTGGCGTCAGTTAGAGAGGGTGACAGAGACAGGGACAGCGACACAGATGGAGATAGAGAAGGAGAGAGAAACCTCAATTGACAATTTTCAATTGAGGTAGCGGCAAATATTGAAGAGATGTTGCTGCTTATCGCTTTATCTAACGGTCGCTGACAGCACCCATCTCCCTCCCTCTCCCCCGCTCTCCTCGCTCATTATCATTTTGACAGCACGCTGTTGCAATCGCCATCGCAACTTTTGCGCGCGTTTTTCCAGCGGTTTTTGTCGCGACTCGTTTCTCACGCACTGTTAAACGGTGCGATTTACTTTTTTCGTTGTTTTTTTTATCTCTTTTTTGAGCAATTTGCTTTAATGCACTTTTAATGCAGACAACAACAGTGGCCGACTGAGATGCTGCTGTCAGTTTATGGCATTAAGTGTGAGTGACATTTTTCTTCATTAAATTCAACACATTGTCAACAGCTTTTGTTTAGCAGAGTCTCCCCCCTTTTTTTATTTCCTCCCTCGAAGCATATGCAATTTTTCAGTTTGTCAATCAAGCGAATGCTGCATTAAAGGGAGAGATGTTGCATATATAACATGCAACTTGCATCATTTGAACATCCAGCAGTTTAGCACCTAATCGTTGCTGCCTTAATTAATTGTTTGTTCTGCCTCATAAATGTTGCCACTAATTGGTTCTTGTCGCCTACAACATGCTGTTATTGTGCCACGTGTGCCACATTCGCAATGACATGCCACACAGAGATATTTTTGGGGAAACCTGAAATACATTTCCGAGCAGCAAAGAAAGCAGATGGAATAGAAAAAAAAACTTAGACGGTTAACAAGATAAATTTGTCTTGCTTTGTTTTGTTTTGTTTTGCTCTAGAGTGTAATTTTAAGTTAGAAATGGAAAGTTTTATTGTTGTCGTCGCTCATTCCAAACATTTAAACAAAAATCTCTCAGACTAAACGTTGCAATGCAGCTGCCATTTGTTGTTTGTCTCTATTTCTGTACATTTTCTAAATCTGAAAATCTTTTCAATTGTCTTCAGCAACCGTTTAGTGGGAGCAGCATTGACAAAGGGAGACAATTGTAGACACTTTAAACTATTAAACTAATTATAATTAGATTTGAAATTTATATCATATGTTTGTTGGCACGCAGATTGTTGTCATGATCTCTCTTTAATTTTAAAACCTTGCAGGGTTACTGATCATTTTGTCAGAAAATGTTTTATTGACTTCTTATATGGAAAAAAATTGCTAATAAAATAAAATAATAAATAAGTAAAATACAATAGCAAACTACAGTACCTATGGCTGCCATGTAAACTTACTGAAGTTCAATTAATTTCCGAAATTATAATTAATTAATTGTAATGAACAACTATAAGTATGACCGAAATAATCATCAATAAATGCTTAAAAAATCATAATTGAGGAAGATGAAGATGAAGAGCTCGTTGGACTACTGTGGACAATCCATAATAATCTAGATAATCTTTTTATTGAGAAACGCATTTAAGTCATTATGTTTTCCTATATTTCGATTATCAATTTTCTTTTCAATTTCACTTTTCAGGTAATAGAGTCTGCCTTTTCCCATTCCCTTTGTTAAAGTTTGTTGATTGTCAATCGATTTCGATGTGCTGCACACATTGTTTAATATGTGGCAAATTAAGGTATTCAATTGAATATGCTGCTAACGAACTGTTGCTAATGTCAGTTGTGTGTGGGGCTCCAACAGTTGCCAAGTTGCATTTACTACAAAGCTAAAGTTGCCAATGCTTCCCGGTGTTGCGACACGGGGCAGTCCGTGAGAGTTGCCCCTCCACTGTCCCTTTTAGCCCTTTGCTTCTCACTTGTACCAGAGACAGGCAGACAGATAGACAGACACATTGTTAGTGGCAGTCGCATCGAATTACAAGTGTTTTACATGCCATACTCCGACAGCTCTTCAATTGCATTCGCAGCCCGCAGTTGCACTTACAAATTACACGGTAGAGGAGTAAAGTGGGCGCTATGGGCGTGGCTGGCAACCAAAATGGCCATGTTGCATGCCAAGCTACGTTTCGCGGTTACGCATTTTTGCATTCTGTGTGAATTTCTATGGAAAATTATGGACTCATACTTATAGTATTGTATAACGAGAGCTTAAAGAAAATAACGTTTTTCTTACCTGTTTAAACTTTGTTCCTGGCACGTTTTGTTGCTCGTTTAGGTTTTTATTGTTTGCCTGGAAAAATATGAAGCAATGCAAAAGCAACATTAATTCGATTGTTGTCAAAAACACAATTGCACTAGCAACAACGACAACAACTACAAGTATTGTACATACTGTACAGTTCAATGGCCCCAAGGGGCGCATGCAATTTCAATATTTTTTCTTTCGCTTTGTTTTTCTTCTTTTTTTTGGCTCGCAAATCGAATTACCAAATGTTAAATCCGTGCCTTTTGCCGCCCGCAACATTGTGACGGCGCCAAGATTCAAGCAATGACCCGAATTCGATGCACGTTGCGATCGTATTTCTTTGCCCCTCCTCCCTTCCCCTCTTCACCTGTCTGTGTATTTAAGCCAGGCCAAGCGTCGCTCAGACATCGAGGTGTTGGCATTTTGCGATGTATTTATAATCGACACCATAGTCTGTAATCGAGCTAAAAGCTTTATTGTATTGTCACTCTCCCAAGCTGGGCTGACCAAGTTGCAGCCAGTTTTATGCACTTGAACACTTGGCTTTTTATGCCTTTCAATGCGCACTAACAAAAAATAGAAGCGTTTATCAAGGTTAACGTGCCAAGTGGTAAATGGCAAGTGGTTTGCTTTTACCACTTTTAATCGCCAAACCGGCCAAGGTGTGCACTTGTTCTTGTGACCCAACCAACCGGCTATTCATTGGCAATTCACCTATTTACATGGCATTTAATTCCAACTGCAATCAACACATTATGGTCAGAGCCAGAACAAATCAAATGCAATTAGAAAACTTTACACAATTTGCATTTTAAGAAAGACTTGGAATTAAATGCAATTAATATGACATGTTTATGTAAATATGCAGTTAGAAGGTTGTACTTCAATTTATGGCTGAAATAATTGGACAATTTGTCAAAATGCTGCACTGACATGAGTTTGCTTTAAGTTGTTTATCTTGATTCAACTGAGAGAAAGTGAAACTTGTTGCATTTAAGTAGATTGCGTACTCAAATGTACGAGTACTATCATTGATTCTTAACTTGAAAATATAAGTGGAAGAAATGCAACCTGACCATGGTAATAATATTATAACTCCTAACTCACATATTTTCAATCCCTTATGATTTACAATTAATACGAAAGGGATTATATTCTTTTTTACTACAAAAATTTAAATAATTCTAAGAAAGTTTTACTGTATTATTAACTTTTGTTTGCAAAAATGTAGCTTTATAAGTGTTAAGTTATAATTATTAGAATTTATAAAAAATCATATAATAAAAAAATTTTTAAATTTTTTCTTCATCAGTATCAGAAAAAGTCAGGTTGGTAGAATAACAAAAATATGCAATTTCTTTTGCAATTGATAATAAGCAATGTCAACCACATTGGGAAATCTCACTCATCTACTCAATAGCTTACTTTACATGCTATACAAGACATTATTAACACTGTTTCCAGCACCATTGAAAGCGCAGTGAGCAGTCGCAGATAAATATAGCTGATCAGAGATCAAGAAGCAGGGGCTGGAGCGGAAAGTTGGTCGTGTGGTGCTCAGCTTTACTGTAGTTGGTTGCGGTGCTGCTGCTGACAACTGTTTAATTAAAAGAAATTCCATTTGGACGGCTGTTAAATTTGATCATTAGCATCAAGCATCGAGAGTGACAGCCAAGCGAGTGGGCCGAGTTAACAAGAGGAGGGCAGTGACATGGAATATGGTAAGAACTGGATTTGGTATTGAAATCAGTCATATGTAATTAATTGTTCGACATTTTCTATGGCTATCGGGTACAGTTAATGGCCCTGGAGGGGGTGCTTTGTAATCCGTACTCGAATTGAAATTGCTTTTGTGGTTGGCTTAAGTGTGCGTTTGATGGCTTTAAAATGGGGGCCAACAGTCAAATTTAGATTTGAATCTAGAAGAATAACCATTTAAATTGCTTGCATCGCGTGTTCAGGAAGTTTGTATTGCTACCATTTGTGGATTCAGCAGAATTTCAACAGCTCTAAATGAAGTAAGTGAACTCGCCTCAGTCTGGGGAGGAAGAGGGAGTGGGAGGTGATAATAAAGCAAACACTGAAGGTCATTACCGGAAAAACGGGTTTCTCTTGTCTACAGCATTCAAGTGAGTAAGCATTTGGCATTAAAATACCGTTGGGATTATGGCACTGAATATGCATGGGCGTTCGCCTTAATAGCCAGCACTAAATGCCGCAACTGAAGTTGCCAAGTTACCAAGTTGCCAGTTACTAACCGATGCGTCGTTCAAAACTGGCTGCTTGCAACTGCAACAACATCTGCATCTACATCTGCATAAATTATGCAGCCAGAGTCATTTTGCAAGTTGTCATTTGTTGGCATAGGCAAAGACAGAAGACGACAACAACTTTGCAGTTGTTAATGCTGTTGTTGATGTTGATCATGATGATCATCATCATGATGAGGATGGGACTGCATCGTAAAGTGGCCAACGCCTCGTTGTAAGTTTGCTGGCAACAAGTGGCTGGAGAATTGATTTAATTTAGTGGCAAGAAGTTTTAACCTGTCATATTAGCTATAAATTAACTTAACATATTCATAATAGTGGCGAGCACTTACAAGAAGCTTTACAAATCAATTATTTATTTAACAAATATTTTTGATAGGTTCTTAATATCTTTATTAAATTTATTTCTTTATATCTATAAACTTATAAATGAAAATAACATTTAATTTTTTTAACAATCTATTTTCAAAGTAAACTTTTAGTTATCAAAGTCATTTGACGCTCAATTGAAAATAGTTTCACTGTAATTTAACAGCTGGAGACTGATAACATTGTCAAAAGCTTTAGTATTTCTGGAAAAGTCCAGCAGAACTCTTTTTAACAAATTAATAATTTCTAAATTCAATTAAATTTAGTTTTAATGACAAAAAAAACGTTCTTGGAGTTAATATATAACATACACATTTTCGGCCTATCATCACTGTTTATTTACAGCCTGTTAACAGAGCACTGTATTCACTTCAACATTTCTTACTTATTTATTCCTCAATTTCTGGGATGTCTTTAAGCTAATATATTTGACATAATTTGTAGCCTACTGCTAAACATACAAATTCTTTACACTCGCAACTTCTTCTTCTGCATGTAACTGTAGTTGACATCAATGGGCTGAGAGGCAGCAGCTACTCAGAAACCGGCTGAGCATTTCTAATGCGTGCTTTTATACATTATGACCAGGCTTTTATGATTGGTTATTTATGCGCAGTCAATGACACAATCCCCCAAAAGCTCAAATGACTTTAATGCTGACGCTGTTGTTGTTGTTGTTGCTGCTGTTGGCTAATGCCGTTCTTTTCTAACCGTTAACTGATCTGACAAATGCACCACTCGAAATGCAGATAGTCGTCAAACACACTGCAACTTTCTACTGCAACAAAACAAACAGAGACACACAGAGAGAGAGAAAAACGAGTTGAGTGGCATCATTTGCTTTTTGTAGCATGTCTACGCCCAAGAGTCCAAGTCCAAGTCCGAGTTGGAGTCGCTCCTCAATTGAATGCTTAAATGGAGCAGAAAACGCTTGGTAGCAAAAGCGTTGCTGCAACATAGCTCTCTTGTGTCAACCCGCCGTTGATTTGCTGCAAATGTCACTGCGAATGAAGCTCAAGTTAATTTGCTCAAGCATTGACATTGCCGCGCCTTGCAACTTGCAAGTTGCAGCCACTTCCACTTCCACTTGAGCGTAACGCATCTTAATTTATGCATTAATTTTAGTTGATAACTTACAAAGTCAAAAGCGCGACTTAATTGCGCACAAACTAAAGTCAAAGCAAATTGCTATTTAGCCGGACAATTAATTTGTCAAAAATTAATGGACTGCTTGACTTTGGAGGCTGTGCAACAAGTGCCGCAGCTGCTTTGCCGCGGGGCAACTTCGCGACTTTGGACTCGATTGCAGGTGTCGCCGCTTTCACCTTGACCGGTTGCAAAACACACACACACAGCACCAAGCATCTGCAGTGTCTGTCTGTCCTTATTGCAATGGCCAGAAGTGTAGGCCAAAGCACTTATAATCATTCAAAGACAACAATCAACTAATCTTGAAGCATCTCGTCGCATTTGTGAGCCAAAACAAAGAACTTCCCTTCACGAAATACGAGCCAAAATCAAGCTGCTTATTTGCATTCCAAAGCTCGTCAAATTAAACAAAAACTCAGCATTTTTTGTAGTTAATTAGCAGGAACGCGTCATGTTCATAATAAATAATCAAAAACCATAGAAATACCAAAGACCAAAGCTCTCCTCCCAGCATGAAAAGGCTGACCAAATATTATAGAGTTATTATTGATTGAAAGTTGAACGAACTGAAGCGTCGTGAATATCAAATGTGGTAGCCTGGCCTGGCAAATGCTTTTCAGCTCGCAAATAAATAGAATTAAACACTTTTTGGCAGAGATAGAGAATGGGAATAAGAGAGTGAAGGAAAGCGAGGGGGAAACAGCTACAGTCCATAAAACATTAATTTACTTACAAAAACATTCTCTGATCTATAAATAACAAAATTTGACGGGTAACTGAAAAAGGCATTTACCACATAGATGAGTCTTGTTAACAATATATTTAGAAGGTTTTATGTGCTGTGCAAATGATTAAGCAGCGTGGCCGCTAATTAGTTTGTGAAAGGAAGCTGAATCCTAAGAAGATGACAGCTTCTTCTGATTATTGACTTCATCTGATTTTAGAAGACAACAGCGTTTTCTGATTATTTAGAGTACAACTAAATGAAGAGTCTATTTTCAAGATGAAAAGATATTATACAAAAATAGACAACCAATAATTTGATTTGCAGGTTTCAACTTAAAGAAATGTGACAGTTCAATCTGATAACTTGACGAACTCATACTTGACTTTTAGATGAAACTGCTCAGATTGATGGATAAACTAAATACTTAAGATACTTGAACTATATTAAACAGAAGCAAAGAAATATTTGTATCTAAAGATAACCCTTCTCAGTTATTACTCGAACAACTAACAAAGCATTGCAACATTGCAACTGCGATTATTATAAAAGACTGTGGAGATGGTATAACGTCTAACGGCGACAACCCGAACATATACTTGTTACGCTCACTGTGCGTGGCAATGGCATAGTTAGCATAGCTTCCACTGTGCGAGTATGTAGATTGCAGGGGGCAGATACAGATACAAAGTACAACTGAAGCTAGAGGCTGGCCACCTCAACTCAGCAGCTTCAACTTAATTACGCGCCTGCACATAAAAAAGCAAAAGTAGCGTTATGTTTCAGTTTCATTGGCAGTCAAGCATGACGAGAAGGGGGAGGAAAAGGGGCAGCAAGTCAGCTGCCAGAGGCATCTAAGAAACTCGACTCTCCCCTCTGCAGATGGAAATATATATTTTTAATATTTGAAATTAAATTAATGCTTTGCCCAGATAAAAGGTTAAATTTGTTGTGTTGTATGGGCAGAAGCAGAGAGTGGAGTTTTCTTTCGTTCTATGACACTGCCAAATTGAGTTGTGTCTTTTGTTGTGGCTGCCACATAAATCAAAAGACAGCAAATGCCGTTAAGCATGTGGCAGCCAAATGCATATAAAGGCAAAGTCATTTTTCCCCATATTCCAAATGCCGCCCGCCTAATCAAAGCGCTTTTGTTGAGTGAAAATTTTCATTGCCGCCAGCATGGAAATGCATTTTCATTTTCTAACCGACGAAGAATGTGGTGTAAGACTTACAGAGAGAGAGGGAGAGAGAGAGGGGGATGCTCCCCTTGAATGCGCAACAACTTCCTCATTTATGCACTTCCCAAACAGCAGCTCGAGCCGTGAATGAAACCATTTTCCATATATATATAATTAGACCTATAACGCTATGGATCTGTATCTGTATCTGTAGCTGTAGCTGTGTGCCTAGCCACCCCTTGTGTTTATTATTAGCCCCCTTGCGACTGGTCACGTCTCTCTCCCCGTAAGTGATCAGTTCCGTTTGCAGTTGCAGTACGGGATACAGATACAGCTGCAGCTTATAGATACTGATTTGAGCATTTGTATCTGAAAGTGCTACAGAAACTAGGAGACAATTGCATAATAGGAATTGCATGTGGAAAGTGATGTCACCTTGTGAGCAGAACTGGGCAATTTTCAAGACGGAAAAGTTCACCTAATTGTGATTGGCAGCATCCTGGATGCATTCTTTTAATAAACTTGTTGTGTAACAGGAAGATAAGCAACGACTAAAAGTGGAATGTAGACTTGTAGAGGAACAATTATGGCAAAGTGCAAAGCTTTCTATTTTTAGGCTCGTATAATATCTCTTCAAATAATATCTAACTGTAGTCAACTATAATCAGCTTCAACAATATTAAATTGCATTTGTCTCTCTCGAAATTCAAAACTTAAGGTAAAAACATTGAACTCTCTTTCAATTTCATGGGCTTTGCGTTTTGAATGAATATGATATAAGTGCACACAATGTTCACATCGTTCATTGCCATTGCTTTCACCCCAAGTGCGGTGCTTAACATTGGCTTAACATGCGTTTAACATTGAAATAACAGCGCCCACGATTTCAGCTCCTCTGACCACGCAGCATACATCATCGACCTTAGCCTTGGCAAAAGCAAAACACACAACCACAAACCCCAACAAAAATAAACAAATCGCATGCAAAAGAGAAGCATTAATATAATAATATTATTAACTATTTGCCAGAGGCAAGATAAAAGCTCAGACTGCGGCTAATGTGACTCGAAATTACGGCTAGATTATGTTTTCTTATTTTTTTGTTTGCTTGGCGAGCGAGATACATTCGTATCTATGTCTATAGATTTGTATCTTTGAGCGCTCCTTGACCTCGTCGTATTGCAAAATGTGCCGTTGTCTCTTTTTTGGAGCTACTGCGGCAGCCGGCAACCTAATGTCTTTCGATATCGGTTCGTCTTTGGGCCTTAGCTTAGCTGTACAAACCGGTCAAGAGCGAGGCACAAAGAAAAACATTTATGGCCGTATTGTTCAGCTTTTGTTGCCGCAAAAAGCGCCGTTGGTCAGTCATGGCCATAACAGAGGCAGACTGACTTAGAGGTGTTGCCAAGATCGCTTCATATGCAAAACATTTGGCCTGAACTTTGAACGTCGGCCATTGGCTGCTTATCGACAACATTGTAATAATGAAGATGATGATAATGATGATGATACTGTTGATGTATGGTTAATGTATATTATGGGCTTGTGAAACTCCACATATGATGACCTTAAGCAAAAGCCTTCCCCTTGAAAGTGCATTGTTTATTTGCTTGCATGTCTGCTACAACACAAAATATTTTGATTATGTGGCCTTTTGGCAGTGGGAACAGCACACATCCGCACAACACTTGTATACACAAACAACGAGTAGATGCCACGCACGCATGCAACTCACACTGCATAAACAACAAATCAATCAGGCGAAGCGTCGCGTCGCGTCGCCATTACATGACCATGCCCCCCAGCCCACTTGGCGCCAAGTGGCAGACTTAAATGAGAACGTTGTTGGTAGTTCTATAAGTGCATAATTATATCTGATAGCCTGGTTGATAAGGCCTGGCCCATTAGAGGGCAAGCGCATTAAAGTGTAATAAACGCGGAAGGCGCAGGCATTACAAAAATCATTATAATAAGTGTGTAGCGAAGAGATGCAGACCGAAGCATCCGTGAGATGCAGATGCAGATACATTGCCTGCCGTTGAGCTGCCGTTCAGTTTGCCTCACGCATTGAAAACATTCAAGTGCTTAGCTGGATCTGCATAAGTGAACGACACGTAATAGATACGCAGGCGAAGATGCAGCGATGTATCTGTATCTATTATGTGCAAGTATCTGCAAGAACGCAAACGTCTCTGGTCGCTACGGGGTCGTTCATCTTGATGGGAGCGTGGAAGCGATTTGATGACTGACTGCCTGTAATGCGGAAAGCGCGTAGCACGCAAAATGTATCTGTGAGATACAATTGCTGCAAAACTGTCGCTCTCTCTCTCGTTCCCTCTCTTTCTCGTACAACACTCACACACACAATAGTTGGCATTCAGTTTTGGCGATCTCAGCTTGGCATAATTTCCATTGAAACTCGTCAGTCAGTCAGCTCGTGTACTCACAAATATTTTCATAATAATGAGCAGGAAGTTTGAGAAGTCAAAAATGAAAACACCAAAATCGGCTTATGGCATTAAACGTCAGTCAGTGTTATGTGAATAACAGACAGCGAGACAAACAGACAGACAGACAGTTCGACAACAATTTTAGCTGAGATACTTTAACTATAATTAAAAGCGAAACTGTTACAAAGTACTCGTAATTCGTAAGTCTCCAAACATGTGTGACAATTGCATAATTTGTCTTGTCTGTTTTTGGCTTATACGAGTATCAATTACAATTTACACTAATTGCAACAAATCTGCTTCGATTGCAATCCATTTGGTAACTTAATTAAATTACATAGTTTTAATCAATTTAAAGGTGCTCATGAGATACATAACGAGTGTAGATAATCGAATTAACCATGCAAACGGAAGCTAAATCAAAACTATTTAAGTTTTCCCTAATATGCATAAATACGAGTCTTTATGCACTACGGAAGTCGACTCAAAATTGATTACCAGTGACCAAACAAACGTGTTTTCAATATACAATATTTAATTGCACAAAATTGTAATTGTGCTTAATTGTTGCGCAAACCGACCAGATACAGCCTGACTCAATCTATCAAGATTTGTAATTTTTATTTATTTTTTTTTTCTGTTCATTCATAATTGACTTTGGCAGTTTGTGAGAAAAACCAATAGGCAATCGGACATGTGGGCATTGGTCGTGTCATGCAATCTCCGAACCGGCTCTGACTCAGCGGAAAGGGCTCAAGTGGCAGGCAATGCAACCTGAAATTGGCAAACAAGTTTCCAGCTGCATTTTCTATGATATTTTCTAGATTTTCACAGTTTTGCCACTTGTGTTAATGTAATAATAAAGACAAATATGCACTTAGAATGTAAAGATACATTGTTTTAATTATGTTGTGATTATTGGTAAGATCAATTAAATCTTTAGAATAGTTCCAGACTTTAAAACTATTATTTAATTTTCAGTTTTAAATTTAAATATTACATTTTGATTTACATTTTTGACGGTTTACAGCTAACGCAAATAAATAAATGTTTGTGTGTCTCCAATGAATATCTGGTCAGGAATTCAGCCATATTTAAAGCCGGCTTAAGGCAGACATCGGTTGTGTGGAGGAGGCGTGGCAAAGCACGCTGGACCGACCGGCTGGGATTACACAATCTCTATCCACGTCCATACTCCCAACTCACGCTTCACATTTCCAACTGCAACGAGTACTTTCAAATTGTTTTCACTTGCCACAAACACAAATGCCCCACACACACACACAACTCAAGTTGCACCAACAAAGCGTTTAAGCAATGTCTGATCCCATTGCCAGATCGTTGAGATACAAATCACAGCTCTAGATGCGCTTTAACAAAATACTTAGAATTATCTAAAGTAAATTTGGAAAGCGGCGACAACGCGATGTATGTGCTGCAAGTGTTGCATGAATCATTCGATCGATTCGAAAGGAGTCAGTAAATCATGAGTGGACGGACGAACGTTGTTCGATTTGAGGTAGAAATTACAGGCAGACTTAGGCGAAAGGAACGTGACTACGAAGGATTTACACATGTCTATAAATTGCAACAAGAAGGGGCAAGCAGCACGGAGCGTTGGCGGCAATGGCAATCGAGCAACCACAACAACAACAACAATTTACAGAAAATCGCCATAACAAAAGCAAATGCTGGCAATCAACGTTGTTTTTCTTTTTGATTGAGCGAATTTATTTATGTTGTCCGTTTGTCCGTCTGTCCGTCCGACCATCTATCGTTGTATTGGTCTTTTGTCGGCTTTGCAAAATCGTGGCTTGTAATTATTGGCCATTATTATTGGGTCTAAATGCGCAAGCCGTTCACCGAACACAGCCGGAACTGTAACATCGGACAACTTGGCCAAGTTGGCAGTAACAAGGAAACTGGCAACGTCTTTGTTCACGCTTCAATGAGTTAATAATCAATGTGGCGCACTGTTTTGCCAATTATGCGAACGAAATTGCAACAAGTGTTAAAATAAATTCAATTAGAAAATACTCAACCGACTCACAGACTGACCGCAGAATAAAGCCAAGTCTCAAATCCAGTTGCCAATGTTGCAAGACAATTTTGTAATACGCTACAGACAACAACTACAATAATATTAACAAAAACAACTCATGGCTTGATCGATTGAAATTCTAGTGAAAAATCAATTGTCAACTGATAGTGAGAGAGAGAGACAGGGATAGAGATAGCACTTTAGAAAGAGAGAATAAACCAGTTGACGACTCATCGAAATTGTGGCGAAAATTATAATAAGCAAGTTGGAGACAAGTTTCAATGTTTCAATGTGTGAAAACGATGAAATCATGCAGACAGACCCCAAGACCAAAATTCAAGGTTATTAGCGTTTTTTTTTTGTTCGTAAATACCAGACCAAATAAGCTGGCCCCGCGGAGTTGTCATTTGTTAGCCAGGCTTAAAGTGATTTGGCAATTAGCCAACGCCAGCAGCAATGCAACTAAATATTAATCTAAGTAAATAAGAGAAGTATGCACAGTGAATAAATACCCTTTAATTAAATTGATCTTCTTATAATCAACACTATCATAGTGTTAATTTTTTAAGATAGAAGTAAAGTGTATCTTAGGGGCTTTTACCTAAACAATCTGCGAGTTGTTTAAAATGATTTCAAATCAGCAGTTCAGTAACAATTTTATATATAGGAGTACTACAGGTTACCCCTCCCACATTACAGGGTATCAAAATTGAAAGTGATTTCGTAGGGTCAGCCAAGCAAGACAATGGTAGCAACAATACCTGCAGCTTTCTAGGTGTTTTATTTACCAAAGTGCAGGCAATAAACTTTACGTAAGTGGCCAATAACTGTGCATGAAAGTGTTTCACCATGGGACAAAACCACAATATATATCACATAAATATTAGTTATGACAATTTATTGTTGTTGGCTGTAAGTTGTCGATCCACGCATAATTAGTTGACCCACATATCGACTTTTTTGTGGCCATTAGGCAGCCATTAAAGTGAGCCAAGATCGAGCAGAAGATTGAACCCAGGGGCGTTGAATTTGATAGCTCAAATTGCTGTAGATCGTCAGGCATTTCTCTCGCAGCTCGCAGCTCGGGGCGCGTTAGAAGCGTTTTACTGTTCTTCTTGATTGACATGCCAAGATTGTATCTGTATCTGCATCTGTGTGTGTGTGTGTGTAACTGAATGTATCTGCATGCGTTGCCACAACCTCATTTACAGTTGTGTGTGACGGCCCGGCCTTTCTCAATAGGCTCATTGTAATGCCTGACTCCGACTCTGTAGCAATATGGCAGCAGCAGCAGCAGCGGCTTTTCTTCCGCTTTTAACGGTCCATAATTGAAATTATAATTCAATTTATAAGTTGCCCCCGACTCACGACTGCTTTTGTTTGCCACACTTGGCTTTTCAATTATATTCAATGCACATTAGAAATTGTCTGGTCGGCTCGAAAGTGTTGCCAAGAGTGAAAGATGCAATCACAGATTCAGCTACAATTGTATCTGTATCTGTAGCTGTATCTGTGCCGGGCTGGCGTGTTTGACTTTGCGCCTGCGCAAATGTTAGTATAAATTCGATTTGATTGTGAGATATTTTTTTGGTTTTTTTTTATTTGTTTCTTCTGTCTTGCTTATTGTTTAATATTAAATTTCATGGACACAGACATATCTAAAAGTATTGTAAAAAAAAAAATGGAAAAAATCAACAGAAATTATTTTACAATGGCGTCTCTTGCAATTAAGAACGCTTTCATTTTTCACTTTTCTTCCGAAGCCTGTGCATTTTCTCATTCAAGCCGAAAAACGTAAAAACTTTTACTGAATATAATTGAATTAACATTAGCACACGATACAAAGATACAGATACTGATGCAGTTGAGATAGAGATACATTTATGCATTTTATGCACGCAGATCTCAAATCATATATGAAAAGTGTTAAAGAGCATTGAAAATTCAATTTATCAGCACAATTTCCACTGATAATTTTCCAGTTTTAATTAAATCTTAGCCCCCAAAACGAGTTTGAAAAATTGTTCAACTAATTAAAGAGACAAGCAATTCTTCTTTTTTTCCCCCATGTTCTACTCAAAAAATCTTCAAGTGTGCTAGCTGTGTTCAAAAATAGAAACGAAAATGAAATTTTTGGGGTCGTCTCGATATATTTTAAGTATTTTTATGTGGCAAACAGAAGGAAATCAATGCACTTGAGTGTTTTCCACTTTGGGAAGCCAAGAGTCGCATAAATTCTCAAGTTGCAGCTCCAACTGATAAGCTGCCAGACAATCGAAGCCCTAATAATAATGAGGGTCACCATGAGGCTACTCACAAAAGCTTGCCTCAATTATTTACAATTTCATATTGATTTGTAGTCACAGCGCCCCTTTTTCTTTTTTTAGGGTGTGGTTGATAGAGGGGAGGTAGGGGGTTACTTCAATTATCAGTCGCGGCATAATTGAGTGCAGGCCCCCACTTTGACCTCGTCTCAGAGCTGAGCTGATGTAACAGAAACGGACCAACGCATCCGCGGGTGTTTAATACCCTGCACGCGTTTTGCATGCGTTTAAAATCGCGCTTACGCAAGAGTCGCAAGGTGCGGTCGGTAGAAAGTGTCGCTTGTTGATTCACTCGACACATTTTCGGCATAAGTTAAGTAATTTAATCATAGATTATGTGGGCAGTCAAATGTTTGAATATTGACAAAGCAAATAATGCAATTTTTCTCTTAACGCGATTTGTTTATAGCTTTTAATGACATATATAGTATGTATCTATGTATCTGCTACTTCATGTGACGATGGGCAAGAGCTCAAAATATTTTGATTAATTTGCAGTCGTCTTTTGTTGTCTTTCTTTTGATTGTTTTTTACTTGACAGTTAATTGTTATGCGTTTTTAATACCACTTTGATATAATAAAAGCCCAAAGGTGTCTCTTATATAAGTAATATATATACATATTTTGTTTTTATAAATAAATTTGTTTATATACTTTAAGTTAATCACATGTCTGCATTGCGCACTTTACAGTTTTGCTGCGTTTTGGAATTTTGCCTTTTGTTTGAATTTTTATTTTAACGTTAATTTTGCAAAAAACAAAAAAATAACAAAAAAAAAAAGAAAACTTTCTCCTTGGCTTGTCGTGCAAACTTGACGCACAAAAAGCAACAGCAGAAAAAAAAGAAAGAAAATAATAAAAAGCAATGTACAAAAAGCAGATGATTTACAACACAAATAATGAAATGGTCATTGTTGGTTTTGAGTTATTTGCCGAAGACAACAGCAACCAAAAGTGTCAGACAGGAAATTGAACTTTGTTTGATATATGTATATGTGTGTGTATGTGTACGTATGTATGTATGTCAACGGGCTGACCGGTAGATAACATCCCATCCAGACACGCTCTAGTTTAACTGCAATCAATCACGTTTTTAATTTCTTATCAGCAAACTCCGCACCCGTTACAAGAATCAACTTGAACTGAGAAAAAAACACGCGCGATTTCAGCGCGTCTTTGGAGGCGACTTTTTAAGCCAGGCCCTGACCACAGACAGGAATTGTAAATACTTTGCTTATGTAAACAGTAAACGAAGTCAATTTTAGTATGCGTTAAACAATGAATATCAAAAACAACAATAAGTGCGTGATTTGAAAATTGTTAACAGCCGCAAACAACAACAAACTACAAATAAAAGTGAAAAGTTGGCTGTGCTTTAATGTGCATAATTATTTTTACTGAAAATTTTACTGCGTAACTCTTGGACCTTCCCTCTAACGTTTTATCAGTCTACTAACTGGCTTGAAGTACAATTTTATTTTAAAAAGTTCGTGTCAAAATGCAGTTTTAAATATTGCCAATTGTATTTTTCTTTGTGTTGTTTAAACAAATGTTTAATAATTCACAAAATACGCTGTATCGAAAAAGAAATTCAAATGCAAATCTTGGTGTGTTTTTGCCAGTGAACAAGTTTTGTGAAAGCGTCTCTACGGCTGAAATACATGTCTATATATGTACATATATATATTGTTGCTACGAGTAACTCGCTAGCAAATAGTTAATATATGTATTATTGCAGCTATGAGTACACATATCTATCTATCTAAGTATCTATATTTGTACAAAATGTATCTATACGTATGCCGGTGGCAGTTGCAGTTGCCCATCGATCGAATCGAACTCCTTTTCTTTTGAACAGTAGGCAGGCAGAAAACAAGTTTACTTTTTATTGCACATTTGCACTTTTTCCTCGACAAATTGACAATTTCTTTTGGAAAACCACACGCCTTTCCGAGAGGCCACCGGCTTTCAATGGAATTTTCTTTGTTGTCTTTAGTGTTGTTGCTCCCGAAGCTGTTGTTGTTGCTGCAACGTTTCATTCATAATCAATTACAAGTACTCGAACTATGGTTACGTGGGTTGAGGTCAAACTATCTTCGACCTTAAAGTAAAAGTTGTGCAAGAGGAACTTGCAAATATCTCGTAAGTTTTTCCAACACTGAGTTCCCCTTTAATTTGAAACTATTATTTAGTTTTAAATTCTTTTTCTGTTTTTAAACATTTTTCTCCAGTTATTCTGTACACAAAAATTTGATACCAATCGAAAAACTAGAAAAGTTTATTTGTTAATATTTCCCTCGTATAAGTGTACTTTTGTTTTGACCAAAAATATCAAATGACATAAATATTTTTGATCATTTCCGTTGACAGGTTCTCAATTTTTGCTGTGTGCGCGTTTTAGTTTATTTTTTACAGTGAATTTCTTAAGTTAAGCTTGTGTTTAATTAAACAAATAAATTTTGTTAAACTTACCTGCTGGGTGTCTTTGCAAACCGGCAGAAAAAATACTTCAAAAAAATGTTGGCCAACTCGAACAAAAATTTCACAGTGTCAGCGCAAGTGACACAGAAATGTGACAGACAGACAGATGGGAGAGGTGTGTATTAATTATCCAAGAAATTCTAGACGTTAATGTCCGTATGTGTGTGTGTTTTTAGGTGAAATGTGAATCCGGCAGTTGTTAAAAAAATTTTATTATTTCCAGAAGAATGTGTTTATGAAATTGCACTCTAACGAAGCTTTCAGAATTTTTTCATTGGCTTCACGAACTTTGTGCAAAAGTTGGCCAACAACTTGTTGTTGTTGTTGTTGCTGTGGCCAATTGTATTGAACCCGCTCAGACTGCGTTTAGCTCGTTAACTCGTTTCGTCTCGAAGCTGCAGCAATGAATCCAAAACCTTTTGCTCTATCCCTTTCCAACTGTTGTTGTTGTTGTTATTGCTGGTGTAGTTTACACGGCGCGGTTGCAGTTTGCTGTTGTTGTTGCTGCTGCTGTGGTTTACGATGACTAACAGGCGAGCGAGCGGGCGGGCAGGAGAGTTCCGGTATCGTTATCGGTATCGTTTACAATGCGTTTTAAGTCAACTTTTGTTTCTTGCTAAAAACTACTTTTGTTGTTGTTGTCCGTTGTTACAGAGGCCGGTTTTCGTTTAGTTTGAATTCGTTATAAGTAAATAAGTAAATGTAAAAAAAACCAAGTAAACAAATTCATATGTATCACTTGCACATTCTATTAAGCTTATTTTGTTTGCTCGTTAATTGATTTCGTTGTTATTGTTGTTGTTATTGTTGCATTTGATTCTTTTGCTTTTTGTCGATTTTGTTTGTTTTGTGTTTCTTTTTATTGTAGTTTAGAAAGTGGGTTAAATAAAATAGCGCGTCTTGGCTACGCTTTATGCAAATTAATTCTCGCGTTTAATTCATACAATTTATGCACATGTATGAGATTGTTAGATCTGTGATTTATTTCGATTTCTTGCAAATATCAACTTCATTCAACTTTGTAATCATGCGTTGCTTTCATCTCTCTCTCACTTCTTCGTTCTTCAATCGCTTGTCCAAGTTCGCAACTCTAAGTTTAAATACAACTTGATTTTCCGCTTGAGACGTTTGCACTTCTTCTCGTTTCACTCGCAACTGAATGAAGCTCAGCCGATCGTCGTGACTGCCGCCCCTTCGAAACACGATCAAGCTGCAGAAGTGGCTTCGTGCCGTTGTTGTTGCTTTTGGTACGCACACAGGTGAGAGGCGACGAAGTGAACGAAAGAATATGAAGCTGAGCTCATAAACGAATCAACAGCACAGAGTTTTTTTTAACGGATTTTCTTTGTCATGACGCTCTTAAAACCCGAACTATCAAATGTGTTTTACCGCGCTTAAGAGAGCGAGTTGTCGCAGAGAGAACCCGAAGCAATTGTTAAGGCCGCCGAGAGAGAGTGATCTTTATTTGATTCAAATCGGTGTGACCAAAACACACTAACAAAATAATATCAAATGAATTTCACATTAAATACTAAAAAGCGACTTAATTATAAAATATGAAATTAAAACAGACAAATCGCTGTTGTGGAACTTAATAGCAATAATAGCAGTAAATAATTTGTATACAAGCAAAACGACAGTTTACCCATCAATTAGTAACTTGTATGCAGGCCAGCGCTGCCTGAAATCGTTAACTGTTACGTTAGTGTTGGTTAAGTAACTAAATGAACAACAATGTGCAAAGTCATTCACAATAGTGAACAACTGTGCTAAAAGAGCTGCGTGAAGAACTAGTTGAATGAATCAGTTTAAGGAATCGGACGAACGCAATTTTAACACAAATTTTCCAACAGATAAATTTTTCTGCTGACGCGCAAATAAATGTACAAAAAAATGTTTTATTTCACTTTACAATAATTAAGAAAAACTAACAATTCGTTACCTGCATCCGAAACCAAGTACGTAAGTGAAAGTTAAATGACATTTGGCAGCACATTTCATTTGACTTGTTACAAAATAATTTGCAGCAGTTGCAAACATGACTGAAATTAAGGAAATTGTTATAATTGTGAAATGGAGTGGCAAGGAGTATCCAGTGACCGACCTGACCGACCAGGACACCGTCGAGGTGCTCCGCCACGAAATCTTTCGCAAAACACAGGTGCGACCGGAACGCCAAAAATTGTTGAATCTGAACTACAAAGGTAAAAATTCAACGCCAAGTTAAAATAACATATTAATTCTTTAGAGGACTTGCAGGAAAACCCGCGGCGGACAACGTTAAGTTGTGTGCTCTGGAGCTGAAGGCGAATTTTAAGCTCATGATGGTTGGCTCGACGGAGGCGGACATTGAGGATGCGTGCAGTCTGCCGGAGGATATTGGCGAGGTGATCGATGACTTTGATGATGCCGAGGAGCGGGAGGAATCCGTGGAGAACTCGGCCGTGTATCTGGCCAAGGTGCAGCGGCGTGTGCGCGACTACAAGATAACGGAGCTGTCGCCCTCACGGGAGGGCAAACACTTGCTTGTCCTGGATATCGATTATACTCTATTCGATCATCGCTCTCCCGCCGAACAGGGCACAGAGCTGATGCGACCGTTCCTCCATGAGTTTCTCACGTCCGCATATGAGCACTACGATATTGTTATTTGGTCTGCCACCAGCATGCGATGGATTGAGGAGAAGATGCGACTGCTGGGAGTGGCAAGTAACGAGAACTACAAGATAATGTTTTACCTCGACTCGAATGCGATGATCTCTGTGCATGTCCCGGAACGTGGCGTCGTGGATGTGAAGCCATTGGGTGTCATCTGGGGATTGTATAAGCAGTACAGCTCCAAGAACACCATCATGTTTGATGACATACGCCGCAATTTCATGATGAATCCCAAGTCGGGACTCAAAATACGCGCATTTCGACAGGCGCATCTGAACCGCAGCAAGGACAAGGAGCTCTTGAAGCTGTCCACTTATCTGCGCCAGATTGCCCTCTACTGCAAAGACTTTAATCTGCTCAATCATCGCAAGTGGGAGCACTATGATCCCAAGAAAAGTTCTTAATCAGAGTCTGTATTAACTTGTAAGATTCTCTTAATTTTATTCAATTAAAGTAATTTTTTAACGCATGTATGATGTTAACTAGAGCGTATATCCGCCCTGATCTGCCCAGTGTACGCGTCTAGCCTCCAGATATTCCTCGTGCAGTCGCCGTCGCTCCTCCTCCAACTTCGCCAGGCGGCGATAACGCTGCAACACCATGCCACAGCCAAAGAGCAACGCCACCTGACAGATCAGCCAGAGTATGAATAGGGCAATCAGCAGGCTCTGATTGATGCAGATGTTGTCCAGGTGCAGCTGATCATCAATTCCGGCGATGAGCAGCACACCGCGCTCTCCATACAAGTAGCTATTGCTGTTGGCCTGATCCGGTCCATGGACTCGCAGATTGTAGTTGAGTGGCAACTCGACTTGGCTGCTTATATTCGCTTGCGATGATGCAGTTGCATTCCTCAGCTGTTCCGGTACCACATCCACCACTGTTGATATGTAAACTGGATTCTGTATCCTGAGCTCTTGCAGCTGTCGTTCCGGCTGCTCCAATTGCCGCTTGCGTCGTTGCCAGTGGCCCGCAGACAAATTCATGCAATTGGCGGGCGGACAGCGTTCCACACAGAAGCGTATCTTCACATCGAAGTTGACGTTGGCCGTGCCCGAGAACTTGAAGGCATGGAAACGTGCCCGCAGCATGTTCTGCGACTGTGTGCGAACCCGTTCCAAGGCAGGAAACACACTGGCATCTGTGGGACAACCTCGTTCGTCGATTAACAATACGTAGTTCAGATTGTCCTGCGACTTGGCCACCAACGAAGTGGCTCGAAAGTCCGGCAAAGGCGCCAGCTGCTGTTCCATATGCTCGCCCATCTGGTCCACACTGTACTCCGCCACAATTTGCAGCTCCAAATCCTGGCCAATTCTCACATCGTTCGTTTCATGCTGGTGCGAGAGATCCACAATTTGTAGCGTGATCTGCGGTTGCGGATCAGGTCCAGTGCTGCTGTTGTAATGCACCACGCCCTCGTGCGGAAACATGCTGTAAGAGATTGGAATGCTTATAGTATAAATAGATAAATAGTGTATCTTCAGCACACTGAATATTTGACACCTTGCAGAGTTCGGTAGTTATATTGCTACATTATAAATTATTATTGTATAATTATATGAGTCCGATTGTGGCCTAATATGAACAGGATGTGTTTTACAATCACTCTGGACGCCAGTTCACGCTAGTGACAAACCCATCAGGAAGGAAAGTTGTTAAAACTGCCACGACTGTTTGATCAGATCGAGTTATATATTGATCGATTGTATAGTTAACTTACAAAAGTGGATACTGATGTGAAGAACGATATTAAATTTAACATGGAAATTATTCTTTAAAAATGTTTGGCATTTGGCACTGCTAAAAATGTACTATAATTTTTAAGGTATGAAAAATCGTTACATTTTAGGGCAATATGCCGAATGAGAAACTCTTTTTAAATTATAAAAGTATATGTAAAATTAAATACAGACATTATGGGGCATGAAACTGTTTTTTTCACTAGATTCTTACCTCAGAAATAGGTAAGGTATAAGATATCAATTACACAAACGGCGAGTTAGGTTGGTATAAATCTCAAGAAGTACTATAGATTTCTACACAAAAAACTATTTGATATAGTAGACAGATTTTATGCGAATTTCTTCTTAATGTGTAATATAATACCAATTACAGAATCTGCGAGTTTGGTTGAGATAACTCAAAAAACAAAGATTTCCTAATATTTCTGGCTGAGCTTTCGATCGTTCGTTGGTTGTAGGATAAGGATTTACAGGAATATGCGAACATGGCTAAATCTAGTTAGCTCGACTTTTCGTTGAAGTTAAAATTAATAAACTTAAGAAAAATAACTCTATAAGTCGAATATCTGCATAACTCGAACCTTTTCTTTGGATAATGGTGATTCGAGTTAGGGAAGTTCGACTGTATATAAAACTCTTTGTCCTGACTCACTGACTGAGAATCAACGTGTAGGCCAAACGACTAACAGTAGAAAGATGAAATTTTCATGAGACAATTTCATTGTACAATAAGGCGGAATTTAGCGAAATTCGTCCTATAAGTGGGTCAAAATCATGCTCAGAGGTCACGAAATTACTTAGTATGAAAAACTTTTTTGTTTCTTAAGATATCTCAACCAAACTTACAGATTGTCAAAGTCAAATTTGGTATCATTTAAATTTGTTAAAGCGGACAACTGAAGACCATCCTTCGGCGAGAGAAGTGAGCAGGGGTCGGAGCCTCCTAGTATACATATGTATAAATATACGTATGTTTTTTTAAAAAGTAAGTAGACACATGACTTACTGCTCCGCATAATCCAGCGAGGACTCCAAGGCAATGGCACTGGGCACCTGCTCCGAGGCATCCGCGCTGCTGTCGCGTCCCAGGCTGGAGGTGGTGGCATTGTTCAGAATGCAGCCGACCTTGATGAGGCGATCTCCTTGGGTCTGCACATTCGCGTTGTTTTGGATGATGACCAAGGCGGAGATGAAGGTCCTTCGATCAGCAAGAAGAACTGCTCATTAGCTGACCTTAGGGATACTTAAAGCTACTCTATAATCTTACCTGTGATAAGCCTGCGTCATCTCGTAGGCGCGCAAGACACCACAGCGATTCTCCTTGGCCTCGCTGCCAATCTGGAGGCGCAGCAACAAACTGCCATTGTTGGAGTCGTTCACCTGGCAATCCTTGGAGTGCATGCTGGCATACATCTTGCCATTGAAGGCGTCTTTGGGCTTGAATCGTATGCTCATCTCATCGCGGGTGCAAAACACCTGCACTGTACCAGAGATTGTTAACCTGGCTAAGAATTGATATTCCACTGACTCACCGTCGAGACACTTGACGCGTCGCATGTAAATGGAATTCTCGCGCAGCTTTAGACTGCGTGGTCCCAGCGAAATGATGTCCTCGGAGTGGAGCAGGCACTCGGAGCGGGTCAGCTGATTCACATAGTGGAAGGAGATGCCCTGGCAGTAGAACTTGGACTCATGTGTGCAAAGCGACTGACACTGGAATACGAAAAGGTCATCAATCATCAAATTGGGCGGCCAAACAGAATTCGATTAGAATCATAATGCGCAACGCGATTTGCTGAAGCGCTTCAACCCATGGGTTGCCACCACACCTCTTTCTGGGTTAGGCCCAAATATTTGGCTTCCGCGTAGATGAAACTGCTGTTCGCATACAATTCATACGAGCAGTTGTCGTTCTCCATTGCCCGTTCGTGGCATTGGTTCTCCATGTACTCCTCATCGTAGGGCGCTGCCCGGAATGCGTCGGGTTGTATCGACTTGTCCTTGTCGCTCAGCGTGCACCGACCATATGTGGCATGTGGCACTGTCGCCGAGCGTGCCTCGTTGCCTCGAAACCTGCTGGGGCAAAGTACACAATGATTAATGATTTCACTTTCTAGTGATAATAAAAATGGCTACTATTATAAAAAATATATGCGTAGTGAAAATCTCAACTAATTATTAGTAGTCGGAAGAATTCCAATCATAGATATTGTGGTAAATGTATTATAATTTTTCCATTAATATTGCTGTGTAAGCTGATTTTTTCAAAAGCTTTTTTAATGCAAAATCGATAATAACATAGTCATAAATTTCATGATGCGAGAATTTAAAAAAGAGCTCATAAAATACATCATAAGCCAAATTCTAATTTTAACGATTTTTAAAACAAACAACAAATTAAGACAATGGTCCTAATAAAATTAATGTGCATTAAACTGAACTAAGATTGGATCAATCATCTCTGTAAACTGTTTATTTTTAATATTATTTTAAAATCAATGATTGTATTATTTTTGTAATTGTTTAATCTTAATATTATTTTAAAATCATTGATTGTGATAGTGACTAGTGTGTTAAATAATAAGCGTTAGCTTGTAGCACTAGGAATCGTGCTGATTAACATTGCTGATTTATTTAAAAAGTAATTCTAAATGCAAGAGGAATTTTATGAAATTTTTAATATTGCTAATATTATTTGAGAATTTTGTCACATGCTTTAGTTGGTTTCTTTTAAAATAAAAATTTTTTGCATTGAACAATTTTATTGGATTAAAATTAATAGACAATTTAAGGCAGTGATTAAAATAATTTTTTTTTTTAAATAAAATATTGTTGTATTAAATTAAAAAAAGGCTTAAATCAATCAGCCGAAAACTTGCTTAATGTTTGAAACCAATTTTCTTCAAAATGTTGGGCTTTTGTCATTTTGTTAAAAAAAACGACTAATTTTTAATTAATTGAGACAACACTTTGCAGTTCTATAGTAATCATAGTTGAAAAAATAAAATAATTAAATCAACAGGTTTAAAATTTCTGGAAGATAAAGTGATATCATAATTGGATAGAAAGAATTTTCGTATTCCATTTTCCATATTAAAAATATGCATAACAATGGCAATTAATGATTAATTTTGTTAGTTGTTAGCTGAAACTGTCAATTACCGCTCACGATTGTTCCGATACGATGGGGCAAACGAGGCGGAGAGGCATCTGAATTGCGTTTCGAAGAAACATCTCTCGGCGCACTCACGACGCGTGACCAGCGTCGGAATGGTCTTTCTGCCATGGAACACCAGACTGTTGCCCGGAATTTTGGTCAGAGCCCAAAGGCGGCCTTTACACGCTTCTGGCACTGCAATGCAAATGAGGCAAGGTTAACCATGGTTCAACAAAAGCTGGCAAGTTGCCGCCCCCATCCGTGAATACAAACCACGCAGACAGGTCTTCTCATAGAACATGGCCTCGCCATCGGCCACCAGCGACAACTCATCCGTAATGGGCAGGTAGCGTGAGTTGCGCTCAAAGTACGAGTATCCATAGCATTCATCCGTGTCCAACAGATGCACATAGGCTATGCAATCCGGATCCTCATTGCAGCTCCTCCAGCAAATCTGACTTGCCGGCGGACCAGGCAAATACTCCGGCACTCCATAGTCGCCACTTCTTCGATCGCGATCCTTGAAATTGCTGACAGTCGGCGGTGCATAAATCAAATTCCGTTCGCTGAGATAATCCAGAGGGGGACGGAATCCCACAATCTTCTGTAGCTGCATCTGATGCAGCGGACACTTGAGCAGCAGCGCATCTATCGAATTCAGATTCAGATTCAGAGAATACTAGATTGACTTAATCTCTGCGGTTGACTGAGAAGCAAACATTCCACAAATTGCTAACAAGTATCTACTATACTATATACTAAAGTATCTGAGCAATATCTCGATTTGTGCACAAATTGTGCAGGTTGCCAATATTATTATTGATTAGCCAAGCGAATAATGCGAGACTTCAATGCATAACTAAGCAATTGGGCAGGCATTTAGTTAGATGTACTAAATATATACATATATAGAAAGACGATCATATAGCATTGGGAATAGAAAACCCTTCAGGGCATTGTTCAAATTGTTTCTATTATTAAGCAATTAAGTCGAGTACAATTACTTCCTTCTCTAATAACTTGTGTATGCAGTTAAACAATAGTTGGAAAGAGCATCAGCTGAGTACTATATTGTTCTATTTCCATCTCACTCTTAGCTACTCTTTCCCTCTCGCTCTGTAGCACTCTGCTGTAAATTGATCCGTGTCGTTTTGGCTTTGACTCAAAAACATTGCCATACAATGCAAATTACAAGTGCAAAAATGATTTAATAGTTGCAACTTTTAAGAGCGCTCGACTAGGAAGTACCCTGTAGCTCTGACCAGCTCTAACCCTAACCGAATTTTGTTTAACTATTTGTTTTGAATAAATAAATTACAAATTTAAAGAAAATTTCAGAATATATTTATTAACTATGCATTGACAGAGCAGCTCCTTCTATCTGTTGCAGGCATTTACTCAAACCCATCATACACTATTTTTAAAAATGTCCAATGTCTACAGGGTATAAGCAATGATTTAAGAGACGCAGCACTTCAACTAAAACAATCGATTGACTGACACATATTCATTAAACACTTTTATTTTGTTTTACCAACTGTTTCCATATTTCATAAGAATATTTTAAATAGTAAACAAACCTAATACACCATCGCACTGACACTGCTAATTACAGGGTAGACAAATAGTTCGTTGTGTGTATTTCAAATATTAAGGCTAATTAGTTAAGCCTACAATCGAATTGCTGGTGATTGGTTTTAGCCACATGTCCTATACAGGAGTTGGCCACAACGATGCTTACCACTTGAATTTCGTTGCAACAACAATAATGTTATTGTGAATATTAAATTGGTTGTTGTTTCTGAGTTCAGCATTGTTTTGCTGCTTGTTGTTCACTTGTTATTCGTTCGTGTTTGGAAATTATTTATATCGATTGCAAATTTGTTATTGTAATAGATTTTGGCCTGTATTGATATGCTCTTAAATTAGCTTTTTCTGTTCAATTTATTGCTTAAATTTGGCACAATTTAACACTTTCAATTTTTATTCTTGCCCAAATTTGTCAGTTTGCATTTCACTTATTGAATATTAATTGCCTGAAAATGAATATCACGGGTCGTCAATTAATGTAATTTAATTAAATGCCTGGCCAGCTACAACAACAAAAACACCATTTATCATTTTTTATTTATTATACATTTTCCGACGCTCTTCCAATTAACCATAATGCACTTTATACGCCGTATTTTTAACGCTTACGTCCGATGAGCGCGACTTTCGACTTGCAAATAGCTGAAGCTTCAACTGCGACTGAGGTTGAGGCTGGGGCTGAGACCTGACACACAGATACACACACCCATGCTACCTGAGCTACCTGAGCTGAGCTGAGCTGATATGCATGCTGCCTCCGATCGAACGTCGGCTTCGGCGTCGACGTTGACGTCGCGGCTAACCGAGCGTATGAGAAATTTCATGTTAACGTCAACTTTAACTGCGTCGGCTGACTAGATGATTAGATCGCAGCTGGGGTGTGTGAGTGAGAGATAGAGGCAGGGAGAGAGTGAGAGTGAGAGATAGAGAGGGAGCGGTAGACTGAGAGAGGGCAAGAAAGGGAGGAGATGCATTCGAATTGCTCGCTGTGCAATAAACAAAACTATTTAACGCACATGCCAATGAGTTGCAGGAGGAAGAAGGTAGTCGGGAAAAGGGCGTGGGTGTGGGCACCATGCGTAGCTCATGGTTCAGTTAGGTGGCCCATGCTTACATCTGTATCTATATCTCTACAGCTCTATCGGCATCGCAATCGCATCTAGCCATGCATTAAGCGCACTTTCCGTGTTTCATCTTTTGACTGTTTGCACAGTTGTAACTCAGCTGTTGTTGTTGTTGATGTCAAATTGTCATCTTATTGTTATTGTTGTTGTATTAAATGGCAATTTTAACAGTTCAGTGGTTTCTGGCCGTTGACAACATTTGTTTGTTTGCTGCTGTTGTTGTCCCATGATAAATGATTAATTCACAATTGTTGATCCGCATTGTTACAGTTGCAACACAAATGCAGCCTTACATGTATGTGTGTTTGTGTGTGTATGTTGTAATCCACAACAATTGATTCTTTTGCATATTGTACACATACATAGGCAAATGGGGCGTATGCGCAATATTGTATAAGCTTAATTTCTAATTAGTGACAGTAGCACACAATTAATTAGCAATGCGGGTATATGAGGTGAGAGAGTAAGAGGGGGTGTGAGAGAGAGAGAGAGAGAGAGAGAGGGTAGGGTTGATCGACCTTTGACATAATTATGTTGTATTTCGTATGAACAGCGACTTGTGCGTGACCTTTTGCGGTTACATTACATTTTGGAATTTTATTTATTTACTTATTGGCAAGTTGGTCAAGGTCGCCATCCATTGCTGCTTAGACGACGCCCAGATGTTTTGCTTGAGCGATGATGTGCCCATAGGCCCAAAGCTGCGGTTGACATTACATTTAGTGTACATGCATTACAACTATAGCAAAATCGTGACTTATACGCGGGACATCTGTACGTATACGTAATTAACCTAGGGACTTTGACATGCAATTGCTCAATTTGGCAGCTGCAATGTGGATTCGTATTCATATGCCAAGGGATCCAACTGGGCAAACTTGGAGTATGAGTATGTTGGGCACTTATACATCAAATTAAATTATCGATTATGTTATCTATGAAAGGCTTTACTTTGTTGTTGTTACATGAATCGAATGCCTTTTAATTAACAATCTAATCAGAAAATAATTGAATCTTTATTATTATTATAATTAAAAAGTTTGCTTCTACCTTTTCTAAGCGATATAGAAAATTTTGTTGGATTTAATACTCTTAAAAACTCTTAAATAGAACAAAATTAAATAATGGGTAATTCTGAGCTGGAAACTAATTCGTTTCGAAGTAAAAGCTTTAGTAATGCTTATAAATTATTTAAAAACTATACTGAGAATATTTATAATTTACAACAGGATTAATTTGCAAGCTAATTTACAAAAGAGTATTTGGACCTGTTTACTGCTTTAAAAGCTAAACGTATTAAAGTGCAATGCCAGCCAAAATTCCAATTGCTTTATTTAAAATTTTACACTTGGACAGCGTGGACAGAGAATTGTTTAATTACACAGATAAAATTCTGTAAAAAGTCGTATACTTAATATTTTACAACCCGACTGCTTATCAATGCCTAAAAGACAAAAGTTGTACACTTACCATTGTAGTTTGACCTAATTTAATGAGCAATTTTCATATATTTTGCTACCTTGACTCCAGAGAACAGTTTACCTTTGGCTTTCGCTTTTGCATTTTCGCCTCAGTTTGATTGTCGCGTTGCGTATACGTAATAATTCATAAGCCATCCACTATGCATGCAAGGGCACTATTATAATTGCATGTTGCTGAGCAAAATAAAACAAAATGCAGGTCGACATACATACAGACCTCCCCGTCTGCCCTTAGTGTTCTCCTGTGATCCCAGCATGTTGCTGGGCGAAAAGGGGTCAAAAATATATATAAAACAAAAAACTGCAACAATAATTACAGTGGCAACAAGAAGAACAACATCGTAACGTCAAGAATGTGACTTTAAAATTTGTGTAGTGTGGCAGCCATAAACAAAAGGCCGCGGACAGTTGCAAGTTTATTTTCAGCTCATGCCCGATCCACAGAGTTTTGCATTTCACCTTGAACTATAAAAGCAGTTGCGTGTGTGTGTGAGAGTGTGTATGTGAGTGTGACTGTTTTTGTTTGTGTCAGCTACAAACACACACGCAGCGTCGCCAAGTGACGCCTGAATGACGCATGAAAAACAAAAGTTGTAAAAGTTGCATAAATATCATCAAAAAATGAAAAGAAAAGAAAAACAAAATAATTATGTCTGCGAGTTTATGTGTAAGTATATGTAAGTATTGTATATATGTGTGTCCGTGTGTGTGTGTGTATTTATTAAATATATAAAATTAAACCATGTCGCACACATGACAAAAGTCTGCCTAATTAAAAATGCCAAAAAGTCAGGCAACGGCGCCTCTGAGTTTTGTGGTCTCAAGTGGGGTCAGACAGAAGCAACAATGAGACACTGACACTCACACACACTCACACCACACTCACACACACACACACACACAGCTGTGTGACATGTCAGACAGGGCGACAGGCAGTCAGGTCAGGACAGGAAGGAAGGAAGGGCGTGCTGGCAACCAGGCCATAAAGCACCGGCTAAAGTTACGCTCGAATGCCCCAACGAGGGCGGCAGCCCCCACAGCAACAGTAAGAATAACAACAACAACAGCAACAGCAACAACAACAGCAACAGCAGCTGTCTCAGCCAGACGTTGCATGCAACTTGTCACATTGTTTAAATCACTGAATTATGCAAATAGCTACGCACATATCACGATTGTGTCTCTCTTTCTGCGTGTCCCATTCTGTCTCTCTCGCTCACACTCTATGCTGCAGCTTCCATCAGCAACAATAACAACTTGATGCTTAACACCAGCACCAACACCCAGTAAATAATCAGACAACACTTTGTTTCGTTGACTAAATGACTAACTAAAAGTTGCACATGTCCGAAGTTGAATCTAAGTATACATATATATGTGTCTGTGAGTGTGTGTGTCCATGTAGTTATCATGTTCATGTATGTGTGCTGTGTGTTTGACATATGCTTAATTGTCTATCGTTACTTGCTGTTGTTGGCACAACTTCCGTTTTGTGGAGCATGCCAAAAAGTTGCCTCCACTATAGTTGCACCCTTGACACTACTAACACTAATTCTAACAACACGCCCTCTCTCTCCCCCTATATACTATGCACCCTTCACACTTTACCCCTGTCAAAGGCCCGTCTAGCGTGTGAACTCTGAATGAAACGAGGCGACTTTATCGCTGTCTCCGTTGTCACCGCGCCGCTAACTAAAATTTATTTAAATCTGTGCCATAATTGTTTTGTATGCCTGTTGCTGCCGTTGCTCTAGTTGTTGTTGTTGCTGTTTGTTTGTTTGTGTTGCTAGTTGACTTTGTTGTTTTTTTATTCTTTGGTACTCGCATAAAATTAGCGCTGCAAATTTATTAACAACACTGCACATGTCTTGGCTCTTCTAGTCTCTTCTAGTTGGGAGTCCGTTTAAATGTCACAAGTTGACGCAACTTATTTATTGCAACACCTTTTGATAGTCTCCAATAAATACAAGAGCGGAGCTTAAATATTTATTTAATTAACTTTTATTCTACGAATTTTATGCATTACTTACGAGAGCTTCAACAGAGAGTCGAATGTGAATTTCCCCTAACCGATTGTTACATTTTGAACCCACTTTCTCAAGTAAATTTTATTTAATTTAATAAGAATATTATGGGTTACTCGTAATTTAATTTTTAAGTTTTTTAAGTGAAATTCGAAAAAATTTAGAATTTGAACGTACCAAAATTTACTTTATGAGTTTCTAAAAAAATTAAAAAATGTAGTAAATGAATTTTGATTAAATTTATTAAAATGTTGAATATGTGGAAAATAAATTTTAAAATTTTCGAGCGAATACTAATGATGGAATTGAAAGCTTTTTGCAGAGAGAATTTTTAAAATTTATAGAATGCCACATACTTACATTCTTACTTACTTCTCTCTCCCACAAAAATTCAAATTCAGTATTTTAAATTGCATTAAATTATATTTATTGATTTCATCGTTTTGTATATATAAATAAAACAGACATATTTAATATTCAATTAAACAAAATCTAAAGCGTTTTGACATTATTTTCTTAAACGATTTATGTTTGCATTATTATTTCCAAAAGAAAAGTCAATCAAATCTCTTATGAAATTTATTAAAATGCATTTATACGTATTTAATTTCTTGATAATTGAATAAATATGTTAAAAACCTTTTCAAACTATTGAATATTCTTCTTGTGGTTTCCTTAAACGTTGGAGAATTATAAATAAGTTTGTCAAATGGGAAATGTATGATTAGCAGAACTTTTTCCCAAATTGATTTTCGCACAATTGTCAACTGAAATTTAGGTAGCATTTTTATTTTCGTATTGCGAGTGTTAATGGAAAAAAATCTGCATTTATTTTTGTATGAGCTTTGAGTGCCAAAAAGATGATTGGATGATTCATGTTTATTTTGCGGATCGATATCCTTACATCTTGGCTCACTAGAATTAATGCAATTCGCTTAATACACAACTACATAAATACATACATAAATACAATCGTGATCATAGTATAAAGTCAGTTTATTGCGTCAATTTTTAAATGCAGCCAAAAAACACAATTTCTCTAATATTTATGATTAATTTCTCTTTCATTTTAACTATCAAAACTCTTGAAAATTTCACCTCCCTATCAATTTCACAAAAGTAACTAAAGCATACTTTTAGGATCGCTGGAAAATTAATTATAAGAAAAATAAAACTAATTTTAAGTCATTTCATGCTGCTCATGAAAGTATGCACTAGAGTTTTGTGTGTGAAATTGCTGAGAAAGTGGAAGTCGGAACAGATCTGTCTTATATGCTGCTATAACAAAAAAAGGTATTCGAATTGAATTTGTTCAGTTTGTTAGGCGCCATTGCATTTGCTACTAATTACTTTAATTTGCTAGTTCATAATTCTTGCAAGCAATTGTTTAAAAAATGTTTTTTGAAAAATTAGCAAAATGAATAATGCACTATATATGAAATGCGGATTGAAGTTGATTTTTCGTTATGCTGCCACTTAATTATGCCACTTATATACTTACATACATATTAAACATATTATTTTATATTTATTTATATTTATATATATAAGTATATATATATATATGTGTTGTGTATATACTCGTACATATGCATAAGCATTTTCTCTTACGTTTATATCGTATATTATTTACTTTTTAAATATGAATTATGTGGAAATTTGTAGATCTCATTGCGGTGTGCCTGGTTGCAAGTTAAATGTATGTATATTTTAGCAAATTCATTTTCATATCTGTTTTTGTTTATTTAGTTCTGTAATTTGTTTTTGGCAATTTCATAATGCCCAAATGCAAATGTTATAATAGAGTGATTTGGGTATATTTGATAGTTAAAAGCAATCGCTCGGCTATCATCTGACAGGTGCTAAATGGAAGTTGGAACATCTTCTATTAAATGAAAGCAGTGCCTACTCATAATTATGTGGTTTATGTTCCTCTAACTCTAGGAATCTCTAAAGAATGCTGACATATGTCTGTGTATATATGTATGTATATAGTCGTTTGTCTGACATCAGCTCTCACTATATATCTGGTATGCAGTACGCTAAGTAATTCTAAATGGAAGTGCAACAAATAATGACTCGTTACCACATCATTTCAACTTGTTTAGTCACATTTGAATGTCACGATTTAATTGAAGCGAACAGAAAATTTTGCTAGCTTTTCAGTTTTGGTTTTTCCCCATCATCTGCCTTCAATTTATTTTCTTTTTCTTTTATATTTTCAAAACCTATCACATAAATGTATATGTATTTTTTTGGGCGGAATTCTTAGCGTGTGCTTGGTTTTTTTTACGGTTTCGAGCAGAGAAAGAGTGGGGGATAGAGAGATAGAGTAATGGCAATAAACATTTCAAATGTGTATACAATAATCTCTTTAAAAGCTAAAAGACGGATTCGCGTGCAATAACAAAAGCTGCGGCCAATTCAATTACCGCCAAAATATTTAGACACAGCCACAACATACACATAACTTTGACTAATTCAACAACAGAATAAAGAAAAAAAAAATAGCTTATGAATCGATGAAAAGTGTTTGCTGTGTCACTTTTTCTTTTATTTATTTGTTGGGTGTGGGGGGGAGTTGTTTTCAACCTTATATAAGCTAATTTTAGCATATGTTTTATACCAATTTTGCGTGTTGAACGCCTTGAACTATGCAATGCTTATCAAACGTTGATTTGCACTTTTCAAATATATACCATTTCATTATCATATTCGATTTGCTATCAATTTGCGAGTGTGTTGCTTTTTGCTGCTAAGTATATGTAGTTGTTGTTCTATTCGAAAACTCTTACTTAACTACTACACATTTATGTTGTTTTTGAATGTTTGTTTTTTCATTTTTTTTATTATATCTTTGTAGTTATTATAATAATAATATTAATTTTGTTTTGTTCAACGCTTACGCCGCAATGATCGTTGATTGGATTAGTTGCTTTGTGGCAGATTGTTTGCCATGGCAATCAATACGTAGGCTATGTGGGCGAAGTGGGCGTGGCTTTTAGAATACCAACATTTGATCGGCGCTGCCTTCCGCGCTGTCCTCATCATCGGCGCCCTCGTCCTCGTCGTCGGATGTCAGCGAGGCGGCGTTGTTCACCACGGACTCTGTGCAAATGGAACGTAAAATTCAATTTTTACCAGCCTCTAATACTTATCAAACTTGCGGCAGGCTGCCTGCCCTACAGTAATCATGATCATAAACTTAAACATAAATCTTAAATGAATATTACAAATGTGTTTGCCAAGAGATTTAACACTAATCTTGGCCTATACACACTTTGCCATATTTAATGTGGGCAACTCAATGTTAAATTGCATGTTTATAATTCTCAGCTATGTTATACACTGCGTATGCGTAATATTAATAGCATAACCTAATTATGGTCATCAGCTTAGCATAACTTAAATAGCAACAAGCCCACAGCTTTTGAAATCAAAATCAAAGGCAAATATTACGTATACGCAGAGTTGGCTAACGCCAATACACAATAAGCCTGTTTCAGTTGCCGCATGCCACACATTTGTGTCAAGTATGTGTATATGAGAGTGTGTGTGTGTACTCACCGCAGTTGGGCTTGCCACGTGTGCGTGTGTTGGCGAACTCAACTCCATGCTTGTCCACACACCAACAGACACCCACCGAGTTGTGGCATTGTGTGGGCTTGTAGAATCCTTGGACGTCGCAGTCGGGTGCGTAGGCGCCTAATTAGTTTATGCCGCCAACAATAGCATAAACAGCAACAAAGTAGATGTAGAAGTAGAAGAAGAACAATAACAATGCGCAATTTTAGTAAGTCTTTTCATTATTTGCCGTGCAACGTTAGAGAGAAAGCAGCAAAAGCGAATTTCTTTTTTTTTTTCTATTTCTATTGTCTTGCTTTGTTTTTTTTTTTTATATTTTGTTTGTACTTTTTGGGTCGTGTTGAGAGAGAAGCCGAAAAAAAACAAAAACAGAAAAATGTAAATTATGTAGTTAAAGTTGATAATAGGACAACAAAAGCAACAAAAAAAAAGTTGTGTCGTTGTTAAAAGTGTTTAATTTGCTGGCTTAAAAGTTGCGTTTGGTTAAAAAGGTAAAACGTAGAGTGGAAAAGCTGAAAAAGGAAAACGGTGTAAAAAATAGGTGTCCCTTTTAACAGTTGCTTGGCTACTTATGTGTGTGTCTCTAAGTGTGAGGGTGTGTGTGTGTGGGTGTAAGTGAGAGTGTGTATTACTTGCAAGCGCTTAATTATAGTTTAAAATGGGTTAAACATAGTGTAAAGAGTGTAAGTAAAGCAGCAAAAAGTTAAAACAAAGCGCAGACAGCGAGACAAAACAGAGTAGAAAGAGATATAGATACAGATACAGAGAGAGGCAGAGAGAGTGAGAGGGGGCAGAAATGGAAAAGTAAAACCAAATTACTCTTCTAGCTACCCGCTTTTTTACATTGTTCATTTTTTGATGAATTGTGTTGTATTTGTTGTTGTAGTGTTTGCGTTGTTGTTGAATACAATCAAAATGGGAACGCAAAAACCGAATACAACACATCAACAACTCAATAGAATACACATACAATACAATATAGAGAGAATAGACGATATATTAGTGTTATGTTAGCTAGAGAAATGTCCACCTGTACCTATCTCACCTGCAAAGTCGCCGGCAATTCTTCGGCGCACTGCGGCACATGGACGATCGGTCTTCTCGAAGCATCGACACCATTCCCGTGTATTGATCGAGCTGTCCTGATCGAGATCGCAGGTATCAATGAAGGGCTTAATGCAACGCTCATTCTGATCATGCTCCAGATCGTACATCTCCTGCAGCGACAACAGACCATCGTTGTTCAAATCCAAATGACCGAACATCCACTTGGCTTCAGTTTTGCAGGCGGGCGGAAAATGTGCCTTCGATTTTTGGCTGTGCTGACGACGCTTCTTGCTGTCGGCCATGATTACGGAGAACCAGTCGAGCAGACGATTGCCAATTGCGGTCAGCTGCTGTGGCTTGCACTCGGCCGATTTTGAGGGATATCCTGCAGCAGGGATAACTGTCAATTACATTATCAATAAGATATTTTTCTTGTCTTACCATTTGCATTATTGTTCTTATTGTATTTTTGCGGCTGCTTCTCAACGACTTCGTTCTCATTGTAGTTGCGCATCTTGTGCTTATCCTCCTGATACTTGCCGTCCTTATAAAGGAATCACAATTAGAGTCGAGTTAAGAATTAGGACAGAGTTGAGAATCAAATGAGAGTGTAAGTTACCAAATGATTTAAAAACTAAACTAAAAATAAAAACAATAAAAATATTATTTAATAAAAATATAAAAAGGAAAAAAAAAAAATTTTATATCAAATAAACAGAAAAATTTATATATGTATGTATGTATAACATATACCTAATAATAGAACTGATTATGCAATATTGATAATAGTAAGAACTGTAAAAAATAAGATCTCTTGTTCTTTCATTTACAAAGTTTAACTTAAGTTAATTATTTCGGTTTTTACATAAAAATATGACTAGCGCCTTAATTTATAAGCTTTGTCTTGTAGCGCTAGGAATCAAATAAATAATAATATACACAGAATAAACATAGCGTCTTCTTACCTTCTTATAAGCCGTATACTTGAGATATTTGTAGTGCTTGTTGTCGTATTTAATCTCCTCAGGCGTGAATGTGTATTGGGCATTGATATGATTGAAATGACGATTGTTATCCTCCTTGTCCTGTTAACGAGATTATAATTTTCCTTCTTTGTAACTTTAATTTATTTTATGAAACAATTTTCAAATTTGAAAGTTAAATTTAAATTTATATTGCAGTTTCGGCTGCTTTAGACTTGACAAAAAATTATTTAATAAATAAATATTTAATTAATTAATAATAAATAAATATGTATGTATATAAATAAAAAAATTAAATAATTAAATAAAAAACAAAATATTTAAATTAATACAAAAAAAAAAATTACTAAATAAATAAATTTATGACCTGTGTTGATCATTGCACTATACACTTACATTCATGATGGTATTGAAGTCGTTGTTGTTGTTGCCCATCACATTGCCGCTGTTCATCATGATGTTGTTGTTGCTGCTGTCCTTGTAGGCCTGCTGCTGTTGTTGTTGCAGCTGCTGCTGGTCGAGGTTGATCTTCTTGTTGTTGTATTTGTTGTAGCCACCAAGTCGCTGCATTCGCTTGCCATCGGTATTTTCTGCTAAACGTGCAAAACGGGAAAAATGGTGAAATGTTAAAATGGCCGCCATAAAAATCGCCTGGCCCAGGGAAAACTTTTCGTATCCTGGCGCTGCCCACTGAGGCGTCATTTCTATTTTATGCATGCATTTTATTGTTGTTGTTCGGTGTGTTTTATTTTTTGCATGTTGCCAGACCCAAAGCAAGAGCAATAACAACATGAGTTGCTTGCAATGCGCTTTCATCTGTGTAAATTTAAAATTAATGTGCTTAACGTTGTTGTTGTTGTTGCTGCTGCTGTTGCAGCTTGGCTGACTCCCTGAGTGCCTATAGGCACGAGTATACTCGTGGCCCCACCTTCCCCCTTCCCCCATCAACTCTTACTGCCAGTGCATTGCGAGCTTTAGAACAGCTTATTGCTTGGCGGATTATTAAGAATTTAACAATTGATACGCTTCACGTCAATTTGAAGTTGTTTTGTTAATTAAAAATATGGCCAGTATTTAAATTGTTGAATTTAGGCTACCGACCAGCTGCAATTGCAGATTTTGTTGTTGCAGAATCGATCGGAATATGTTCAAATAAATTCAGATAACAAGGAATCGTTCATCTAGTTTGAATGAACAAGCGAGAATAGAGCTAGCAACTCCAATGAATTAACAAAAGAACTAGAAGATCTATTGGTAACGGAACTAAGCTCTTTAATTGATCTGCTTTGCACAACACTGGTACGCAGCTACCATGGCAACTCTACAGTTGCCTGAAAATATGCATGCAATTTATTGCATTGGCCACAGCCAGAACTAGCTGGCCTTTTGCCAGACTCAAGCTCATTATGCGGTTTGGGTTGTCAACTCGGTGGAGTTATAGAACTAGCTATGTGTCTGTGTGTGTGAGCAAACTTACCCTTGCATGGACAGAATCCTTTGCAGGCAATCCTTATGGCTGTCGAATGTATGCAATTGTGATAATCCAATCTGCATAGTGATGAGTAGGTTCTGTTGTCGGCACCGCAGAGGAACGTTGGCTTGGCCACGGGACACGGCTTGCAGTTGCTGTTGGCGAGTGAAAACAGACGGAAAAAGATGGGAAATCAGAAAAGAAAACTCAGTGGAGTGAAATAAAAAAAATAAAAAAGCAACAAATAACAAATAGACGACATGCAAAATTAATTCTTATGCAAATGGAGTCTGGCATTTGTTGCTCAGGTGAGAGCAGCTCCCGACAGCAGCAGCAGCTATGCCATCTTTTATTTAAATATTTATTTAATATGCCAAGCACGCACTCTATGCCAAAGGCCCTTTCAGAGATCAGGAACCAAAAGGAGGAGCCGCCGGCAACGTCAACTTGTATCTTTATTTAATAATTTGTGCAAATATTTGAGCGAGCGGCTCTCGAAAAAGTGATCCAAATACGAGCACACATAATGCATAATACTCTGTCTCAAACTGAATAATAAATTGTAATCTGCCCTCTGTCATACTCGTTATTTTAACACCTGCGATACTACATAGTGTGTATTTAAATTGTAAAATGCGGCATGTGGCTATCGATTTATCTCTTTGGCACATTTAATAAAAAATGTATACGAATATTTGCATTCTTTATTGCATAAACAAAAAGCAAAGAATGAATAATTAATTCAATTAATTGCATCACCCGCTGTTGCTGCTCCTGTCATATGGGCCATTTATTAAAAAGGCTTTGGGTTGCATGTTATTTTTTATACCCGTTACTCAAAAAATAAGTTGACGGGTGTATTGTATTCGTTGAAATGCATGTAACAGGGATAAGCATCAACAGCATCAACAGCCGAGTCGATATAGCCCGTCCGTCTGTCCGTCCGTCCGTCCGTCCGTCCGTGTGAGATTCTAGATCTCAGAGACTATAAGTGCTAGAGCAACCAAATTTGGCACACAGACTTCTATAAGTATGCAATTTTTAATTTTTTTGTAAGTCTATATGGTGAATGAAAATGTTTATTTGTATGTAAATCAATAAAATTGAGTCCGTTTGTATACACAGTATCTTGTAGTCGAGCATTTGCATGTAATGCGTTTTAACTGGTTTTTTCCTCAGTGTTTTATGATTTTTTATTGGCTAACTGCGAACAAGGAGCCAATTGGCAGTGAAAGCATTTAATTTTCCCCCTCGTACATGTACATATGTATGCATGTTGAGATAATATTATTCAAAATATTCCCTAGGCCGTGCAAATTGAGCGTGTTTACTCAGTAAATTGGTTTTCTGTTTTCAGTTATCAGTTTGTAGTTTGCAGCGGGATCTTTGTTTCAAATGCTCGCAATTTGCTAATTGTTGGATTTGCCAGCTTTAATTGCTGCCGTTTGCAGTGCTACATTTAAATATTAAGCTAAACAAACAAAATTAAAAGACAAGCAAACATAGAAGAGAGTACTCGACTTGGATATGTCCTGTAAATATTTTTGAATTTTTATTTACACTATATAAATAGTCTATTTAAAAAAGTACGATTTTTTTTTTCAATATTTTAAACAAACATTTTATTTTAAGGATATTTAAGATATTTTAAAGTGCTATAATTTCAGAAAGGAGATAGTTTTACTTTCAGCAATAGGCACGGATATTTATCGAAAGTGAACTATAATTTTTTTTGACTACAAATTCCATTAATTACACTTCGATTTAAATTAAAAAGTTCTGACACACTTACAGGTTGGATTTTCGCAAAACCCAAAATTGTCTCAACTACATATGCTGTGTGAAAATTTCAGCTTTCTAACTCTAACCCTTTGATCTAGGCGTTGATTCTCAGTCAGTGAGTCACGACAAGGAGTTTTATACATGTAGATATATCCCTCCATGACTCTCACATTCCTGCTTTGTGCATTTTCCAAACACAGGGTACTTATAAAGGCTTTACAAATTGCAAACTTTGATTGCAATTGAATTTTGTTGGTATGTTTTTGTTGAGTTAGGCACTTAAGCTTCGCTTCGGCTGCGACTTTGATCAATTAAATCCCCTTGTTAACATTGCATAAGTGAATTTCTTTTGCGAATTTCAAAAAATGTTGCTATATTTACACACTAGTATATGTTTCAAGTTACACACAGTTGTTTGCATTCTGTGATATTTAGCATAGTTATAAATGCATTTGAATATTACGTAAATCCGTCTCGAATTTCAAATAAATAATATAAAATACACATAAAATAAAATTAAATAAAATTAAATGAAACTGAAACTGAAGTTGAAGTTGTCAAAGCAATTGGGATGGCAATATATTTCAGCCAACATATACATGGTTATTTAAGCTGGCCAATTTCGAAGCTAAGCCAAAGCAAACAAAGCATTGGCCAAAAACCAAAGAGCATCGTCAACTATGTGTGGCTGTGTGTGTATGTGTGAGTGTGAGTGTGTGCAGTGTATGTATGTATGTATGTGAGTTGTCTCATTGGATCAAATGAAAAGTCGCTTTTAATTAAAAATGCAATTGTTGAAGTCTTTTGCTGGCTTTGTGTTGTGATTCACTTGTTTCATTTCAATTGAAAATTAAATTTAAAATGGAAGTTCCACTCGGAATAGGCAAATTGAAGCCAAGGTATGGCTTCTTGGGTCAATGACTGCTCTTGGCGGATGTTTTGTTATAAATTTGTACTTCAAATAACGTCAGCCCACATGCCGCTTTTTGTTGCCTGCCGCTTGCTGTGAAATTTGTGAATTTTTGCTCAAATATTTGCTTTCAATTTTCCGCCAAACAAAAAGTGGGGCATATTGAGGGGGGGACGTTAAGGTGGTTATAGAATTTTCGAGCTGCCTTTGAGCCACTGACGCTGACAGCTTCATATGCATAGCCCAAAAAGCAGCTCAGTGGTTTCGAATAACTGCCAGAAACAGAAAGAATCTCAGCTCAGCTCAGCTCGGTTCAGCTCGTTTGAGGTTACGCCTCGTCGAGGTAAAGGGCCAACTACGGGTATATGTAACCCCCTTACTTTCCCCTTGGCCTACACAAGACAAACCGCAGGCGGGGGCCATATTGTTACTAAAACAATGCCTGACTACATGAGCTATGAGTTACAAGTGTCTGTGTGTGTGTGTGTGTGTGGCAGTAAGCACTGCTTTTTGGTCTGTTATAAGTGCCTCCCCAGAAATCTCTTTACCCCATTTCTCTCTTACTCTTTCCTCTCTCGCTCTTTCTCTCGTTTTCTCACTCAGCAAGTGGCCCATTCACAAAGAAAATCTTTTGTTTGACTTGTGGCCAAATTGACTACTGAGCCAACGGAATGACAGATAAATTGTGCGCGCAAACTATTGATTTTGTAAGCCCAATGCTCCCCGGGCACAGCAGCAACACCCCCTTCGCCCCATATAGCTGTTATTGGTTGCCCCTAGGCGTATACACAGTCTATGGCATTGACATAGATACTCACAAATACACATACATATATGCATGAGCACTCACACACTTATGCATATGCACAATAGAGACTTTCTTGTGAGCGCAAATTGAAAAGAAATTGCGAAAAATGTGTCAAAAGCCATTTTTTAATATTCGAGGGCGTGGCATGACTCTTGATTTGGCAGCAGATAGATTGATGATATCAGACAACAATAGCGGTGAAAATGGTGCTATATTTGAAATACCAATAATAATAGGAAAATGGATAATAGTAAAAAAACATATAGCACTAATGCTTATGTTAATTATGTTGACAGTGCTTGTGCTATAAAAAATAAACATAACTTCTTATATATTTTCTATTGATAAACTGAAATAATAAACCCAAAAATAGTACTAAATAAATATTACATAAAATAAAAATAAGACAAAAGATAGATAGGAAGCAGGCTTTATCAGCAATACATTCAGTTATATATAATATTAAGTATACGACCAGCAGCCAAAATATTCAAGAGTTCAAACATTTCAGGAAAATTAATTTTCCACTCAACAAACTGCCATCGTGGGATAACGAAAAGTTGCTGCTATGCGACAAAGGTCCACCTGATAGGCTCTCCCCCCTCTCCCCTGTTATCACCCGCCCTCTTCAGAGCCACGCCCCTTGGGACCAACACAAACGTGTCAAGCAGCAAGCATGAAATTAAACTTAAAACAAAAAACAAGCTGATAAACAAAACGAAGCCGAAAAGCAAACAACACGAAGGCGCAAAAGAAAAACAAGAATTTTCTTTTCTTACAGGATACGCTGTCTGATAATCTTAACACGGGTTGAGCAAAAGGTTCACACAGTAAATATTGAAATTTGTCAATGACAAGGGGACCGTCACACCTCTATGTTATACATAGTATTAAATTGAATCATAGCTGCAATTCAGTTAGCCAGAAATCATATTTGAATACAGCAAAGGCAACAACAAAAGAAATATTGAACGGATATTGATATTTTGCAAGTTGGCTACAAATTTCCGTTTACAGTTCGTCGGAAATGGGGCACGTCATAGTATGATGGGAAATCGCAACCAATTGAGCCTTGGCCTGAAGTTGACTTTGACTTCATTCCAACAGTCGCACCTGTCACCCACTTTCTACACCTCCCATCGATTGAGCTCGTCTCGAATCAACTCCATTCCATTCAACTTCAATTCTCCTGCTCTGTTCGCGTGCATGTTCACAATTTGGGTTAGGGTCAAAGCGATAATGTGGAACAAGTCAAAAGGATTCAACTATGGATACCATGGTGAAGGGGTAAAAGGCCGTTAAGCTGTCGTTTCGGTTCGCTTTATTCCAAGGCAAGTATGTAACAACGGCAACGATGACGCAGCACAAGAAAGAAAAGTATGAAGAAAAAATAAAAATACTGAAATGCGTGCTGAAAATTGTAGAGCCTGCCACTTTATTGCGGAATTTGTATACACGATAAAACAATTTGTTATTAGCATGCCGGTCATGCAAATCAGAGAGAGAGGGAGTGAAAATTAAACGCCAGCAACCCTTTCTTAACCCTATAAATGCTCTCGGTTCCTACAAGAAATGAATGAGAATTTGTTAAATGAAATGTAAAAATTCCATTGACATGCAAAAGGTCTCCAAAGAATAATGATTGCAGGCAGAAATGGGAAGTGGATGGCAAGTTAAATACTTACTCCAGTTCCTCATCATCGTCCTGTTGGGCAACCGCGGGTTTCAGCAACTGCTGCTGCTGCTGTTGTTGTTGTTGCTGCTGTTGTTGCTGCTGCTGCTGCTGCTTATCGCTGACGGCAATGTTGTTCTCATAGAAGACGTCGTCCTCTTTGGACTCATCATCGTCGCCTAGACTGAGACTCTTGTCCTCATCGTCATTGTTCTCCTCATTGCCCTGGACATTAGTTTGAGCATTGTTGTTGTTGCCATTGCTATTGTTGATGTTGTTGCTGTTGCTGTTGCTGCTGCTACTGCTGCCATCGCTGCTAGTGTCCTCGTCATCGTTGTTGATGTCCTCAACATCCTGGCTATCGTTATCCTGCTGATTGACGCGTCGCTTGGCTTCCTCCTCCAAATATTTGGCCTTGGTGATTATCTCATCACTGAACGCATGGTTAAACGGGGTTTTGTTCAAGTTTTCATTTAATTAGTTTATTAAATTTCCCAAAATAACAACAACAATCACAACTTGAACATTTTGCCAACGGCTGCTTACCGATTCTTGTGCAACTCCTTTTTCGACACGCAAACGGCGCTGAATTCGTCCTCCAGCAAACAGATTTCCCGCTTCTTACAGTTGAGAGGCCGGCAAAGGTCACCTGAGGAAGGAGGTGAGCAAGCAAATAGTGGGCGTGTCACCGCACATTTAATTTATGATTATTAAACATGCTGCAATTTTTCAGATTAATTTAGGTTTGTCCTTGAAACTGGACATTTCTTACGAGGGTTTAATGGACACAGAGGGGGCGACGAGAGGCTACTCACTTGAAGGATCATGTATCCAGCGCTTGTGTTCGCCCAAATTCTTGTTCTGCGTATTTTTATTTATCTGGAAAAGAAGGATAACTTTATTAATTTACATTGTAATTGAAATATTTTATCTTTTAATTTTTTGATTTAAATGCAAAGACCACACATTTGTACATATGTGAGACGTATATTAAACACACACATACACACACACACATGTAAAATATTCAAAGTGCACTGACGTATGCGTAATGCTAACACGTGTCGTATGTGAAATACACAACTGAGAACTGAGAAAATGACAGCTGTTATTTCATTTGTTGGAACATGAAGTGCCTCCAACCGAATGCAAATGCGTGTTGAAATATTACAAAATAAGTCAGAGACACAAAAGGCAATGAGGGAGAAAGGTTGAGAGAGAGTGAATATCATGGTTAAGTCCGGGATAGCAACTGAATCTATTAAAAATCACAATCTCCTCAGCAGTCTACCCATAAACTTTGTTCAATTTGTGTGCTCAAAATGCAAAAGAGATTTATTTTAATTTAATTCAATTCAATTGAGTGTTTGAGAGACCAAGAGAAAGAGAGAGAGAGTGCGAACCCTTCGTCATATGCCGGACAGAAAGTTATTAAGTGCAATGGTGCGTATGCGTTATATTTAACTTAACTGTACGAAACAAAACAGGCAACTGCAATAATAATAAAGCCCTGTCATGCCCATGGCTGGCAGGCCATTGGACGTTTGCTAAAATGCCATAAGCCAACCAAAAAGCAAACATAGCTCCCCCACCTCAGCCTTTCTCCCCTTTCCCAATTCTCTCTGATAAAGCAGCGCACTGACTTGACAGTTTTTCCAAAGCGCCGCCTGAAAGGCTGCAATGCAAAATTTACTATGTGACAGCAAAAGCAGCAGTTTTTATAATGGTGGTGCTGGTGTCGTTGTCAGTGCGGTTGCTTGCAGTGTAGCTGGTGTTGGTGGTGCTGTCACTTGGCGACAACAGAAGCTGCAGCCAGAAGCTTTAAGCGGACAGTTGCTAAATTGGCAACTGGGGGTAATAACATCATCAAACAGGTCATTCGTTGACCCCATTTTTGGGACTGAAGGCATTCTACGAGTACCGAGTACACAGAAAAAATAGTTCATTCCAAGACTTAAGTTTGAATTTCTTGATTTTAGCACAAATTGTGTGGATAAAATGGCAACAACTGAACTTTCAAATAGTCAAAACAAAAATTTAGAAAAAATTCTTAGCAAAGCCTCCATTATTAAAATATTTCCAGAGAAGAAATTTAAAAACATTACTCGAATAAAGTACTTTGCAGTTGGCTTAACCCATTAAGAGCCAAGAGTGTTTAAAGCCAAATATCTTTAAAATGCATTTATTTTATTTTAGTAACAGGAACATAAGGAACTCAAACAAGCGGAACAGTCGAGTGCATTCGACAGTAATATACCCTGAGCCTAGGCCTCGGCACGGAGAAGATGCAATTCTCATAATAATCCTTAATTATCGACCTATCGTTTTAATGGCACTTGCATACTAACGTATAATATAAACGAGTGATTTCAACAAATTTGTACATTATCTTTAAATTTTTAAAATTTATATAAAGTAAAAATATTTTTAAAAACGAAAAAAATTTGTTGACCTAATCAGAAATGGAACCCACTCCCCTCGCGAACGGGTGCGTGTCTCTAGCATAAGACTGACAATTCAAATAAATGAAAAATATTAATTAAATAAAAGTCATTAGCATCGACCGGACCGAGACTCGAACCGCTATCTCCCGTTTCGCTTGCCTAGCACCTATCACTTCCACCACTCCTCCACTTGGTCTAATGCTGGCAAACTCGATATACATTCTCGATGTATAATCTGGCGAAATGTAAAATGAATTAATTGACCATTAATATATATATTCTGCTAATCTTTATAGCTCAATATCTTCACTATTTATGGTCCAATCGTGTTGAAAGTTGGTGATTAGTCTCTGTTCATGATCCTACTCTCGTTGGTGTAAAAAAATTGAAAATTTTAACTTAAAACCCCAAATTAAAGGGGATGTAAGTTTTTGATGAATTACGCCCCCACAGTGGGCTTGGCAAAATTTTATCATAAACTGATATTCCTTCTCCCTGTTACACACTTTTTAACAAACCTAATATACCTCCCTCAGGGTATAAAAACATGATTTAAAAAATGCAAAATAACAACAACCGTTATTCGTTATTGATTCTTCATGTATGTATGTATATGCAGGTGTTCAGCACAGTGCATGTGATTAAATCGCAAAAAGAACTTTGTAAAATTATTTTCCTGTACTCGCTCGGATAACAGAACTTCTAAGACCGCGAAGTTTTTTTCTGTGTACGAGTACTTAGCAACCATACGCAATTGATGCAAAGTGCCAATTGTGGTGCCCACACACACACGCAGTCACACACACGCACTCACACACTCATGTAGCCACAGTTGCAGATGTGTGCTCGGCTCAGTTGGCAACTGTAATGCAATAAAGTCATCCAGGACATCGTGGACTCTGGCAATTTGCATGCGTTAAAATGCAATTTGTGCGCGTTTCCCGTTTCCCATTTCCCGTTTCCCATTTCGCGGTTTATATGCCTTTGAGAATGGACCTCCTGTTACTTCACATCGTATGGTATCAAAGTTGTCCAGTTTGAGCCTCTCATTGTTCGTCGTGTTTAAATGGCCTGGCTTGAACTGGTTGAAGGTCGATTCTGCTGTCATTTACCCGTTGATTGGACGTCGGTTGGTTGGCTTTCCATTTGTTGGCTTTAATTGCACAGCGTTTGCGGTTTTTCGGCAAGCGTATTGGCCTTATTGTGGCTTTGAAAACTGGCGCCAAAGCGTAATCAACTGGCATCAGCTGCAGCTACTTAAATTCGCCGTGAATCCGTAAGTCCGTCTCCTGTTTGTGAATCGGCAAGTGTTGGGCATTAACTGGGTCACAGATGCTGCCATTCCGGCCATTACCATTACCAGCTGCCGAAACTCATCCTAAGGGGCTCAAATTGCACTCTCGCGTTATGCCAACAAAATCCAGTTGACTAACACACACAGACAACAGTGCCTGCAGCAAGTTATCGCACCCAACTGCAACTCCAAACCAGCTGCAGTTAAACCTCTTTGCCGGATTTTTGACTGTTTAAGTGGCTTGGCTTATTAAAGCCCATTTAACTGATTGACCCGACGCTGAAGGTGCCTAACAAGTGCTGCCCCTTTTCCCAGCTTTTACTCTCCTTCTCTCTCTATCGCTCTATCGCTCTCCCTCTCTCTCTTTCTTTCGCTCTTTCTGCAACTTGACCTTAATTCAGCTGACGCTGTGGTTCCTTTCGCAGCTGGCAAATATTTTGCACGTTTTGTTAAATAAATAAAAAAATAAAATAAAACTTTGCAAGTTTTATACACATCATTTTGTTGCAGCTGCAGCAGTTGCCACGCCCCCTTGTCATGCGCCCACCAGCCGCACTGTGGCAATCTGTCAAGCTTTAAATTAAATTTACGACTTTGTTTTCGTGTCGCTTTTATTTCATTCTTTTTTTTCAACCTACACTTTGTGCTTCTCTGCAATTTCTTTATTGTTTTCCTTACTCACTAGCCAAGAATAACAAACAATTCTTTCTCCTCCTTTGCGATGGGTTGTAAAGGGGGCGTGGCCGACTGCCATTTGGGTTGCATTATGTAAATGTAATTTGTACTTAAATTCAGACATTTTTGGTGCACTCCAAAAGGATGTTCCGCGGGAGAGACTCTGATACTTCCTTCTAATTCTAATTGAAGAATTGAATTTCGCATTTCCATTCATTGCATCGATATGAATAAATTATAAATAGCTATCATTGAATGCAACCAATAATTTCAGTTGCAATCAGCGCTCAAAATGGTCGCAATAAATTCACAATCCATGAATCTCAATTCGCTTTTGTCCAGTTGTTCTGTTCTATGCAAACAAAACCTTGAACAAAGCTTTATTGAATAGAAAAACACGAGAGCGATTCTCGTTGTTGCTGTTTAGCTGGGTTGATCTGACCAGTGTCTCTCTTCGAAAAATTAAATATACATTTTAATTTTCAATTATTCTTCTACGCGTTCAGATGGGCTTTGCCATCTTCATCAGGAAGTCTGATTTTATTATTGAAAAAACAAAGGGTTTACAATTTTCTTTGGCATGCTGTGAATTTTATATTCTTGTGGTTTTTTATATTGAAGCTCTACTCTTTATTATTTTTCAATTTAACTTTACTTTGCTTAACTGACATTTGAATTTGTTGAAATAAAAAGTATTTCATAATACTAATTGGAGCAACGAAAGAGCTTTTCACACAGTATTTAATTATTAACCGATCCCTTTACATTTTTAAAAAAAGGTAAAATCGTTCTTTATTATGATATCTATGTTTTATAGTGATTTAGTTCGTGATCTTGTGGCTTTTTCTTTAGATTCGCCTTTCAGTTAAAAAAAACTGGTATCAATTTTCAGCCTGTCATGTTGTTTTTAAAAAAGCACTCATCAAAAATGGTTCCATTATCTCGCTATTTGTATCCAGATATGTGTTTTTGAGACTTTTCTGAATAAAATAAATTTAAAGATGTGTTTTTAAGTTTTTTCTGAACAAAGTGCAAACATGATATGTCTCGTTAAATATCAAAAAGAAAACAAAATAGTTTTGGTTAAAAAAAACTTTGTAAGGTTTTGTGGCATATCAAAACAAATTGGATTTTAAAGAACAACTAGTACTTAATTTTAACCGTATATCTTTAAAGCTGAGTGTCTAAGCTGACCTGCCTAAATCAACTTCACCTGATGAAAAACAAAATTCAGTGGAACTTCCCTAACTCGAATCACCATTATCCAAAGAAAAGGCTCGAGTTATGGAGATATTCGACTTATAGAGTTCTTTTTCCAAAGTTTATTAATTTTACTGTCACTCATTAGCTCGAGTTAAAGGGAATTTCGAGTTATGGAAGTTCAACAGTGATTTCTCTTATGACCCGCCCTTTTGAGCATGCTTTGCTTAATAGTTATATTACCCTTTTGGCGAGTGTATAACAAATTGATGCGGTATCCAGCTGAAATTGTTGTAAATTATGCAGCGACCAACGAGTGAATGCCAATGATGGCAGTCTATGGATGCAATATTCGCCTTTTTGCCTGGCAATCAATAAAATGTATGGCATTAGTAGGGAACGGACGGAAGGACAGATGGACAGACAGACGGATGGGTGAATGGTCAGCGCATAAATAGCCACAAATGCTGGTGGTGTGTGTATAAAAATGTGAAAATATTGCAGTTTTGATGTGGCAAGCGAGAGCGCATTAGTTGTGGCAATTAGAAAGAGGATGGGGAGCAAAAGGGGTGACAGGGGGAGGGATTTATGGAAATGGCAAACTGACTAACTGACTAGCTGACTGACTGAACTGAGCGGAACTGAACTGAAGCTGTGGCCCATAAATTATGCAGTTGGCTTTAAAAATGCATTAGCCCGGAATTGGGCTTACGCTCGCATTGTGTCTAGAAATTGTTTGGCCCAGATGCACTGCGGTTATCAACCAGGCTGTAACAGCTTGGCTCGAATAGGCCACATACAGTCGTAAATTGCACAATTTCGTGCACACAAATGCTAAATCAATTTCTATTACGAGCGGCCCAGACGAACTGGAGGATGTCCTGGCTACCACATTTCCTGACAGGAAACTCAGCGTGAGCTTGGCCCAAACGCGCAAATCCATCAATATAACTTAACGGATCGACTTGAGAGCTAAAACTTTTGTGATATGGGAAAGAGCACATTTTTGGCTAGCAGGAAATTGCATTCTTCTGGCGCTGTCTGGCACTTGGACTAGGGCTTGAATAGTTGGCAAAGTAAATGGCAAATGTCGCCGGATGTCACAAAGGATGCCAAAAGGGGGCTTAGGCCAGTTCGATAGCTGATCTAAGCTGCAGTGAATGGCTGACACCAATGCTAAAGCACGCTTGATGCTGCCTAATTAACACTGGCCGACAGTGGAGGCGGCAAAGAGGGGGCGTGGCTGTTATGCAGCTCATTAAGAAGGCTGTCATATGCATTAATTACACAATAATCTCAGTTTAATTGTAAATTCAATTAAAGCTACGTCAATGTTGACATAACTTGAACAGACAACGAGAAAGATAGCGCGAGGGAGAGAGAGAGGAAGAGAGACAGAACAAGCTATAGTCAAGTTGCAGACTATAAGATACCCGTTACTTATCTAAATAATGATACAATATTTTTTACTGCATGCTTTTAGGCACTTTTATTGCTTGAAACTTAATATGTCCGATCTTGTTGAGATATAGTAGGATGACAGCTAATAATAGTAGTTAACGTTAATTGATATTAATATAATAATCTATATAATATCTTAAAAACTGTACGTTTGGTGGTTTTTAGCGATTTGCGGAGGCGGAAATGCGCGTGGCAAAAATTTGAAGGAAACTTGATACAGACGGACAGACAGACTGACGGACGGACAGACATGGCTATATCGACTCGGCTGTTAATGCTGATCAAGAATATATATATTTTAAAGGGTCTGAAATGCTTCCTTCTCCCTGTTACATACATTTCAACAAATACAATAAACCCTTTTACTTGTTTTTTAAGTAACGGGTATAAAAAGACAGAGGCAGGGAGAGCATGAAAGAGATAGACAACGGGAAACACTAAGTGCATTTACTTTATAAACCATAAAAAACATGACGTGTCCTGTAATAAAATAAACATGCAAAGTGCAGCAACAACAACAATGGCAATGGCAACAGGCCTAGGCAGGCCGACTTTATAGGCATATGTATCTACATATATAACGTATTTACCACATGGGGGCGTGCCCCTCATACGTTATGTTTATGCATCATAAATGCATTTCCCGGCCGACAGTCTGCTGCTATCTGTGGCATATAAACCAGATGAGAAATGGAAAGCGAAGCAGGACTCTGGACCAGGTGGCGGGCAGAAACGCGTTGCACGGTCATAAAGCATTTGAAGCAACAACCGCAAAACAGAGACAACAAATTGCAACAAATTGCAGGCTGGCAACAAAGTGTGGCAATGCGGCAAGCATATGTATGTATATATATATGTGTGTGTTTACCTATGTACACAAAATACGATTACTACATTCATTTTCAGTTTTTGTTTTTATAAACATGTAAAAAGAAAACATGCAACATGCAACATGGCACAACATACTAAAGCCGCAAATGGCGAACGGCTTTTGGGGGATTGTTGTTGTAAAAAGGAAGTTGTTGTCAGCCAACTGATTGCGTTGTTTTATGCCTTACACTGCGGCTTGGGGGAATCTCAGTGCAGATTAGATGCAGTTTATGGTGAAAGCCGGGCAAATAAGTATCCCCAAGTCGAGCAGTCTCCACTCTCATTTCTTGATTCGAGTCTGTGGTCTAAGTAATTGCTACAGGTTTTGGTAGCTACGACTTTTGCACTGATTTGTTGAAGTTTATGGCGGAACTCTGGCAAATGGAGTAGGTAAAATGGATTTTTATTATCTCTCGGGAAATAAGTACAGCCTAGTCGAGTACTTTTAACTCCCAGCTTTATTCTATGTATATAATAAATAAGAATTTATTCAAAAGCCAAGTAAAATAATGAAGAAATGCAAAACGTTTATTTGAAATCAAGAATAGGTATCTTTTAGTCAATCACTCTCAACTGTCAGTTATTGTTTTAAGAATTATAGGCAAGTCTTGCGGATTACATTTCTGGAAAGCCAGCAATTGAATTTTTGGTCTCTTCAGGTAACGAGTATCTTATGTAAAAGTCAATCCTTGTAAGCTAAAGAACAAGATCGGACAAATAGAATCGTGGAAATGGCTGAGTTAAGTTACAAGCAATTTAAGTTCCTAAAATTATTTATTTTATTAAGTAAGGGGTATCCTAAATTCGGGAATGCGACTTTAGCCATGTTTTTTACTGAAAACTCTATAGTAAATATGCAACCAAAATTTTTTTAGTTAGCAGGTGATTATTAAATAAACCAATAAGTGTTCCCAACTCTAGTTAAATTACTTGAAAATCGCTTTTTCAAAGATCGAGATGTTGATTTTTATATTATTTAAATTTGTATATTTTATTTAAACAGGTTTTCTGCTAAGTTGTGGATTTTGTAACATATGTGATTAACGTGTGCATGACAAACATAAATTTGAATGTATTTCTAGGCATATTTGTTTTTAATCAAGTTTATGGCAAAAGCAGATTTTAGTCTAGCACAATAAGATTTGAATTTAAAGGGGTATCTTCCCGTCCAGCTAATTTTGTTCATTCATCGCCGTAATTAAACCAATCCCAGTCTGTGCTTTGCCCACATAAATTAACGCCAATGATTTGAGCAAGCTCACAATTGGCCATTAAGCATAGTCAGGTATTTGCCACAGACGATGGCAAAGAAAGAAACAGCAGGATGTCCAAAAGGGTGGCAAAGAGGACACTGCCACACCCCAACTAAAGGGCATGAATGGGTTGCATTAAAAGCTTTTAGTCGCACCAACACATGCAATCAGCTATGGACAATGCGGGCCAACAACAGCAACGCCCACTGACCAGCACGCTGCCTTAAGTAATTTCCGAGCCAATGCCACGCCCACTCGCAGAGCAGGAGAGTCTAGGGAAGGCGGCATGCATTTTGGTCGATTGAATAGTTCAATCAATTAGTTAATTGCAGTGTATGGTCGGTCAAACGTCTTTGCGAATGGACTTTTACACTGCACAAATCGAGGCACTTAGGAGCAATCAGCAATTAGCAGGACCGGGAAACCATTAAATAAGAATAAGAGACGTGGTCAAAACCAAGTAACTGTTAATGGCACTCGGCACTAACTTTTAAGTCTTTCAACTGGCCAGCTAGTTGGCAGAGAGACATTGACTGGCATTCAGACTAAATACGTGGTTGTCCTTTGGCAGCACAATTAAAAACTCGACTTTCTCTGCTCTTTCTGCTTTTGGCAAAAAGTTTCGCTCGCTGCAATAACGTGTGGCAAGTGGGAAGCAACTCAACTAAACACAGACAAACAGAAAAATTTGTCGCGCCAAACACAAAACTCAAATGAAGCAGCGGAAAAATGAAGTTTTTCCGAGGGTAAAAATGGTTGGAATGGAGTTTGGCCATTGAGTGTGCAAAAAACTTTGCAAATTGCAGCTCATCGTTCTTACGACCTAAGGGGAGTGAGAGATAAAGAGAGTGCTACTGGTAATAGAAAATAAAAGCGAAGCAAAAATCATGCTTGCTTTTTTATTAGAAGCCATTCAAAGCCTAGCAGCCATGAGAGTCTCGCAAATATGGCGGCAACACCCGGAAGTCGCTCGTCGGCTGTCGGCTGTCACATTTCCCTTCCCCAACTGTCCGTCTGTCTGTCTATCAGTCTGTCTGTTTGTCTGTTGTCAAAGCTCTGCTGATGAGAAATGACAAGCAATAATGCTGGCGGCTCTGCTCCATCTGCATTTATCATAACTTTCCTATTTTATTTGCCTTGATAGCAGCGTTGCCTCAGGCTGTTGCCATTGTAGCTGCTTCTTGTTCCTCTTCTTCTTCTAGTTCCTGTTGTTGTTATTGTTGTTTGTGTTGCTTGTGCTGCGTTTCTATTGCGTTTGCTTGTGATTCGTTAGCGAGACCTTTCGCTTTTTGCACAGCGTTGCTTTGGTTTTGGTTTTACATTTATAAATGGCTCGACTGTTTGGCTGTTGCCACGCCCTCTTCAGCCCTGCCCACCTGAGGATTAAGGCTCAGCTTGTTGCTGTTGTTTTAATTCTGTTGTTTCTGTTTTTAATGTCAGACTATAAGCGGAATATGCTTCAGGTTTTTCACTTCCTTTCAGGATTCTCTCATTAAACAGCATTTGCCTGTGTTTTCCATTTAACAAATCAATCAAAGCTAATAATCAAATATGCTGACCGGCAATTTGCAGCAATTTTCGTTAAATTGTTCAATAACATAATTGTGTTTAAATATTTAAGCCGCTTAATTGCATCAGTTTATTGGGTGATGAATAATTAAATATTGCCCATAAATTTAATGCAAAAAATAGAAATGATTATCGCAAAAGGATATGTGCAAATACGATTTCAGTTTATCCGATTTGGTTTTTCCACAAAGTAATCAATCCGCAAGGCAAATGAATTTAATGAGGCTACACTAATTAATTAAAGATGCATATTTTAATCAAATTAACGTGACAAATTAAAAGCATTTATTATCACATTTAAATCGCAATAATTGAATAGCCCAGAAAACTTTATATATTTAATTAAAGTCGGCAAATAATTGACATAAACTTAAATTAATTGGCAAGTCAAATATTTTATAGTTTACTACCTTTATGAAGGCCACTTTCATTCTCATCCAAACATTTCGCTTTAAACGAGCTCTGAGGAAATTTCACTTCACATTGCACTCATTACGCATACGCACTGTAAACGCTGTTAACTACGCTTTTTTTTGTAGTAAACTGAAAACTTACGCACAAATTGAAACACACATTAAGCTGCACAACGATTTGCAGCTCTTGAGTATATGTAGCACAGCACGTCCTTAAGCGTGTCCTTCAGGTATTCGCTTTATGCATAAATTTATCTACAACTTGTCAAAGGATGCCAGCCATCGCAGCCATCAAATAAAATACTAGATGGCACGAGTATCAGCTGAATAGTTGAATGCTCTACTCAAGAGCACTCGACTATCGACTGCAAGGATTCATCTCAAATTGGTAGATCCACCAAACTTGTACCCTACACTTTTCTATGCAATCTTTGAAAGTAAAGAGGAGAGGACAGATGATGATCATTTAGTACATTCCATCTATACAACATCAGTTTAATGAGCCGCTGTGTTGTGGATAAGGCAAAATAAATTTGATTAAAACTTACAACAGCAGCAAAAGTGACTGTATAATTGTAACAATTTACCCAATATGTATTTAGTTTATTTGAGCAGACAAGGCTTCAATATAATGTATACATATGTACACGAATGTGACAGCTTATATACATACTATATGTGACAGCTTATATATACACATGTATGTAGTTGTTTATTTCGTGTTTGTCTTGTTTGACTTATCTGTGTGTGCGTATTTGTTTGTCATCTGAAGTGTGGAAATGTGTTGCTGACACAGTTGCCATAGTTGCTGTCACTGTCACTGTCACTGTTGCTGCTTCTGTTGCCGTTGCCGTTGCCATTAAAATCCTTGCAACATTGTTAATGAACTTTTAATGACTTTTTGGTGATGGCACGAAAGATACACACACCTAATACAAACAATCCAACTCAAGAGCAAAGCCAGCAAACAAATCTCAACATTTCAACAGTTTCGGGTTTTCTCACAGCTTTTATTTTTATATTTATTTATTTTTTTTTTGTTTTCAACAACATTTCACGCCCATTGAAGGGAACGTGAAATCTGACGCACTCAAGCACACTACCACAGCTGCCACGCCCATTTGGGCGCACTCAGCAGCGAGAACAACAGTCTTGCGCATATCAGCATCAGCATCAGCAACATCAACAGCGACAGCAGCAATAACAAACAACAACAACAACAGCAGCAACTTGTTTACATGCCACATGTTTGGCATAGATGCTACGCTTGCTGATTAGGAATTCAACTGGAATGCACACAGACTTGCACATATATGCATGCACATGTTTACATATATATATTTGGGAATATATGTATGTGTAATACTAATCCCCAATTAGTAACTGGCAAATTCGGACGTCAAACACAAAAGCAAGCATTGGTAAATATCAGTTACTCAACTAATATTTGGATTTATAGCTGAGCATTAAAACTATATCTATCTTTAACTTTCTTTTTAAATTAAAAGACTATTTATAACTTTATATATGTTATAGTTATGTATAATAAGCTACAGATATAATTAACAATTGCTGATATTTTTGACGTTGCAAATTTGTTTGCTATTTTATATTTAGATAAGAGCTCACGTCGAGAGCAATTTAGCAATCTAAATCGTAACGTTTAAAATTTTAAAGAAATACTATATAAATTATTAAATAAAAGTTATTATCTTATCTTATCCTTTCTTATTTTTCGATTTAAATAAAAAAAAATATAAAATTATTTTTATAATAAACATTTAAGAAAAATTCGTATTTGTTAATTTTTATAGTACAAATTGGAAAGCAACTTTTATTTTCAATTGCTGAAATAAAAATTCTGTTCTACTCTGTCTTTTATAAATAAAAATTAAAAATAAAAGCTTATCCAGTTTCTCATAAAACAAAATATTTTCACATTATTAGAAAAAAACCTTTTCTTGTATAGGGTTAAACAATTTCTTGAAAAAAATCAATTTAAAAACAAATGTCAATTAAGATTATATTATCAGCAAACAGCAATAAAATTAGAAATTAAACTGTTTCCATATTTCGATTGTATAGAACTTTTATTGTTTTGTGGTATGCGGACTTTTGAAATAAAATATCACTTTTATTTTAAAGTTCTAAGGGACAATAGTAGAATCAAGTGCATGGTATGCATAATCTTAATGCTTTATGGATTTAATAGGTCACGTATGCCCATTCATAAACAATTAAGTAGTAGAAATGTAAACAAATAATGCTGATAAAAGCGAAACGGAATAAAAAACTAGCAAGTAATAAAGTTTAATGACCGTAATATTGTTGACTCCAGTGCTGATAAGAGCGAGATAATATCGTCTGTCTCGGATCTCGGGCATATTTAAACAACGAACACACCAAAACCGTTACAGTCGCGTACGATCGCTGCCAGTGTTGAGAAGGTACTAAAGGAGTCTGCAGTCAGCTGTTCAAAACAGTGGCGACCGAACGATCGATCAGCTGTTCAATAGTCCAAAGTAAATTTAGCAAGCATTTTGATATTTTGATTTAATTTTAGATTAATTTGTATATATACAAATATATATATTCGCTTTAAAATGAGCAAAGCCGAGTGGGAAAACAATGAGGAGATCAAAATATTTCGCGAATATCTACGCATTCCAACAGTGCATCCAAATGTGGATTACAGTAAGTCTCACGAATAGTCAAGAAGAATTCTTATCTGCAAGATAAGCAATCACATTTGGTATTTGAAACCTCAGCTCATAAAGATAAAATGTCTACATTTTACAGCCGCTTGTGTGGAATTCTTGAAACGCCAGGCAGCCAGCCTCGATCTGCCCGTGGATGTGCTTTATCCGGTTAACGAGGCCAATCCCGTGGTGGTCATGAAGTGGGCGGGCAAGCAGCCGGATCTGCCATCCATCATTCTCAACTCGCACACGGATGTCGTGCCCGTCTTCGAGGACAAATGGACACATGGACCCTTCAGCGCCGATCTCGATGATGAGGGTCGCATTTTCGCCCGTGGCTCGCAGGACATGAAGTGCGTGGGAACCCAGTATCTGGCTGCGGTACGTGCTCTCAAGGCGAGTGGCTTCCAGCCGAAGCGCACAGTGTACCTCACTTTTGTGCCTGACGAAGAGGTGGGCGGACATCTGGGCATGCGCGAGTTGGTCAAGGGAGATTACTTCAAGAAACTCAATGTGGGCTTCAGCTTTGACGAGGGCATTGCCAGCGAGGATGAAGTCTACTCTCTGTTCTATGCGGAGCGCACACTGTGGCGTAAGTTATTTGTACAGCTTATACCAGAAGATAAACTTATCCTGATCCCTTTCAGATCTCAAGTTCAAGTTCAGCGGCACTGCTGGCCATGGTTCGCTGCTGCTGCCCAACACAGCTGGCGAGAAACTCAACTATGTGGTCAATAAGATGATGGAGTTCCGTTCATCGCAAGTCAAGCGCCTTGAAGAAGATCCCACCATCGATATTGGCGACGTGACCACAGTGAATCTCACACAAGCTGGCGGTGGAGTGCAGAACAATGTGGTGCCACCGTTGCTGGAAGTGGTGTTCGATATTCGGGTGGCCATCACTCTGGATTTGGCTGCCTTCGAGCAGCAAATTCGCGATTGGTGCGACGAGGCTGGTGGCGGCATTGAGTTGAAATTCGAGATGAAGAATCCCTATGTGGCGCCGACCAAGATAGATGCCTCGAATCCATATTGGTTGGCCTTCAAGCAGACCTTAGACGAACTGTAAGTGTGTTACCGAATATCAAATCATATCTGAAAGGTTTATTTTACTTCTGCAGCGGCCTGAAGACCCGAGTTCGAGTTTTCCCAGGAGCCACCGATAGTCGCTATGTGCGACATGCGGGAATTCCCGCCTTGGGATTCTCGCCCATGAACAATACTCCCATACTTTTGCATGATCATGATGAGTATTTGAGAGCAAGCACCTATCTGCATGGCATTGAGATCTATAAGAAACTCATAGCTGCCGTTGCCAATGTCTAAGCACAAGGGAGAGAGAGAGAGAGTGAGGTGATCACCGCATTCATAGCATTCGATTACTTTTATATTAATAAAGGCTGTGTCTTTCTACACCACTTTTAGCTCTACATATAATATAGATATGGTTTTCAGCTACCACATCCATCCATCATGTCATAGAAACGTATTTCAGGTATACAAAAATATTGCAACAAATGCTAATGAGGCGATAGCGTTGTCATCTTATCTGGAAATTATCGCGGCTAAAAATGAATTGTTTAGTCGCGATAATGTCCAGTGAAACAATCAATCTAAAAGTGTTTTAATAAGTAAGGTCTGGGAAGCTTAATATTTATTAAGTAATATTAGACAAAATATCATTTTAACAAATGCAAAATAATTCGCTACTCATATAATACAAAAAGAGGGAATTCCATTAAAATGAAACCCGAAGCAATAGTTTTATAGCAATGTTATGTTTGAGCAAAGTTTTCCCAGGAGCTATCAACTAATTGACTCTCTAAAGTTGGTGGAATTTCAAAGCACTTTCGCGATATGTGGGCTTATCATATCAGAATGTTCCTAAATAGTTGATATCATTATTGTTATGGTGCCTGTGGTAAATGACCCTTTAAACTATATAGATATATGAGATATGGCTGGAGTTTAGTTGTACAAATCCAAAATTCAGTCGACAGACATAGGAGACAACTTAGCACATATTGCGGAAATTGATAAGCAACCACAAGAGACATGCTGATAAGAAGCTAGACCACAAACTAATTAGAACTTAAATTGTGATGACCCACATTGAAGTCGGTTAAATATTAAAATGACTAGTGAAACCCCTGAAAACATCTATTCTCAGCTGAACCTCCAACTCAACATGAGCAAAGCCAAGTGGGAAAATAATGCGGAAATTCAAATCTTTCGTGAATATCTACGCATTCCATCGGTGCATCCAAATGTGGATTACAGCAAGTTTTACTTGAAAATTAATACTGTAGAGTGCTGGGAATATTGTTTCTATTTTTGTTCCTTGTAGCGCCCTGTGTGGAGTTTCTAAAGCGACAGGCGAATAGCTTGAGTCTGCCAGTGGATGTGGTTTACCCCCTTAATGAATCGAATCCAGTTGTCGTCATCAAGTGGTTGGGCAAGCAGCCTGAGCTGCCATCCATCATTCTGAATTCCCACATGGATGTAGTGCCTGTATTCCCAGACAGATGGACACACGCCCCCTTCAGCGCCCATCTGGATGACGAGGGGCGGATTTATGCTCGTGGATCACAGGATATGAAGTGCGTTGCAACCCAATATCTGGGAGCGATTCGATCTCTAATAGCTGACGGACATCAGCCAAGGCGAACTGTTTATTTAACTTTTGTGCCGAATGAAGAAGATGGGCAACTTGCTGGCATGATTGAGCTGGTCAAGGGAGACTACTTCAAGAAGCTCAATGTGGGATTCAGCTTCGACGAGGGCATCGCCAGTGAGAATGAAACCTTTGGCGTGTTCTATGCAGAGCGAACACTGTGGCGTAAGTTATATTCGGCTTACACCAGGAGAGAAGCTCACCTCACAATCCTGATCCCTTTCAGATCTCAAGTTGAAGTTCAGCGGCACTGCTGGCCATGGTTCGCTGCTGCTGCCCAACACAGCTGGCGAGAAACTCAACTATGTGGTGAATAAGATGATGGAGTTCCGTGCATCGCAAGTGAAACGACTCAGAGAGCATCCCCATCTCGATATAGGAGATGTAACCACAGTTAATCTGACGCAAATTAACGGTGGAGTGCAGAATAATGTGGTGCCTGCTTTACTAGAAGTGGTTTTCGATATACGACTTGCCATAACTGAGGATTTGGTTGCCTTCGAGCAGCAAATTCGCCAGTGGTGCTCAGAGGCTGGTGAGGGAATCGAAGTTGTCTTTGAGACTAAGGAAGATTGTGCAGAGCCGACAAAGATCGATGCATCGAATCCCTATTGGTTGGCCTTTAAACAAGCCCTAGACGAACTGTAAGTTAAAATTAACAACACTTTTCTGTCGATCTGCATTTTAAATTCTTTAATTTAGGGGTCTGAAAACTCGTGTTCGAGTTTTCCCAGGTGCCACTGATAGCCGTTTTCTGCGCCAGCTGGGCATTCCCGCTCTTGGGTTTTCGCCAATTAACAATACACCTGTATTACTGCACGATCATAACGAGTATCTGGGAGCAGAGACCTATCTACGTGGCATTGAGATTTACAAGAAACTCATTCAATCCGTGGTCAATGTATGAGAACAAGTTTTTAAAATCGCATTCCTGAAATGGATTCCCCAAAATTCATCCGAATTTTTCGAAAGTAAATTGTTTTAGACTTATCAAATCCAGTGCCAATGTTTGGTATAATCTTAAGCACTCGAATTCCCAAAATTTCCCCGACTTTGTTGAGAGTTAATAAACTCTTATCAAATTCTTTGCCACTTGTTGCCATTTATTAGTAATTTACTTATTATTGGGTCCTCTTTTGGGATGACTGTACAAATAAATATGTTGTAAAAAATCACCACATAAATATTTAGGTGTCTGTGAGAGTCTCGATGTCAACAACGATTCTGATAAAAGTCTCATTTGCAAGCACATTAATCACGCAGATAAGGCGAGCATATCAGCCGAATTTAATATTGAACAGTGGTAGTCATAAATCTGATAAAAACAAAACCGAGTTACTCACTAATGCTTTTAGTATGAGTGTCCGTCTATTTTATCATCGACGTCGACGTCGGCATCGGCACTGATACTGCATATTTCTTTGGGTGTTGGCTAATACCACACTCCAGTCATAAATAAGAGCTGACAGTGGCTAGAAGGTGTTACTTCACAAAACTATTCAATTCAGTATAGACCAAAATGAGCAAAGCCGAGTGGGAAAATAATGAGGAAATTAAGATCTTCCGTGAATATCTACAAATTCCATCCGTGCATCCAGACATTGACTACAGTAAGTGTGTGGGATTATCTACATATAAACAGTTTAAAAAATTTTATAAAAATAATGTAGCAAACTTTAATGTCTTTGTTTAACAGCGCCGTGTGTAGAATTCTTGACACGACAAGCTGAGAGCCTTGATCTCTCAGTGCACGTTGTTTATCCCGCCAATGAGGCTAATCCCGTCGTGATTCTGAAGTGGGAGGGCAGCGAGCCAGAACTGCCTGCCATCATACTCAACTCCCACATGGATGTGGTTCCTGTGGTGGCCGAAAAGTGGAAGCACGATCCCTTCGGTGCTGAAATGGATGATGAGGGACGCATTTTTGCTCGTGGCACGCAGGACACTAAACAAATTGGAACACAATATCTGGGAGCCATTCGGGCTCTCAAGGCAGAAGGATTCCAGCCAAAGCGAACTGTGTATGTGACCTTTGTGCCCGATGAGGAGCTTGGCGGTCACCTTGGCATGAAGGAGTTCGTCAAGGATGATTTCTTCAAGAGCATGAATGTGGCCTTCAGCTTGGACGAAGGATCGCCCAGCTTGGATGAGAACTACTATGTTTTCTATGCAGAGCGAACTGCATGGCGTAAGTGAAAGATAACAAATATCATTATCAATATCATTATCAATTCCTTTATAGCCATCAGATACAAGTTCAGCGGTACTGCTGGCCATGGTTCCATCTTGCTTCCCCACACTGCGGGCGAAAAACTTCATTATGTCTTGAACAAGATGATGGAGTACCGTGCAACGCAGGTGAAGCTGTTGGCAGACGATCCGGATCTATTCATTGGGGACGTGACCACGGTGAATCTAACCCAAGTTATCGGTGGACAGCAGAACAACGTGGTTCCTGCTGAACTGGAAGTGGTCTTTGATCTGCGCATTGCCGTCACAGCTGATCTGGATGCCCTCGAGCAAAAGGCCCTTCAATGGTGTGAGGAGGCAGGTGGCGGTGTTGAGCTCATCTTTGAGCGCAAAGATGACTTTGTGCCACCTACTAGAATTGGTGCAGAGAATCCATTCTGGGTCGCGTTTGAGAATTCCATGAACGAGCTGTTAGTATATTTATATACTCAGAAAATCACAATATTACAATGTTGTAATCTTCTTTTTATAGCAACCTGAAATTCCGTCCACAAGTGTGTCCCGGTGGCACAGACAGTCGTTACCTGAGACAACAGGGAGTCGCTTCATTGGGATTTTCGCCGATGAACAACAACACACCAATCCTAGCCCACGATCACGATGAATTTATAACAGCTGAAATCTATCTGCATGGCATTGAGGTCTATAAGAAGATTATTCCAGCTATTGCCAATGCCTGAAGTGTCTACACTAAATTGCTGACTGTACAATTTACATACTTTTAATTTTTGATCAAAATAAACTGAACTTCTTTGCCAAGAAAATAATTGAACTCATTGATAAAAGCATCGACAAATTATGCAATCAGAAAACGTTGTAAATTGGGGAAATACTAATATATGTAAATGTTAAAATAAAATGTATCTTTTTAACATTAAATTTCAGTTGCTATAAGACTTTTAAATGTTAATAACCTCATATGAACAACCAAACTTAATGATACAATCAAAAAGATAAAATCAGAAACTATACTATGGTGAAAAGATAAAATATATTTGGACTGAAATAATTTTGTACACTCATGGTCAACAAAATAAAAATTGGTCATGACCATAGTCTTAGATTTTACAAATTTATGACGGTTTACATCCCAATTCGTTTATAAACTTATTACATTATAAAATTAATTCATGAAAACTATGTGTTTAAGATTCATAAACAAAAAACAATTAGATATTGCTTATGGAAATTTGTTGACCGCAAATAAGAGTTATGAGAAAATGGATTAACATTTAATTTCAATTTTTATTTAAAAATTATAGAATAAAAGTTATTTTTAAATTTTTATTATAAAAATTAATAATAAAAGTTAATTTTAAATTTTTGTTATAAAAATTAAAAATAAAAGTTTTTTTTCAAAGTGAAAGTAATTTTTAAATTTTTATAATAAAAATCTAAAATAAAAATTATTCTTCAATTTTTATTATAAAAGTTGAAAAATAAATATTATTCTTCAATTTTTATTATTAATTTTAAATAAAAATAAATAGAACATGAAATTATAATAGTGACGGTCCCTGGTGGAAAGATAAGAAACATTTTTTTTTGTAGAGAGGTTGAAGGGTATCTCGTGGTCGAGCGCCCTTGACATTAGAGTTCTCCCCTCAACTGATAAGGCTTACAACATAAATCGATTGTCAAATTCTTTTTTATTTTCATTTATAATATTACTAAAATTATTATGATAATTATATGGTTAAAGTTCAGTAAAATGCCACAAAAACTGATAAGAAATTCCAAAGATAAAAGTAGAGAAACAGTCAAAAAAAACAGCAAAAACAACTAAAAAAAGTTCTAGATCGATGTAGGCCCCTCATATTTAAGCGATGGTGGCGATAAGGCGACAGCCAGTCGTTAGCGATCGCTGGAACTGCTAGGAGCCTATTTTTGTGCTCAGGATCTGTGGCTGCCACTTTGCATATCGGAAGAGAAGTCCTGACAAAACACACACAAGGAAACTAAGTTTACATACACTCGTAATTAAAAGTTTTCTTATATAGCAAAATGAGCAAAGCCGAGTGGGAAAATAATGAAGAAATTAACATCTTCCGTGATTATTTGCGCATTAATACGGCGCACCCAAACATTGATTACTGTAAGTTAACCAGATTGTGATCTTTATGGTTGTTTAGATCGCGATAAGCCACAAGTCCATATTAAAGTTAATGGCATCGTTAAATAAATTTCGTGTGCGATTAAAATTACAGTATAAAATTGTTTTAGCCGCTTGCGTGGAGTATTTGAAAAAGCAGGCAGCTAGCCTTGATCTGCCCGTGGATGTTCTGTATCCTGCCAACGAGGATAATCCCGTTGTGGTAATGAAATGGGAGGGAAAGCAGCCTGAACTTCCCTCTGTCATTCTAAACTCCCACACTGATGTGGTTCCTGTGTTCCCTGAGAAGTGGACACACGATCCCTTTGGTGCTGAAATGGATGATGAGGGACGCATTTTCGCTCGTGGCACACAGGACACCAAGGAGATTGGAACTCAATATTTGGGTGCGATTCGTGCTCTCAAGGCCAAAGGATTCCAGCCAAAGCGAACTGTGTACATCACTTTTGTGCCAGACGAGGAGGTTGGAGGTCACCTTGGCATGAAGGAGTTTGTTGAGACGGACTACTTCAAGAAGATGAATGTGGGCTTCAGCTTGGACGAAGGATCTCCCAGCTTGGATGAGAACTATTATGTCTACTATGCAGAACGCACTGCCTGGCGTACGTAGATTCAGGTGTGTGAACAGCAGACTACTCTTCAATGACTGTATTTTATTTCAGCTATCAGATTCAAAATCTCCGGCACTGCTGGCCATGGATCTCTGCTGCTGCCCAACACGGCAGGCGAGAAACTGAACTATATTGTGAACAAGATGATGGAATACCGCGCCTCCCAAGTCAAGCTGCTTAAAGAGAAAAAACTTTTCTTTGGAGAAGTTACCACCGTCAATCTAACCCAACTAAGTGGCGGAGTGCAGAACAATGTGGTCCCTGCTCTACTGGAGGTGGTCTTCGATTTGCGCATCGCCATCGATGTGAATCTGGAAGCTCTTGAGAAGCAATTCCGAGATTGGTGTGAGGAGGCAGGAGGCGGTGTTGAGCTTGTTTTTGAACGCAAAGATGATTTTGTACCGCCAACAAAAATTGGCTCCGCAATTCCCTTCTGGGCGGCTTTGGAGAAGTCTATGAATGATCTGTGAGTATATTCACAGTTAGTGAATATAATGTATGTAATTTAAATTTTTATTTGCTTTAAAAGGAACTTGAAAATTAAGCCACAAGTGTGTCCTGGCGGTACCGACAGCCGTTATCTGCGTCCAAAGGGAGTCACCTCATTAGGATTCTCACCGATGAACAACAACACGCCAATCCTAATCCACGATCACGATGAATGTATAACAGCAGAAATCTATCTGCACGGCATTGAAATTTATAAGAAGATAATCCCAGCTATTACCGATATTTAAAAAGGGTCTTTTGACTGTAAAAGCCTGTAGAACAACTTTACATTGTCGCATTGTTATGTTTATTTGAATTTGATGAAACGTTAAAAATAAATTCCAATTATCTAACAACTGATTGTCTTGCTGAATAAATTTTATATAGGTAAAAAAGCTATTTAGTCAGTTATATATTATGATTACTATATAATATAAAATTTTCTAGTTCACAAGAGTTTTACAACTAGGGAAAATAAACTTTATTAGAAATACATTTTGAGTACTTTATTTATATTAGCATATTTCATTGATTCCGAAAGTAGTTAACTAATTCAAAGATTCAAAAAAAAAAAAACAAAGAATTAAAGATAAGAATAATTCATTTTATTCCTCAATCTACAAAAACTTTTGAAAAATGCTGTTTCAGAAGAATATTTTTGAGTTTTGAGATAGTCATAATAATCAAGATTGGTTAATAAAACTAATCGCAAAAGTTTATTATCAACTCCACGTGTTTGTTATACTATTAATTTCTTCTTAAAAGGGTCAGTAAAACACAACAATAAACTGATAAGAATTATGTAGTGATAAAAAGAGAAAAGTGATTATTACGTTTGCCAATCAATGTCGAAAGTTGTGTTCAGATTTGGCTGATAAAACTAACCGCAAACATTTTTGAACAACTGTTGGTTGATAATATCCTCGTTTTTTCCTTAATAGGTCAGTAAAAGACCACAATAAAATGATAAAAAATAATTTTGTGATAAAAGTAGAGAAGTAGTAATTAAGATTTTGGAATCAATGCTGGAATTTCTTATTTAAATGCTGGTCGCGATAAGACTGAAAACAGTCGTTGGCGATCGTTTAAACTGTTAAGAAGTCGTTTCTCTGACATGCTTAAGGAATAATAAAAGCTATGAGCCAACCATTGTGTATTGAAATCAAAATGAACAAAGCCGAGTGGGAGAACAACGAGGAAATTAAGATATTCCGTGAATATCTCCGTATTCCAACGGTGCACCCAAACATAGATTTCAGTGAGTAGAAAAGAACGTTTGTTGCCGTGCAGATCGTGATAAGCCCATTATTTTGTTTTAAGACCATAAAGTAATCTTCAGACCTTATTAACATTTATTATTCCACATACTTTTTCAGCTGCTTGTGTGGAATTCTTGAAACGCCAGGCAGCAGATCTTGGTCTGCCCGTGGATGTTCTTTATCCCGCGAATGAAGCTAATCCCGTTGTGATTCTGAAATGGGAGGGCAGCCAACCGGAGCTGCCGTCAATCCTACTGAACTCCCACATGGATGTGGTTCCCGTATATCCAGATAAATGGACTTACGATCCTTTCAGTGCCCATATGGATGACGAGGGACGCATTTACGCTCGAGGATCTCAGGATACTAAGGAGATTGGAACTCAGTATTTGGCTGCAATTCGTGCTCTGAAAGCACAAGGATTCCAGCCAAAGCGAACTGTGTATGTGTCCTTTGTGCCTGACGAGGAGATTGGAGGATATCATGGAATGCGAGAATTTGTCAAGACGGATTACTTCAAGACCATGAATGTGGCCTTCAGTTTGGATGAAGGCGGTCCCAGTTTCAATGAGAGCTATTGGGTCTTCTATGCAGAACGCACAGCCTGGCGTACGTAAAACCAAGAGAATGATTCATTTAAGTGCCTTCAATCCCATTTCAGCTCTTCGGTTCAAAATCAGTGGCACCTCAGGCCATGGATCCGTGTTGATGCCCAACACGGCGGGAGAGAAGTTTCACTTCATTGTGAGTAAAATGATGGAATTTCGCGCATCACAGGTCAAACTCCTAAAAGAGAACTCAAATCTTCTGACGGGGGATGTGACCACGGTGAACCTCACCCAGTTGAGTGGTGGAGTGCAGAACAATGTGGTTCCTGCTGAGCTGGAGGTGGTCTTTGACCTGCGCATTGCTCTCACCCAGGATGCAGCAGCTCTGGAGCAGCAATTCCGCGATTGGTGTGAAGAGGCAGGAGGCGGTGTTGAGCTCGTTTTCGAGCGAAAAGATGACTTTTCACCGGCGACAAAAATTGATGCCTCAAATCCATATTGGACAGCCTTTGAGAAGACGTTAAAGGAGCTGTAAGTATACTCACACTCGAGTGAATTATGTATTCGTATATTAAACCTTCGTCTCATCCGCATCATCTCAGCAACTTGACAATCAACCCAAGAATCTGTCCCGGCGTAACTGACAGTCGCTATCTTCGCTCCAAGGGAGTCTCGGCCATTGGATTCTCACCGATGAACAACAACACTCCTGTAAGGATTCACGATCACGACGAGCATATACGTGCCGATGTCTATCTGCATGGCATCGAAGTCTACAAGAACATAATTCCAGCTGTCACAAGTGTTTAACAAGCAGCTGGAAGACTCTTGTCTAATTTTTAAAAATTATATTAAACATGCGTTTCTTATCTAACTGATACATTTTATTATTTATCTAAAAACCAAAGCCTTTAGTGTGATAAGATAAGCACCAGTGTTTTAAAAGAATTTCTCTCAAATTCTCTCTCTTTCAGTCGGAAAATTAAACTCCCAGCAAGATTCAAATGTTTGAAATACAAAAAAAGGTTTTTTAAAAAAACATAATCCTATTTTACGAGTTTCCATTCAATTATAATTGATTGAAATCTAAATGTAACCACAAATATCACACAATTTATCAACAAACTTAATTACGAAAAAGTTTCGGTTAAAGGTCATAAAAAAAAACTGATAAGAATTCGTGACTTATGTGTAATTATGATAATAGTTGACAAATTTTTACCAAGAAAATTGCGTGATCGATGACGAATTTTCGTATTTAAGCGATGGTTGCGATAAGACAGAAAACATTCGCTGTCGATCGCTGAAATAGTTAAGAAGTTTTCTTTGGTGCGGTCAAAAGATCAGAAATAATTATTTAAAAAATACGGAAAATACCTCAAAAAATATTAGAGAAATGAACAAAGCCGAGTGGGAAAATAACGAGGAAATTAAGATATTCCGTGAATATCTTCGTATTCCATCCGTGCATCCAAATGTTGATTACAGTAGGAATTTAAATATTGAATTGTGAATTTGTGTGAAGTGAAATTAAAAAAAATCATTATCATTTCTAACAGCTCCTTGTGTGGAATTCCTGAAAAGACAGGCAGCTAGCCTTGATCTGCCCGTAGAAATTGTGTATCCAGTAAACGAGAAGAATCCCGTCGTCCTTATAAAATGGGAGGGAACGGAACCAGAACTGCCAGCCATCATTCTGAACTCGCACATGGATGTGGTTCCAGTCTTCCCCGAGAAGTGGACCCACGATCCCTTCAGTGCCGATCTGGATGACGAGGGACGCATTTATGCTCGTGGCACACAGGACACCAAGGAGATTGGAACTCAATACTTGGGTGCGATTCGTGTTCTCAAGGCCAAAGGATTCCAGCCGAAGCGAACTGTGTACGTGAGTTTTGTGCCCGATGAGGAAGTTGGCGGATATCTTGGAATGCGTGAATTTGTGCACACGGATCACTTCAAGAACATGAACTTGGGCTTCAGTATGGATGAAGGATCCTCCAGTTTGGACGATGGCTATTACATATACTATGCAGAGCGCACTGCCTGGCGTAAGTCCCAATGAATTAATGCATTGGATGTGTGACAACGACATCAATCCCTTTACAGATCTTCGATTCAAGATCAGCGGTACTGCTGGACATGGCTCCATTCTGCTTCCCAACACGGCGGGCGAGAAGTTCACCTACATTGTGAATAAGATGATGGAGTTCCGTTCGTCACAGGTGAAAATGCTGGCTAGGGACTCGAGTCTCTTCTTTGGTGATGTGACCACCGTGAATATGACACTCGTCAATGGCGGAGTGCAAAACAATGTGGTTCCCGCAATGATGGAGGTGGTCTTTGATTTGCGCATTGCCATCGACGTGGATCTGGATGGACTTGAGAAGCAAATACGCGATTGGTGTGAGGAGGCAGGAGGCGGCATTGAGCTCGTTTTCGAGCAGAAAGATGAATATGTGCCGCCCACGAAGGTGGATGAATCGAATCCCTTCTGGTTGGCCTTTGAGAAGGCCACGAAAGAACTGTGAGTCTACACCTTTTCATAATTTTAGTCCTGCCATTTTTAATTATTGACTTTGACAGCAATCTGGAAATCCGCCCACATGTCTGTCCTGGCGGCACCGACAGTCGCTTCATTCGCTCCAAGGGAATTCCAGCTCTGGGCTTTTCGCCCATCAATAACACGCCCATTTTACTGCACGATCACGATGAATATATTCGAGCTGACAGTTATTTGCATGGCATTGAGGTCTACACAAAGGTTATTGCAGCCATTGCAAATGTTTAAGGATATTACGTATACGTATGGTAGCTCGTCATTTTATAAATTGATTAATGTGTTAAGTAATTAATAAATAATTTTATTTATATATAAAACAATCATTCAATAATTTAGGCAAATGCCAGGAAAAATGTTTGAGTCACGCTATAAAAACAACAACAACCACAACAAGTAATGAGTCTTTATAACTGCTGAGTCATAGGGTAATTAGAGCGTATTCAGTCAGAGTTCCCTTATCAATTTATCAATTATATGTATGTACAGACTGGCCCCATGAATTATCGAAACTTGTACTCGCTTGATCCCTTTGAATGAGTGTCATGTAAGTGACGCATACGCCATGTTGTGCAAGGTAAAATATTGACAAACATTCGACAGAGGGCCAAACAAAGTTGTAAGCAATAACAGCTTAAAGGGAAGTTTGTCAGTTAGCTAACGGAATCGATGTTAAAGTCCTTGCAAGACCAGGAACCAGGAATGGAAGATGGGATGAAAATGCCTGTGACAGCAAATTGTCAGCCGAACATTTGAAACGCTTGGAATGTGGAGCATGTGGCAATACGAGGACATAAATTGTGCTCAACCCGCTGAATGAATAATGTGTGTCCCCAACTGTGACCTACCCCACACCATCCACCCCCCTCCATGTCTGTCGATTAGACACGTTAATGCATGTGTCAGCCGATGAAATATGCATTGATACTCGAACTATGCCAATTGTGTGTGTGTGCGGCATACAATTATGACAATTTATGCGGCAAATGTGACAGATATTGCGCGGGGGGTCAGGGGGTCAGGTCAGGTGTGGTTTGCATTGCAAATGACTTCCACGCAATTAGCATTGACCATTAGCCAAAGAGACGAGCGTAAGTTTGGCCTAATGACTGCAGTTTCAGGACCTTTAACGCTCTCGTTACCAACGTTGCCAACTTAATGCATATCATTTTTACTTTTAATGAGCCGGCAACACTCGCTCGCTCTCTCTCTCTCTCTTCTTACCTTGCTCTCTCTATTCCTTCTCGCTCTCTTTCTGGTCACAGGCAAGTGCACTTAATGCTGCAAGTTTTTGTAGCCAAGTTTGCTGCAATCGCCCACCTGCCACGGACCAACTTGAAATTCAGTTTTTCTTCTTACTGCACTTTTTATTATTTTCCAAGATTCGCTTTGCATTTTAAATTTTCTATAGCCATGTGTGTGTGTGTGTGTGTGCGTGTGAAAACTTTGCCAAGTTTTACATTTCAATTTTAATTTCTTTTGGGCCACACTTTTTTGGCGCAAAACTTTAAGCCACAAGTGCGCGCTCCTCGTTCAAGCCAGGCTGAAAGGAGCAAGCCAAGTACATTTTTAATGGCCCACTCACACTAATTAGTGTGCGAGTTGAAAGTTGTTTCTCTTTAACGCTGGCTAAAAATATAAAAATGTCTATTATTTCGATGGGTATTTTGCATTTGCATGGCATTTTTATTGCCTTCTCGAAGTTTATGACATGCTCGTATAAAACTTAATTCAACAATCAAAATGAAAAGCAGAACACGTCGTAATTAAATTCAATTTACTGGCAGCTCCTGTGGCCACGTCATGCCCCAGACCAAGCCACATGCCACACGGCAAATGAAACCTTATTGTCTTCAGGGCCAACGTTATGGCCATGCAATTAAAATCTAAGATTAAACGAGCATCAGCCCATGTCTACCAAGCACGAGTATCCGAGTATAACAACAACTGAACAACGCGCCCAACTCTTTGCCCGTGGCAACAAAGTGTTTTTATGCGACGCCCGGGCAATTGAAGATGAGGAGACTTCGTTTTAATTGAAACTCCCACTTACACAATGTCTACGCAAACACACGCACAGTGGCACCAGACATCAAGGCAAATGGTCAAAAATTATTATTACCCTCAATAATTGCACATTGCTCTCATGGCTGCAAATGATTCATTAAATAATTAATTGTTCAATCTTTACCTGTTGGCATTTGCGAGTACAGAAAAAGAGAAAGTGAGAGCTTTCTGTCTCCTTTTCCGTCTCTCTCTCACCTTAAATCCCTTGTAATTCATATTCCAGCTCATATTTACAATTGAACCTCCATAACTCGAAGGTCTATAACTCAAGTTCTCTCTAACTCGAACATAATCGAACAAAAGACTTTCATGAGTCGAACTCTCCATAACTCGAACTATTTTCTTGGATAATGGTGATTCGAGTTAGGGAAGTTCGACCGTATTTGATATTTTTAAGCATCACACGTTCTTATTTTAGTTATGTTCCACAACAGAATGTATTCCACTGTAATATCTATGTAAGGCTTTTCTGAGAAGGCCAATTCTGAGAATCTTTAAGTTTATGTAGGTGGTTAGGTAAGACGGTAGACAGAGGTATTATGAAGCTCTAACGCAACACATTTATTTTTTATTCTCTCTCTCTCTTTAATTAACTAAATTCATAACCAGTTACTTTGTTACATTTAGCCTGAATGCAACACGAGATAGCTAGTATATATTGAGACCCTTGAGTAGATTGGGGTTTTCTGGGGTTTTCCCAATCATTGCAACAAATGTTGGATCCCTTATCATTTTTAGCACACCGCACACTTAACTTAACGTACTCTTCTTTACAGTCAAACACATTAACTTCATATTAATTTAATTTTTTACTTTTTATTTTAGTCTTTTTAAACTGTTAAAATTAGTTTACTTTTTGCCGGCTGCTCACAGTCGTGCTATAGTAAATAAATAAAATAAAAGAATAAAAGAACCACCACATGCACAGTTTATAAGGTATTAAGATTTTGTTGCTAGTTAACGTTGACTACTATTATTTTCAATCATCCCACTAAATCTCAACAAAATTGCACAAATAGAATGGTGGTAAAACTAATTTAAAAAAAATTAAAAACTTATTAAAAATTTTACAACCTATATTTGCACTTCAGTTTATATAAAATGTTATGACTCTGGTGTTAATGAACGTCTGTTATATTTGAGTAATCTGGCAACACTCGCAACAAATTATAGTTTATGTCAATCTCCCTTAATCGCAGTTTGCCCCCCATTGTGCGATGCCGCTGGTTGTTCAAGCGCAAGACTGTGAGCTGATATGAAACATAAGTAACAGCAGCGTCTTAAAAGTATGTTAACATTAAAGCAGATTCACAAACACACACACGCATACACACAATCACGCCCACAAATACACTTACTGTGGTAAATAGAGTCAATTGCAGTAGGAATATATGGGGGAAGGAGAGTGTGAGGCTGTGTGTGGTAAATAATTTATTTTGTCATTAAGATAAACTCTAAGACACACACATATATATATATATGTACACACACATAGAGTGGTGCTTTTAACCCATGGTGAGCCACATAAATGTCGCACATCTAGAACCACGAAATCGCGAAAAAGGCAAACTAATTAACTTGTTTAGCACCGGGGCGCACAATATCTTTGCCCTTAACGTGTCTTTCGCTGAACTAATGAGCGAATATACATATATACGAGTATTCGTATGTATGTAAGTGAGTGTGTTTTATGTGTATGTGTGAGCTTGCCGTGTGCCGCTTAAAGCTCGTCTGGAGAGCATTGAGCTGAGACTTGGCTAAGTGCTAAGCATTTGATATTCTCAAAAAAATAATTAAATATATATAGAAATATATATGGTAAAAGATGTGCCTGATTAAGCTCGCATGGGGCATATGAGGCAGTTGCAATTGTCGACGCTTTGTAGCTGTTGCTGTTCCTGTTGCAACATGGCAAAAGTTTATTGCATACGCGAAGGCGCAAAAGAAAAGTGTAGCGGAAATGGAAATGCTGCCGCTTGCAACGCCAAATAACTGAAAAAAAGCGGGAAAGGCTATAGTCGATCTCCCGACTATAGAATACCCGTTACATATTTAAATATACATAAAATATTTTTTATTGCATACCTTTAGGCACTTACATTGCTTGAAACTTTAAACAGCCATTACCACCTTTCTATTAGTTTAATCTTGTTGCGATTTAGTAGGATGATTGCTAATACGAGTAGTTAAAAAAATAAACTTAATATCTAAAAAACTGTACGAGTGGTGGTTTTCGCGATGTGAGGAGGCGGAAATGGGCGTGGCAAAAAATTTATATAAACTTGACCCGAGTGGGGCTTATAGAAATCCGTGTGCCGAATTGGTTGCTCTAGCTCTAATGGTCTCTGAGATCTAGGCGCTCACACGGACGGATAGACGGACATGACTATATCGACTCGGCTGTTGATCAAGAATATATACACTTTATAGGGTCGGAAATGCTTCCTTCTCCCTGTTACATTGCAACGAATACAAGATACCCTTTTACTTATTTTTTAAGTAACGGCTATAAAAGTGGCCAGCACAAAATGAGAAACTTCCAATAAGCAGTTGCGTTGTGGCTGAAACCAAGCCAAGTCCTGTATCCCCCTATATTTCTTTTGCCTCTCTCTCAGTCTCTCTGTCTCCCTCTTTTAGTGTTCTGCATCAACGCGTCGCGACTTGGCGTCGTCTGCATGGCCCAACAATTGCAATTTCATTTCCGTTCGTTGCCATTTTATTTGTGCTATGCTTGTCATTTGTATATACATATATATATAAAAATAAATGTACACATATATTTTTGTATCTGTGGTAACTGCAGCTTCGTTTCAGTTTAGTTTTCTTTACTTTTGAGCAATAAGAATATTCGGATATTTGCAAATTTCGCTCGCTGTCTTTTTCTCTCTCTCTCTCTCTGTAGTTTTATTTGTCTATCCGCAGACTTTAGCTGACTTTCGAGCATAAACTTTTGAGGTTGCAGTTGGGCAAACAGATATCTGAGCCAGCGTCTAATTGAAACCGAGCAAAAGGCAAATGAACTTGATAATAAATTCTATACAGAATAACTCAACTCTAAGAAATGCCGCCAAAGATATTTCATTGAATCTATTGAAGTATGTGAATTGATATTGGCTGAAAGTCAAATTTATACAACTTTTATGACTAATTGCAATTTGAAAAACTTTGGTGAGTGTTTTCCAAACTTTCGGCATCATTTCTTAACTGTCCGCGCTGTTTACATTGTTAACCAAGCAACGGCATTTCAACTTAAAGCCTTTATTCTCGTATTCTGCCATATTACGTATACGCAATGATTCTTTTTATTCAAGTTGTCAGCAGACCCTTCGCAAAAGTTTCGTAAAACGCAGACAATTCTGCAGTTTGGCAGAAAACTTTCGCTGACAATTTGTCAGGGATTTTTGAGCATTTCTTCGAGTGGAGAAAGAAGACTGCTGACTGAACAGAAGATAATCTCGCTGTCAACGCCGGAAACTTGAACTCGAATTCGGACTAGGGCAACATTATACTTGGCTTGCTCTCAATTCTACAACTAATTGCATAATTTGTATGCATACATACCCGCATAAAGGATAAAAACTTTATACGCCATTTGTCGTTAACGTTACGTTACGTTCTGGGCTCCTATTTTTTTGGGTTTGGGTTTTAGTTTGGTTTTGCTATCATTTCATTCAGTTTCGTTGTGCTTGTGTTTTGCCATTGTGTTTAGCTCTTACGTTGTAAATTATTATCATTCACCGTGTGTGTGTGTGTATGTGTGTGTGTGTGTGGTATATGCCACGCCCACCACATCAGTCTTCAGTTGTAGCTATCTGACTATGGCGCAAGTTTATAGCTTTGTCAGCTCGACTCTCAGTTCCTCCCTTTTTCCTCTCGGCATCTTGCATCAAGTTGGCAACTGTTATTATCTGCCGCCTGCTCGGTGTGTGTGTGTGTGTGTATGTGTGTGTGTGTCTATGTGTGTATTTGTGTGTCGGTGCTTTAGTTATCGCACACATGCAATAAACTCACAGTGAGAGTAGCGAACGTTATAATTTATTTATGGTAATGCGTACACCCGCAAAGAAAGCAAGAGAGAGAGAGAGAGATAGAGGGAGACAGTTGAGGCAGTGAGAGGGAAGAGACGTAAGTAAAAGGGAGACTGTAAAAAGTTTTATATGCCGCAGCACCAGCTTCAGCTCCTGACTGGCCTGGCCTGGTCTGTCCTGGCCCGGTCTGATCCAGCTCACTTTCTCACTCTCTGTGCAACAACGGCAACAATGTCGTTACGTTTAACGCTCATGCCGAATCCTTTTATCTTGCATTTAATTTTTCGTGACACCTTCCCGTTGAAGCTGTCCACCTGTCCACCTGTCACGCTCACAGTAAAATATTTAATGAACTTTTTACAACTTCTTTCTGGCTTATAAATTGGTAAGGGAAACCATACACACATCTCTGTGTGTGTGTGGAAACTATAATTTACTTTACTGCACCATAGTCGAATTTAACGAATTTTCACATTTAATTGGACTGAAATTTTGGTGCAGCAGCAAAACTATGCATTGCTGCTGAGTGAGTCAACATTAAAAGGGGAGCATTTTTATAGACAAGCGGGGGGTATTAAAATCTTCTTAAGAAATGCAGAACACATTCAGTTCATTCATTCTTGATCAGACTAACGAGTTGAGTCATATACGCTTGTTATGTTTATTTCTCAATTTAAATGCAATTTAACACTTTACAACCATTTAAAAATATGTTTTTTTCCATTAAGTTTAAATTTAATTAAAATATAATTTTAGTTTATAATTTTATAATTTAACTAATTTAAGTTGACGTTAAACAAATAAACTAACTATTTAAATCATGGACATAGACTTAAGATAGATCGCTCGAAATTGATATGCGCAAAATTTAATTATATTGTAAGTTTTTTTTTTATTTATAACATTTTTAATATTGAACTCAAACAACAATCAGGGCATGCATATTAAGTTGAATATTGAAAATTGTTTTGCCATCAATTTTGTTAGCGCAGTTAACTTGAAATATTGCGCGTGGCGCACGCTGCGTATGCGTAATGTGTGAGCTTAAGATTTTGCACGGAAAATTGATGTAAGCCATGTCAGTGCAAGCCCGAGGCCAAATTCACAGCCAACAGTTGGCCCAAACTTGTAAACAGCAGCATAAAATTGCTAAGCCATATTACGTATACGTAATACGACAGCAAAAACGATATTCGTATTTATGTACTTTGAAACTTTGAAAGTTTTGGGTTGGGAAAATCTTTGGGATAAACGTCGAAAATGTCGCAGACAAGCAATTAATATGCATAATCTGTAACGCTTTTTACGCTTGTCATTGCTGTCGTTGAATCAAAGTCAAAGCCTAAGCCAAATTGCTGTCAGCAAATGGTCTCAGTGTGGCCCATAAATAACGACAGCCTAACGGACTTCAATTTGGCCTAAAGACGGAGAGAGAGAGAGAGAGAGTCAGAGAGTCACGTTTGACATATGCTTAACTGCCATAAGGTCTAATGTTCTCGAGTCTCTCGTGAATAATTAAATGTTGTTCAAGGCGACAGAGAATTGTCTTCGATTTGCAGAAAGATATTTCTACTCATGCTGCTATTTAAAAGACCATTAGTTGCACTTTGGCCAACTCGATCGCAGTTATTAATTAAAACCTAGCACAGCTGTATCTTAGGACAACTTGACAGACACGTTACATGCCATGTGGCCAGACCAAGGAAATTCAATATTTGCCCGTCAGTAAACACAACTGCTGTAGCAGTAAACACACATATCGCTCGTCTTACATAATCAGTTAAGTGGCACACATATGAAGCCAACTATACGAAAGACAGAGAGGGGAGAGAAAAGGAGATAAAAACTAAGAGAAGGATGCTGCCAGCCACACAAGAATATGAAAGTGAAAAATGAGTTTTGCCCAAGTTTTGCACTCAGTGGCCAACAAACATATGTATCTATAGATGTGTGTGTTAGCATGAGTTTTAAGATGTGCGTTAGGAAAAAAAAAATAAATATATATCTGTAACGAAAAATGTTTTAGTTTTGCTTTTGATGGCATCGAAGTTGCGTTGGCGATGCAAACTAATTTATCTTATTGAGCTCGCTGCGTCCCACAACAGAATTTGGCAAGCGTGACATGAAAATGACAGCAGCAAAGTGGAGCAGATGAACCCCAAAGTCCAGACTACATAGCTACATAACTACATATTTATACCATGTGTGATATGTGACAGATATGTGCAGACATACAGTATATAGACGAGTTTCTATTCTGATTACATCATTGTATGCTTTGGACCAACTGTGAAACACTTTTCCCATTGAAGAGGCCAAGATGTGAGTCGCAGTTAAGCTGTTAACTTTATCAGACCATAAGGCCAAACAAGGCAAAAGTCAGCAGCCACAATTTTTGTTTTTAAACTCAGCCAAAGGGTATATTAATTGAGATACAAAATATGTTTCAGTTTAAGCAGTTTTTTTGTTTCTTATACTTTTTTTTTTGTACAATAATACAACCTTTATATGCATCAGGTACTGAATCTGGATCTGTTGCCTGTATCTGTAAGTTTATCCAAAACAGGTATAGCAAATAAGTGTCATAAGAAACTGAATTACCTTTTATTTAAAATTTGTATTTAAAAATCAAATTTAACTGCTATATAAATTTAAATGAAATTATTATTTGTTAAAATTTGTATTTAGATCAAATATCTTTTCGGTCCCTGATCTACAGTTTCTGCCATAGCTCTTAGAGTATCATTAACTTTTTTACATTTAACTTCAGCCTTAGCTTGAACTATACAAAGAAAATGTTCGAGTTATGGAGACTTCGACTTATGGAATTATTTTCTTAAGTTTTATTATTAAGTTTTTTGACGCTCGATTTAGTTCGAGCTAGAGAAAATTTGAGTTATAGAAGTTAGGGCTCTGAAGCTGACTTAGTGCTTGACTCTGTATTTAGAGATATATTTCAAGCATCATCCGAATCTATCAGGTGTGCTACGGAAATCTCTTCCACTTGAATTTCATTTCACTGTGACACAGTCAACTCAGCTGAAAATTTGCTCAATCCTCTGGCGTCCGATGTCATGAAAATAATGTCACATTTTTTGTCAGAGTTTTGGAATTTAGAGTTGTCGAGTAACTTTCATTGTTTGTCGCGCCAATAACTGTTAAAATTTTTTATGCAAAATCAAATATTATATAAATAATAATATTAATTAAAAAATAAATAAAATAAAAGTCTATTATTCTGCAATGATAAACTTAAAAAAGTTGCTAAACAAACCCTTATAAAATTTAATATGAGTTCGAAAAGGTTTGTGGTGAATTCGATTTCACTTGTGATTTTCGTAGCACACCTGTATATATAGTTAATTAATATCTTGGCTCAATTTCTACTTATCTATCTAGTTATCTATCTATCTCATCATATTATTCTGTATATTTATTTTATTTATCTGAAGTGAGAACTCAAGAAAACTGTTTGGTAAGAGTATTTTGCATTCGTTGTGCTGATATGTTAATAATTCTTTTTTGTTGCTCGTTACCTTCTGCAATTTCTTGGCTTTTTCATAAGCAGTTTGCCCGCCTTTTTGGCAAAAGGAGTCAAGCAATTTGCCAGCCATAACCTCACACAAACACACACACACACAAACACTGGGCAATTTGCTAATGTAACTGTGTACGTGCAACTTTTGACTCCAGCCACCAAGAAATTAAATGAGCGAGACAGGAGACAGCAGCAGATAGAAAGGGAAAGAGCGAGAGAGAGATGGGAAAGCAAGGGGAAGGTAGATTGCTGGAGACAGAGAAACAATAAGACAAGGAAGAAACTATGACCCGTGGCCATAAAGTATGCAACATAAAAATGCACAACTGGGCACGTGGGCGTGGCAAAGTGTATAAACAGTAAGCAAACTTTGCGACTTTGGGTTTATAAGTTTCGCCGAGCAAAAGAAATTGTTGTGTCTTGTTGAGTCATATTTCCATCAGAGCGGGAAAAGCAACCAACCAACGACTCCAGGGAGAAATATTCGTGAGAAAAATGATAAAATTCGGTTGCATGCAGCTGCCAGTTTTTCAGCATATTTTGGTAACTTCACATGCGCATTCTGAATCCCATTCCCATTCCCATTTTCATTTCCATTCCCACTCGCATTCGCTGCGAATATGCAAATCAACTTAGCCAAGAGATTTTAGATTGAGGCGAACTGCCATGCAAATGAATGTGTGTCTTGCAAAAACCCAAATCCCATTCAGCTTTCGGTCTTTAATCAAGCACTTCACATAACCGTAGTTAGGTGTTAACGACAAGGCTTCGGACCAGGTCTTAAGCTTAACTACGAGCAACCCTTTTTCCGCTTTTAACGTGTACATCATGTGTCGAGACTCTAGTTACTGCAAGTTGTTTTAGCCTGTTGGCAATTTATGCAACAGTTTGACAGCATAAAACTTTATTGCACAAGTTATGAAGAATATGTTTTTGATATGCTCATAAAAATGAGTCCAAACTTGGCCAGAAGAGGGGATGAAGGAAGCGGATTTGGATGCTTGGTCAGCTTAAACTAGACCGTAATTTGCACACTCATTTTCATTTAGTTTTTTCACTGTGTGTGTGTTTGTGTGTGTTGTGCTCCACTTTAAGTGACGCTTTACCAAAATTATGCATATCAAGTTTATTGCCAGCACACACACACACACACACATAATATGTACATGTGTAAGTGCACAAATCCATACGCAGCTGCCACTCGAATATTTATTGAAAGTTTTGCATATTTTACGCACTGATTTGATGCCAAAGAACTATTGGCTAGGCTGGGTTTCTCTCCCTGCCTCCCAGAGCAATTCACTTGTCAGTCTCCTAATACCCTGTATGTGTGGTGTACCCAAATGGGGTATATTCGCGTACTGCATCTTTATTACATCTGGATTCTATTTTATTTCTAATCTGTTGCATATTCCAACTTTTACCCTTTCTTTCAAGAAGACTGTTATTTTATTACAGGGTATTTAATATCGCATTTCACAATTGTTCGCACTGATTTTATAGCAAAGCAATATTGGCTAGGCTGTCTTTCCTACGCAGAGCAATCCATTTGTCACTCCCATAATACCCTGTAATTATGGTGTGCATATAAACGGGTATATCTGTTTTAATCTTCAGTCAATTACAATTTCAGCTCTAAATTTGCTGAGAAACTCAATTATCTCTTTTTTATACAAGGACTCGGCCACTTGCTTAATATTACAGGGTATCTGTTAACTCCCCCATCTGTCAGTCAACAGAATTTAGTTCCATTCACATGCTATTTTACGCTGCACTCCTAGTCAGTCCTCAGTTCGGAGTATGTGAAGTGCACAATGCAAAGATTTATTTTTTGCTGACAAACAGCGACTCGTTTGTTGGTAATCGATGGTGAAAAGGAGACAGCAACAGAGAGGAAAAGAGAGGGAGAAGGGATGTGATTGCTACTACAGCACTTGGCAATGTTATTTGTCTGTCTGATTATGGAATCACAGCAATAAATAGACAGACATCAGTTGAGCATTCCAGCAAATCAAGCAAATTCTCAGTGACTGAAGCTTATTTGTTATCATTTCAATATACATAAATTTATATTACATAATAAATGCAAGACGAGCATAATAAACTAGAAATGCGAATGGGAAATGTTAACTCGTAACTCAAATATCTAATGGGAATATGCTGAGCTTAGGCAAAAAATCTTGTGCTCTATTAACGGCAACAGTTGATGGTTATTTATAAGCCACAACCTGCTGGGCCACAGGGATTATTTCCGTAGTCAGGAAGCAAATGTCAGTTGGATACTCCCACAAATATGAATTTATATTATTCATTATACCCGTTACTTAAAAAATAAGTAAAAGGGTTTATTGTATTCGTTGCAATGTATGTAACAGGGTGAAGGAAGCATCTCCGACCTTATAAAGTATATATATTCTGGATCAACATCAGCAGCCGAGTCGATATAGTCATGTCCGTCTTTCTGTCCGTCCGTGTGAGCGCCTAGATCTCAGAGACTATAAGAGCTAGAGCAAACAGATTTGGCACACAGACTTCTATAAGCCCCACGCAGTTCTAGTTTTCTTCTAATTTTTGCCACGCCCATTTCCGCCTCTGCAAATCGTGAAAAGCCACCTCACGCACAGCTTGTAAGATATTAGATTTTTTTGGTAATTAACTTTAACTACTATTATTAGCTATCATCCTACTTAATCGCAACAAGATTGGACAATTAGAAAGGTAATAATAGCTCTTTTTTTTTAATAATAACAACAAAATTTCCATTTATTTGACAAGTGTGGTGGTAATAGCTGTTTTAAGTTTCAAGCAATGTAAGTGCCTAAAGTTATGCAATACAAAATATTTTACGTGTAATTAAATAAATAACGGGTATTCTTTAGTCGGGAACTCGACTATAGCCTTTCCCGTTTTTAGCTGTAATGAGGCTAGCTTAAAAATAATTAGAGATATGCACAGCAAATCAAGTCGTTTTCTTTGCAGATCTCCTCTCACAAAAATATTGATGGTCAATTAACTATGTCAAGAATGGGTCTAAAGCTCTGTCACTCAAGTGCCTGCCGCATGTGGAGATGGCCACGCCCACAGTGGGCGGCGTTACTAAGCTGTCAATTATTTGACCCTGGCTGTGGCAAATTGTAATCCAAATACTTTAAGCTTCTATTTGCAATGTGTGTGCTTAAACTTTTGAATAAGGCCATCTTTGACACTTGCTAAGGACACTTGCTTTTGGTCCTTTGCTCCTTTGCTCTTACCCCCAACCACAATAGAACAATAGCTAACTTTTCAATTAAATTCAATGCCCCTCGCACTGCGGAAACAACTTGAAACAATTTGGTTACAAAAACTTTTCACATAATTTATGCCATTTCTAAATACTTGCAGACTTGCAAAAGTTTCCAAAATAAACAATCAAATTCATTGGAAAAATGTCGCAGCCAAAGATACGATTAGCTATAAAAAAAATAAATTAAAAGAAAAAGCAAAAACTCATTGGCTTAAAAATGCATGCAGTGTGGGCAATATTCGACTATAAGGTATCCTGTAAAAAGTGTTTGTAATCAGTACAGTAAAGGCTTTATTATAAATTATTAGGGAATGAAAGAGATAGCATTTAAAGAATTTGTAATATTAGATACATGATTTGGGCTTACAGTGTGTATTAAGCAGAATTCCTGTTTTTAATTTCATATTTGAGGAATCACTTCAAAAATTTAAAATCATACTTGGAGAAGCTAAATGTAATAGAAAAGTACGCAAAAAGTATGCTATGTTTTTTTAAGAATCTTGGTGAATTAAATATAATAAAACTATTTCAAAACATTCATAATAGATTATATGTAATTTAATTAACGAATATTTAGTTGTTGAGACCGATAGATCCTATAAGCAAATTCCCATTACGTCTTGTGATTTTTTAATTTAATCTTTTTTATGCTGAGGATAAAACATTAAAATATGAAACATTAAAGCTGAATCTGTAAATTGGCTCTCTGTTATTTTTGTGTGCCACACACGCACACTCCCCACACACACACTCACACTCACACGCATGAGGCTCTTTTCAGCTGCTTAAAATTCAGCGATTGTACATTCCGCCTGAAATTTATATATTTTTTTCTTTCATTTTTGGCAAAAACTTTAGCGCCTTGCAATATATTTACTTCAAGGCTCCACTCGAGTGTTTGTGTGTGGGTCTACACACACACACATACACCCACCAAACTTGGGCCTATGAGCGCACACACATAGTGAGAGGGGAGAGAGAGAGAGAGAGAAGGAGGCAGAGATTGAGAAGGACGCAGCAATGGCCACGCATAAAACAAGTTAAAAACGCATGGTGGCAAAGAGGAAACGAAAAGAAATAAAACGAAATGCCAAACAGAAACCAGAAACAACAAGAATAACAACAAAAACAGCAGCAGCAACAACAACAACAACAGATGAAATGTAGCAACAAAATGTCGGCTGAGAACTAAAGCAAATGGCAGCAAAAACATTACAAACAACAATGACGACGACATTGCGTCTGTGACTAACAGTTATCGATGCCGGGGGAGGTCGCTAGGTGGCGTGACAGTGGGGCAGGGCATGGGGCAAGACGAGGGGAGGAGGGCAGACAAATTCAAAGCTGCTTAGTGCTTACTTCATAGTTGAGAGACTGCCAAATGCTTTGCTTTTGCTATTGATTTTTAGTTTCTTTCTTCCTTTTGTCTCTCTCTCTCTCCTCCTTCTTTTTGGCTCTTGCTCTTGCTCTTACACTCCGTCTTGGATTTCCGCTGCCTGAGCCTGGACAGGTGGACAGCCTTAGCCAACTTGGCCTGGCTTACTGTCGACAACAACAACAACCACTACAGAGTGCAACACAACACAACACAACTACAAATCCGATTTGCGTGAGCAATTGGCAAGACAAACGTTTGGGCCAACAGCGTATTGGCAATACGCAGCTCTTGTACGCACATGACTAGCCAAGTTATCGTAGTTGTTGATGGTGTTGTTGTTGCTGGTGCTTGGTGTGAAGCCTCAGTAGCGTTGCCAAAGGTGAACGCATGACAGCAGCAAAAAGGAAAACTAAGACATGAGAAAAGAACTTGGCTAAAAGCGCCAACATGTACGTAATGTGTGCCACACAAAACACGTCGAGTACACTCAGGAAAAATATCAAGTATTTCTTACTTAAACAGAGGATATTTAAGTACAAACGATATCAAAAGGTAACTGAGCTCGAAATTTTCAAAGCTCAGAACAAAAATCAAATTTCTTGTACGCTTTTCGCAATGCCGAAAATCTTAAAAGAAGTTTTTTCTGGGGAAGTCTGTAAACGATCTAATCATACTAGTTTAAGTACACCGAAATTTTCCAAAATGTACAACTTTTTGCTTAATAATTATTATTATTATGCTTAATATTAATTTAATATATTACATTATAATTAAAGTCTTAGTTTAATTGTCAAAATTATGTATTTAATTTATTTAATGTCAGCCGACACAACAATTTAATTTAAAATTAAACATTATAAAAATATACATATACTATATATGATAAACTAATACATACTGAAATTTTCTCTGAAGTTAATTTCATTGGGAGTACTCTTAAACCTATTATAAGATAAAAGCTTTAATGTTTTTGAAAAAAAAATTAGGCTTGCTGAAAGTTCCGTTGCGGCCGTTACAAAGAATGGAAGTCGATTTGAGGTTAACGTGCATTTGCACAGATATTAGCGAATTTTGCATAATAAACAAAAAATGTCCAAATACAAAAAATTAAGTGGAATATATTACTATGTCAATCCAGCACCAAAATTAAAAATAAGAAGTCTCTTTAACTAAAAATCTTAGTTTTTGTCTGTTGCGGACGTTACACTTTTTACAGGCACACTTTTTTTAAAATTATTTATATATATTGAATATCTTTTCGATGCAGTTTTTTACTTAAACAAAAGAAAATGAAACAAAGTTTAAGATAAGCTAAGCGCTAAAAACTCAGACGACCGTTTTGTCTACTTTTTGGTCATTGAAAATACCCTTTTTTTACAAGAATTATTGAAATTAAGAGGCAAAAAGAGTTATTAATTGATAAGGCTCGGCCCTGAACAACCAAACCACCGTAAAACCTTTTGGATTTTGAAATTCGAAGCCTAAAAATGTATTCAATTATAACAAAAAACAAATATTATTAAAAATCATGCAGATTTTTGACAACTTTAAGTTTTTGCCCTTGGTTATTTAAATAACAAAATAAATTAAAGTTAAAAGAAAAATAAGAAAATAAAAGTTATAAATATACATATGTATGTATATGAATGTAATTAGGTAACTCTTAGTCGTGGTAAAATAAATAAATAAAAACATTCTCATACTTAAGTTCGTTTCTATCCTAAAATATTTTAGTTGAATTACAAGAAAATCTCTCCATATAATAAAATAAAATACCATTTAATAATAGAGACTTTTGTTGTTTACACACAACAACACACAAAACACTTGTATAATGATCAATGCTCGGGATTCAGTTATTTCAAAAGCTCCTAGCTTGATGTCATATTTTGCGGCTGGAAACAGTTGAGAGTTCTTAGGCGCAAGAATGACAGATAAAACTCATACTTAATTTAAGGATGCTTTATTTCTACGAGTGTAGAATACGCGCGAGCAGCTTAGCTCGAATTAAGTAAGTGACAGACAGACTGAGAGACAGACTGAGTGACAGTCGAGAGCTCCATTTGGGACTTACCTCATCGATAAACTCAAAATCACCGCCAGTTTCGCCAACGTATTTCTTCTTCTTGGCCTCGACAGTGGATGACATCAACACCAGCAGCGTCAGACAAACGCTGGCAATAAGCGGCGAACGCAAACGCTTCATGGCTTCAACCGACAAAAGTCACAGTTAGTATAAAGGCGCACAGGAATTGTATTTGTAGTCGTCGAGAGAAGTCGAGGCGAGACGCTTAGACGGAAGCGGCTTAAAGGCGTCGCAAATTGTTGACGACTTCCGTTGGTTGCTCACAAATTTCCTGGCAATGTTAATTGCCTTGAATTGTCGTTCAGTTAAGAATTGAACACTTCACACACACACAGACACACACACGCACACTCGCACACACAGTCACAGTTAGTTTTCTTGTTTGTTTTCTCTTTTTCTTGAGGTTTTTATGCTTTGCAATCGCTGGCGTTTATTGCGATGCAGAGCAGCAGGAACACGGAACGTGGACGAACTGTAGACGACGCGACCAAAACGTAAACTGAGAGCGTCGAGGCCACGATTGTCATTGCTCGGTCCCAAAACGGCATTGGAATTTTGCGCCAAGCGACAAGAAAACGCATGAATTGGCATAAGAGCAGCCACAGGACATCGAAGAGAGACGGAACAGGGTTGTCAAGCTAAGCGAAAAATATCATATTATACATTTTACTAAATAAACCTTAAAATTTAGAGATATATTGTATTTCATTTCATTAAAAATGCAAATTAAGGCAACACAAATTAAACATTTTGAATATTTATAAAATAGAATCATTAAAAACTTACTTTCATGTTGGTTCTTTCACTTGCATTTTATTGCAGTGCACACCACTGCGTATGCGCAATGAGCAACCCCTGGGACAAGCAACAACTGCCAACAGCATTTCCAGACGTCAACCCCCTAAGAGCGCGAGAGCATAAGCAAGAGAGAGAAAGTGCAGATTTAAAATCGATTTTCCGTTTCGTTTATCTCTCTGTCTCTTCTACTCGAGCTGGCTTAAAGGATGCTCTCTTTTAGGCCATAATTGACTGCGCCACGGCAATTTGGCAACGGGTCGTGAACCTGCTACCAGAGTCAGAGCCTAATACGCGTTCACATCCCAAATGGACGTAAGTTGTTGTTGCTGTTGTCGCTGTTGGCTCTTGATTTTTATGTATTGGCGCTTGGCACACTTGGCTCGCATCGATGACGCCGTCGCCGCTATTATGGCCAATGCTTCAGCTGGCCGGGAAACCCCGTAACCATTTAACGCGTCAGCGCCTCGCTGCCTGGCATCCCAGTCGACGCATTGTCCAAGTCCGAGTTCAGTCTCAAGTCTCAGCCACGTTGGCCCCCAAAGGCACTGTCAGATTTAAATTAATAGCCCCAAAATACACACACAGTGACATAGGCCGCGTTTACATTTAGCTGTGTGTGTTAGCCAGTTCAGCTGCTCCACTTCCTTCTCTTCCCGCGGCTGCTGCCGGTTGTGTTCCTCTATTTTGAATGGCATCATTGACTTTTGCTTTGATGGCGCTGCAGTTGAGTCCATTGAGATTATTGGATAACTTCAGCTTCCGACTAGCGTAAGAAATGTTTGTTAAATTTTTACATTTTATTTGATATTCAAATGATTTTCAATCAACAAGTCCATCTTATGTTACATTTAGTTATTGTGGCGGTATATAAAATGCAGCTGTTATTGCAACTGGCTTTGTGTGTGACATTTACTTCAATCAATCAATCATACAGTCAATCTATTGTTTAATATAGTTTTGTTGTTGATTGCCATGACTTAATGGATAAATAAACATATACAATTTGTTTTGATTTTCAACTCAAATCCGTAAAAAGTATTATAATTTGTTGTGTGTTGTTTTGTTGTTGTGCAGATTAATAATTATTTTTGGTTAGTTACAAGTCTTAAACGCTTTCTAAAATGGAAATGCCTGTGTGAATGAATTATTTGTTAGTTTCGCTCATTTGGATAAAGTAATCATAAACAGGAAATACAACTGCGGCTAACAGCAGCAGTTGCTTTGTTCGTTCACTGGGAGAGATTTCGTGCCAGGAGATGGCTAAATTATTTGTTATATTTGGCCTAAATGCTACATGATGATGAAATTAGTAAATAAGGAATACTTTTTGCTTGGCTGCTGTCGTGCTTTTTGTGTGGCCGCCTTTAACATTATGGCTATAAGTATAAAAAAGTTGGGAGATTCCTTTTGGCATTTATAGATGCACCTTTAAAGATTCCATGCGCGTCACAATGCGACGACGCAGCTCCGAATATCTGTAATTAAAACAACTGTTAGTTAACAAGCTTATAAAGTAAATAAACATTTATTTACCTCTCTTTAATTTTAACTACTTCGCGTCCCAATTCCTGATCATAGCGATCCAGAATGGCCCGGCACTCCGGCAGCGACAGATTTAAAAATTGAGCAACTTCATTACTGAAACATTATTTAAACAATTGTATTTGTTTGAGGGTTAGTTCATTGGAAAGATAAACAAGATTTTTCTACCTGATTTCATCAGTTTTACGTGCATCCACGAGGAAGAGACGTGCCACATCCTCGTGAGGTCCTAGTGTGATGCGCGTTATCAGCGGATATTCATTATCCTTCAGACGCTTCTGTTCTCCATTGTCGCGCACAATGAACAGCGAGAAATTCTCCGCTGCACTATCCACCTTGTACTTCTCCAGCACCAAATTGATCACCTCTTGCGTGGTCACCAGCGATGTTACCCAAACCGACATCTGGGAGCCATAAGGCGGCGTGAAAAATGATGTCTCACGATTGTAGAAATGTCCATTAATTGAACAGCGACGCTTCAGCTTTGTTCGAGATCTATAAACAATGCTTATGATAATGCTTGACACTTAAAGATTGTGCTTTAACTAACCGCCGATTGCCGCTGCGCCTTTTGATTGCTGCAGCTCCAGTGCGCGGTGGTCTTCTCAACACAACGCCATCCTCTGTCACATGCAAGCCCGGCTCGTTGCCAGCTGCGTCACGTCCTTCCCCAGCTGTTCCCCTGCCTTCGGTGGCCGTGTAAAGCTCATCCGTCTGGGTTAACTCGTCCCCGGCCACAGCGCCGCTCAACACCTGAAACAAATCAAGTGGGAATTAGTAAAGCATTAAAAACCACGACAAGATAACGAATATTTTATGATAAAACAAAGCCAATTATCTATTTAACTAGCAAGTTTCGCATGTGCAAATGGACTTAGATAAGTTTGTTTACAAGTATTTACATGCAAGCTAGACGTGCGCGATCAAAGAGTTCGCGAAATGCTTAGACAAACGATAATATATTGCGTGATAAGCAATTTCTTGGAGATGTCTAATGTGGACAACAAAATTATGATGTTTTTCTACCTTTTACTACATATTCGTAAATTCGTTGAATGGCCAGATATGTATAAATAAATAAATTTACATTCTATTGCTTATGATGATTTGATAGAATTTGTATGTCACTTCGATCTTGCGCTGAAAGATTTCTCTTACTTAAGTTCTAATAAATTACATTCTAATCATTACCGATGAAGTGTCCGCACGATTCGACTCGCATTCTCTGGCAGCACGTCCAGCAGCGACACCTTCTTTGGGATAGCAATTCATTTGGATTTGTATATATCGCTGAGGCACATCGCTGCGTCGAACGGTGGCCAAACGATGTGGACGCAGCGTCGCATCGTCGTCGTCATCGCTGTCGGAGTAGACAAAACAGCTGGGGCCCGACTTGGAGCGATTGATGCCCTTCTCGAACAGCTGGCGTCCCTGCTCAAATGGCTTATGTTGTTCTCTGCTCGGCGCAGTGGAGGCAAAGGCCGAACCACTCTTCTGCAGGGCATATTGACGTTGCGAGGAGCGCGGGGAATCGATGCTGCTGCGCAAATGCATCGTGTCATTGATCAGTGTGGGATCAATGGAGCGCAATGCGTGCTCGCAATTAAAGCTCTTGCTCATGGCCGAGTTCTCACCATACAGTTTAAGGGAGTCGTGAATGCGTGATGGATCAATGGGTTGGTTACGTTTTAGCGTACCATCGTTTGGCTCCTGAAACGAGTTTGTACCATTAACATAGTCCTGATGCACACTACGCTTGAAATCTTCAAAATCCATGGGCTTCAGCGTCGCATCGTCAGAGGTCTTGTAGTCATCCAGTGTAGTATTTGTAGTGGTCACGGTGCTTGTATTTTGTGTATTGGTATTGGCAGTTAAGGAGTCCGTGGCGGTCATAAAGTTATCCGAGCTGCTGTTTGTGGTCGTCGTAGGCGATGAGGCGGTATTAATTTGATCATTCTGTGTGTTTGTTGAAGAGCTGCTGTCGGTGCAGGTTTTGCTGGGCGAGCTCTCGCTGGACGACTGCGACGATGAAGAAGGCAACTTGACGGGCATCGTTTCATATATCTTGTCTTTTTCATTATGACGTCGCTCCACTTGCAGCAAGTCGTCAATGTCATCCCAGTCGAGTTTCTCCAGATTGCCAAGCTTGGAAGGCAGAGTGCTAGACACACAACTGGTGCTGACCGTGGCTGCCTCGGTGCCGCTACCAATGAGCGTGCTTGATGAATCCGTAGTAGTTGTGTCTTCTTCCTCATTGTTCGAGTTTGACTGACCATTTAACAGTTGTCCACTGCCAGTTGTTGTATTCGCGGAGGCGTCTTCAGGTGTTGTCGGCAGCTCGGAGATTTCATTTAGGCTGCATGAATCAAAAGTCATGCTCTCCGACAATGATATGTCCGTGGAAAGTGGATCCACCTCGCTAGCTGTGGTCGTGGGCGGTGCCACCGAATCGCTGGCTTCGTTCTCCTTGTCCGAACAGCTTTCCTGATAACCAAAGATGTCAAAGATTTTTGGCAACTTGATTTAATAGTACTTACATCCGCCGCTTTGGAAGTGCGACAAGAGTTTCGCTTGCGCACGATAAACGTGCGTTGATCATCGTCCTCCTTTAAGTGAATGACGCCCTGTACGCCCCAAAAGACACGCAAAGGACCCTCCAATACCAAACGGTTGTTTACCTCCCGGCTGCGTATCTCGAGGCTTTTATTGTCGTAGAACTGATTGTAGACCTGTAATTTGATAAATTTTCAAATAAGCAGTTTCTCACAACTAAAGCAGAATTGCACCTTTAGCTTGGACTCCAAGTGATCGCGGGGCAATGCAGGTCCATTGACTTGAGCAGCGACTGGTTTCTGAGTGCCTTTGACTCCGAAACTCTTGTGTGACTCAACGCGCGTGCCATGTCCAAAAAGCTGTGGTCCGAACAGCGCTCCATAGCAGGGTACATGACAATAAGGCACTCCTTTATGCTGTTACAAAAGAGGCAAGTAGAATGTAATTAATTGCGTCTTAAATGCAAATGCACATTCAAATCGTATAAATACCTCCGCATGCTGGCCGGGATTAAGCCGCTTGCCGCACTCCTCGCAACGCAAACATTCCGGGTGCCAGTCGTAGCCCAGAGATTGTTTACGTTCCGCTGTGTTGGACACACAAGATCAAAATATGTAATTTGAATTGTGTTATTTAAACAAATCGCATGCACATTATGGGCGCGTGTGTGCGTCTCTCGGTTAATGTGTGCGTATTTATGTATGCAAATAAGTGTATGTGTGTGTGTGGGTGTTTAAATTACCAAAGTAAACGGGTTTGCCGCACTTGTGGCACTTCCACATTCCGGCGAGCTGTGCCAATTGGTCAGTCAGTCGCTTGGTCAGGTCAACGTTTCCTAAAGGGGCGTGTATGACGTTAATGACGTCACAGAGATTTATTTATGCAGGTTGAACTGACCACGAAACGCGTAAAAATGTACGAAGAACAAGAACACAAGACAAAGGGTAAACAAATGAAAAACGCACAAGACGACGACTGCAGCGACGGCGGCGACGGCGACTATCGACGACGTTTCAACGCTTCACTTTCATTATTTGCTCAAAGAAACTATCACGTAGCGCATTTAAATGGCATATAGAATACTTGTGCATTGATAATTACTGTGTTTTTATAGAAAATTATACTACACAAAAAAACAGCACCAGGCGAAAGAAGGAGAAGAATTAAAGGCAGTACCAGTACTACAAAATGTTCAAATACTGCCAACTGTTGTACAGCACTGGCTTGGTATTTTTATTTTGGTCAAATTTAGTACTTTATTAAGCGCGAGTAGAAAGTGATACGACGACAACGTATTGTTGTGTTGTGCGCGTCGCTTTGTGTCAGTTTTTGTTAATTATCTTGTAATTCGTCAGTAGTTAATTAATTAGTAATTCCGCTTATATGTGTGGCTGCTGTTTGATGAAAATGTGCTTTCGTCATTGCATACCAGACGCCCATAATTAGGGCCTCGCTCTCTACACCCCCTCTCTCAAATATTGTCAATCAATTTTTGGAGAAGAAGCAACAGCTGAAATCAGCCAAATTTTGCTTGCTACTCGATTTGTGTAAATAGCCAACAGTGCAAATATACTGTTACGGCCAAGTATATAGCCAGATTAGGACTGTTTGTGTCTCTGTGTATCTTTGTTTTAAGTGTATGTATATGTGTCACAATGCGCGCCACAATTGAATTTGAGGAATGCCTAAAGGATACGCCAAGATTCAGGTGCGTATTAAATTCCACATGAAAATCCAGCCTGTCTGCTCCCTCTCTTCCTTTCCCCTCTCGGCACTCACACTGCGCATTCTATTTCCGCATTTGGCATTTGCATTTGGGATCCACGATAGAGAGAGGCTCAGCTTTTGTAGCGTGACTGTTTTCGCTATATTATCGTGCTGTTAACAGCTCCTCCTCCCCCACACCCCGTCACTGGATACAAATTAAGTTGCCGCTTAATCATCAAACATCGAACAAACTTTGCACTCGATTTGAGAGCGTCGTCAGTGTTTTGGAATTTATCATTTCCATGCACAACTAGATGTGGGAAACAAAGTTACTCAAATAATTATTTTGACAAAGAAAAAAAAGACACTTATTTTTTTATTTGTTTTAAAAACCAGAAGCTTAAATCATAATGTAAAATATGTAAATATCAAAACAAATTCTTGACTAAGTATTTGTGTTTTTGTTTTTTCTAATTGCTGTGGCAATCGGTTGTCTTCCACACAACTCATTGATAAGATTTCACCCAAAAATTGTCTGCTCTTTGGTGAATCTCGCCCAAAGACAAAGCTTTCGCCGCTAAAATATTTTAATTGCCACCAGTGTTGCCAGATTAGCTAATTTCAGGCTAGATCTAGCTTATTTGTAAATGGAATAGCTTACAAAATTTGCAAATATAAATCGAGCATATTTTAAAGTTTAAATAGCATATTCTAGCAACAAATAAATATTTTATAAATTAAAAATTTTTCACGATGATTTCATTGATGATTTGAAATCACAAATTCATCTTATTAAATGGGATCACGATAATGACACTTTAAAATTTTGCACCTGCTCGCCCATAAAGACGCAGGGAATAATAATCCATTTGAGTCCCTTACCTTATTTGCCATTCAAATGCTCTCATTGCCGTGGTCAAACTCGGAAGTGGAACGCGTTTTAAATCAGATAAAACATAACTGCGCAACAAAATGCACTTAAAAATTGTAAATAAAATATCAAGCATAAGGGTTTTTTAATCATAATTATTTATTTTTTAATTATATTTTTTTAATTATACATATATGGATTGTGCAAAAATATGTTAGTCTTATTCGAAGAAACGATAAATACTTAAATGAGGAAGAAAAAATTAAAATCGATGATTTGTTAATTCATTTAATTTAAATAAAAACCTAATGATTTTGTATGTTTTCTTGCATTTGGATATAGCTTGTTTTTTATTTTTAGCTTATTTTTACACAGAATCTAGCTTATCCGCGAGCTCAACACCTGACAGCACTGATTGCTAAGTTAATTTGATCGCTTTCTCATGTGCCAAACAGACGCAACAGGTTATCCATAAAATAAGAAAAATCCATCTCTCGTTGGAGTCTTCAAAGCTCGCCTTTAATTAGAAGCACAAACAGCACTTTAATAAAGTGGCATAAATTATAAGTGTCAACATAAACAAAAACATACAAACTACGACGCAGGCAAAGATCCCCTCAACCCCCCTCCCCACACCATCCCCTCACTCTCTCTCTCTCTACTTCGTACTTCTCCCACGCTCTCTTCTTCATTGATTAAACACACATTCAGCTTAATCGCCAATGACAGCGAGTCGTCGTCGTCGTCGTCGCATCGTCAGTTGGCTTATTTATTTATTGTTTACAGTTCTCAAACATTCTGCTAACGTTGTCAATTTGCTTCTTTTCTGTTTTTGCCACAGACAATTCGTATCCAAGGAGGAGTCGGACATTGAGCACTTGGAGCATCGTCTCGAGAAAATTATAAAGCTCTGCAACGTTGCCGTCGACTCGGGCAAGGAGTATGTCAAGAATCAGAGGTAAACTGCGCAGTTTTATTATTATAATTTTATCTTAAATTATGCATATTTATATTGTTGTTTATTGTTGACATCTTGCAGCGCCTTTGCCATGTCCTTGTGGGATCTGCAGCAGCATTTTCTCGATAATAAAAATGCGCACAATGCGCTGGGAAAACTGATTCATTGCTTCCAGGTGAGTGGACGGATAAACACAGCCATAGGGAACTCTTTATAATTCAGTCGAATTCATTTGCCAGGAAATGAACAAGTTTCACACAACTCTGTTGGATCAGGCCAGTCGAACAGTGTTGAAGAATCTCAATGTGTTTGTCAAGGACGACATCAACCAGGTCAAGGACTACAAAGGACACTTTCTAAAGGTCTCCGAGGGCTATGACAATGCTCTCATAAAGAACGCACAGGTATAAATATTATAAATGTGTTCATACTTTTGATCTACATCGGTATTTATCCAACAGGCCAGCAAAAATCGACCACAGGAGGTGCAGGAGGCTGCCAATATTCTTTCCGCCTCCAAGTCTTGTTTTCAACACACCGCTCTGGACTATGTCAACTATATAACCCTAGTGCAAGCTCGCAAAGTGCCCTCCGTGCTATCCACTGTGAGTATACATCCAAATAGCATGAAATATAGAAATTCCCGGTTATAATTGAAGCAATTGATGTGCAGACTTTCCCTGGCAATGAATAATCATTGATAATATACCAATTTTATAGGAAACAATCAACTATTTATATATTCATTTATGAGCAAACACCATGAGTCTTAAGTACACAATTCCGAATGCCAATTCCTTTTAAGCGATCAAAAGATCAATAAATTAATTAATGAAGGTAAACGAATAAATAAAAATATTACTTTTATTCTTATGCATATACTCTCATCGTTGGACAACATATATAGGGCTTATATTTTAGTTAGATATCTTATCAGACCGAAGCCATTAACTATTCATGTATAGGTGCACATTTCCGGAAACAATTATTGTACAGAAATAAAAAAATGAAAGGGAATTCATTAGATTCATAACTAGTATTCTAATATTTATATTAGCTATTGAGATTCTTATTCTTATAAATATAAACATATTTGGGGCTTATATTTTAGTTAGGTATCTTATCAGACCGAAGCCATTAACTTTTAATGTATGTGTGAACATTTCCGGCAACGATTTTATTAAAGGAATCCAAAAGTCAATGGGAATTAGAATCATAACTATTTATCTTATATTTATATTACCTATTGATGTTCTTGTCGTTGGTTATCATATTTGGGCCAATAAGTAGAGCTTGGAGTGTATTTAGATTTCTTATCTTACGCCCAGTCGATATGCGAATGAACATGAGTGTGAATGAAATGTCATTGTCTTAAACGTAAATAAATAAAATCAACAATAATTGTTGTGCTTATGACGTCATTTGTGCGATATACTCTTGATATAGATATGTACATACATAAGTGTATGTACATGAGTGTACTTTTGTATTTAATGTACTTTTTTCATATCGCAAGCCCCATTGATCGACGTTGAGTCAGTTGGGATATTTAGTCGTTGCCATCGTGCGTTTGTGGCAGGTTCGTGATGTGGCAGAGAACATAAATATTAATTATAAACAATTGAAGATTTGCACGTGCTCTTTTTCTAGAACTATATTGTGAGTGATCCAAGTGTGCTTCTGTGTCTCTTTGTATTGACAGCTACTGGATTATTATCAGGCGTGCGTGACCTATTACCATCAGGGCTTTGATTTGTGCAACGACTTTGACGAGTTCTTCAAGAATATCAGCGAGGATTTGAATGCGCTGCGCGGTGATTATCAACAGCTGGAGAAGGTCATGCAGAATCGGCACATGAGCGTGAATCGTTATTGCGATTCGAATACGAACAGCGCCTCGCACAATGTCGAGGGCTATCTGTTCAAGAAGAAGTCCAAGGGGTTCAAGACCTGGTGTAGACGTTGGTTCTACTTGAGCGATAATCAGTTGGTCTACAGGTGCGTTTCATTCACAATTTGGAATGGTAGCTTTTGATTTTGCTCATTTGTTTTTTGTTTTCGATTTCTCTCATTCCGTTTTGCTTGCCGGTTTTGATCGACATCATTTGTTTGTATCTTGATTTCTGTTTGTATTGATTGTTGTTGTGGTTGTGATTGTGATGATTGTGTTGATCCTGTACGCTGAAGTGATTTGGATTCGAATTGCAGAAAACGGAGCAACGAGGATTCATTCTCGGTCATGGAGGAGGATCTGCGCATCTGCACAGTTCGTCCGGTTAACGAAGGCGATCGTCGCTTCTGCTTTGAGGTCATCTCACCAACCAAGTGAGTAACCAATTCTTATATCAAATATGTTTATATATATTACATATTCTCATATTCTCAATACAGATCGCACATACTCCAAGCGGACTCGGCGGACATGCTCTCGCTATGGATCTCGGCGCTGCAGCACAGCATCGGAGCAGCCATACAACATGACTCCACGCATCATCATTCGCGACCACAGTCGACAAATGCACCCAACGCTCTCCCCGCCAAACGACGAATGTAAGTGCAAGTCCAACTCAATGAATATCGATAAGAATCGCATAATGAGTCATTCATTCCATTCCATTTAGTCATTGGGAGGAGTTTCTCAAGATACCGGGAAATGCGAATTGCTGCGACTGTCGCGGCTCGGAACCTCGTTGGGCTTCCATCAATTTGGGCATCACACTGTGCATTGAGTGCTCCGGAGTTCATCGCAGTCTGGGCGTGCACTACAGCAAGGTGCGCTCTCTCACATTAGATGCCTGGGAGACGGAGAATGTCAAGGTGATGATGGAGCTGGGTAACGAGGTCGTCAATCGCATCTACGAGGCACGCATCGCCGAGGACTGTGAGCTCAGGAAGCCCACGGAGCAGTGTGAAATTGGAGTGCGCGAGGCCTGGATAAAGGCCAAGTATGTGGAGCGACGATTTGTCTGCGGCATGCCCAAGCCACAAGAGCTATTGGCCAGTGAGACCGCCGAGGTGCTTAGCATAGATAGCGGTGGCCTAGCTGAAGATGGAGTTGAGGGCAGCGGCAGCAGTGCTGGCGTTGGAGTTCTGGGCAGCAGCAGCAGTGCTGGCGTTGGAGTCCTGGGCAAACGTGCAACACTCTCGCTTGGCGGCACACGCAAGTGGACGGTAAAGAAGCTGCGAAGGCGACGCCAACAGCGGTCACTGCCCAAGACACTGAGCGACGATCCAAGCATATATAATACGGCCAAAACTGGTGACGAGCTGGACGACGATGATGACGAGTCCATAAACATTCCCTCGATGTCGTTGAGTATATCACGTGATGATTTGCTGGTCATTGGCGATGATATGGCGCTGGACAGCTACGAAACGCCTGGCATTTTGGGCAGTGATCAGGAGAGTACTGAAGGCGAGTCGGATACGGAACTGCCGGAGGAAGTGCCCTTCACCCAGCTGGATGCAAATCTGTTGCTCTACAAAGCAGCCATTGTACACAATCTTCCCGTTATGTGCATGGCCTTTGCTCTGGGTGCCGAAAAGCATTGGAAGAATGCACAGGATCGTCAGCGTTCCTTTTTGCATCAGGCCGTACTCTCCGGCTCGGTGATGGCCTGTGAGTATCTGCTGCTGAATGGCGCTGCCATTGATGCAGTTGATGAGCTTGGATATAGCGCACTGCACATCTCCACGGCCAAAGGACACATTGCCCAGGTGTATCTACTACTGAAACACAAGGCCGCCTACGATTTGGCCTCCAGTGATGGCAAAAAGGCTTTGGATATTGCCGTGGAACAGAAAAATGCGGATATTGTAACGCTGTAAGCTTAAAAGCTAACCAAAATAATTCCAACTATTAATATTTTTTGTTATTATTTTTCAGTCTGCGATTGACGCGTCTCAATGACGAGATCGGTCTGAACGACGAGTACAATGGCGAGGATGAGACCTACAAGGATGTGATGAAGGACTTCTCCAACTTTGCTGCCAGTCAACCGCGAATGCTGCGTCAGCGCAACGACTCAAATACCCTGGAATCGCAACGTAGCTCTCTGACGAACTCCGACTAGCAGTGACATGAGGATTCGCCGCAAAGATGACAGCGGCTTCCTCGCTATAAAAGATATTCCAATGTTTAGTTGCAGCGCATGCAATGCTATCTATTGTTAATTAATACATTTCTGTGCTGGCATTTAAATAGAAAGCGGCCACCTCAGTCGCCAGTTGGCCAAATCCAAACTGTTTCATTAGGCAATCTCATTTAAAGAAAAGGCGCTTTTGATATTACATACAACAATTGCATTTGCATTTGAGTTTTGTATTGATTTAATGTTTTGTTGACGTTTAATTAATTAGCTTAGGTATACAGTATACAGTTTAGTGCAAGTGTGGCTCGTAATCCGTATTTATTATATCCATGTTTATTGTTTAAAAGAATGTTTAAATATTTAAAATCGTATGTACATGTAATTGCCTATAACACATATTGTACATCCGTGTTATGTGTATATTATAATTTAACGATATTAAAAACTGTACGTATATATTACTTATTATAACTAAAACTATAGCTAGCTAGCTTCTTATAAATATTAAACAAATTAACTGTTTCAAATGTTTCCGAATTATATGTATTTGTTAACGATAAGTTGATGTTTGTGTATGCATATTTCTTCCACAAATGTTTATGATTAGTGCCGAAAGTTTGTGAGCACTTTAAAAATCAGTTCGAATAAAGTTGTCAAATATTAAAATTGTATACAAAAGAAGAATTATATAGTCATGTTCTCGACTACAAGATACCCGTTACTCAATTTAAATATACATATAATTGCATCTACGTTATTTAAATTATATTTTTTACAATATTGGTTCGGGATGGTTAAAAATTTTAAGGGAGTGTTGAGGAATCTATCTTGTGTTCTTAAAAGAAACTTTATAAGAGTAGATTATACTATGTATATTTAAAAGTTTTCGCGGGAGAAATTTGATGTTCATTCTCTGCAATATCTATTCAAACTCCGCTTCATTTTCATTGCCATCCTCGTCCTTGATCTTGTGCACATTTTGGACATGTCGCTGCACTGCACTGCGATCGTTAAACTGTCGTCCGCATTCCTTGCATGAAAACGTGACTCCGGCATGGGTAACTAGATGACGGCTAAGACCCGACACATGAGTGAAAGTGCGATGACAGAGGTGACACTTGTGCTGACGTTCTCCGTCCGTGTGCATGCGATTAATGTGCTGCTGCAGATTTGTCTTTTGGGCAAAACAGGCGCTACAGTGAGGACATTGATGTCGCTTCGCTCCCGTGTGTGTATCCATGTGCCGCTTGAGAACCTCACGTTGGGAGAACGACAACTGGCACTCGTCGCATTTGTATGGCTTTAGGCCCGTATGGATGATCATGTGGCGCTTGAGCGAACTGGCGCAGGACAATTGCAGCTGGCAAACAGGACACTTCAGTTGCCCGCCGGTGCCATTCTTCATTGTCTTAATGTGCGTGCTGAGGTGACGCGACAGAGCTTTGGACGTGCCAAATGCGATCGGACACATCTGGCACTTGAATGACTTTAGCGTATCGCTGGCACGTCCAACGGTGGGCTGGGAACTACGTGGAGCTTGCTTCACCACGAAATCGTTCTTGTGACTCTTCGTTGCGGGCAAACTCTCGCCGCTATCTTTTTCATTGGACTACAAAGAGAGCGATAAAGTTGATTACATCGACTATCAATGATTTCTATTTGGTAACTTGCCAAGATGATGACATCGTTAAAGTCATAGAGCTGCTGATCATCGCTGGCCTCTGGATCAAGATTGAACACCACCACATCGCTTAGATCCTCGGATTTGTTGTCCGTAAACTGAATCTCCCCATTGTCGCGAACTGCAAACAGTAATCAAGAGTTATTGCAAGTTGATGATCTTGATTATCTGGCCAAAAATACTCACTGTTGTAGGATGTGATATTCTTGTCCTGCTGATGATACTCAATGGATGAAGTGGGCGCGGAGTTAATCTTTGAAGCAGCATTGATGATATAAATTTCACCATTCTGAGATGTCACCATTTCGCTCGCCTCGGTTATTTTCACACTGCCGAAACCATCTGCAGAATCTGCTGGGGATGTGTCCTCGCTCACGTCGTCTGTGGACATTGGTTCCATCTTAGCGGAGCTCTCCAGCACATATTCGGTCTCTTCGGTTTCCTCCGATGTGTTTGCTCTACGCTTCGTCTGGATTCCTCCTCCGGGCGACGAGATACGACCACGTTTTCGAGTTAAACGCTGTTCACTTGCTGGTTTAGTTGATTGTATCAGTATCGGCGCTTCTTCCGATGGTATGGACTTGTTGTTAGTTTGCTTCGTTTCTGCCGGATCTCCATCCAGAGATTCCCAGAGACCGGCTTTCTTTTCGTCTAGGAAAACTTCAAGTTCACCCAATAGCTTGGCCAGCTGTTCCTTGCGACTCTCCTCCTGCACCTCCTCATGCAGCTGTTGGCGCACATCGTTGCGCACCTCCTCCATGAGTTCCTTGCGAATATCACCACGCAGCTCATCCCGCATCAAATCCAAATGTGTCAGCATCTCCTTCTCCTGCTCTTGCTTATACTTTTCCCGCCATTTCTGTGAGCTCTTTTCCCGCAACTTCTCTATTTTATTGATAAACTCTATGGACTCCTCAAACTCGAGCTCATCCTCATCGGAGTCGTTGTCCGACGATTTGGCAAAGACGCGACTCTTTTTCCCCATGCCCACAAGGCGATTATGTTTACGCAGCTTCTTATCCGCCGCCTGGCTGCGTTGCCGAAATAGAAATGATTTCTCCAGCTGGTAGCGACACTCCGCGCATATCTTCTTGGGCAATCCATCCGTTGGCTTCGCCTCCAGCGAGACGCACGCCATCAAACGCATTGGCACCGACAATTGGGAATCGTCCTCGGCGAATATTGTGTACGCATCCTTATGTTCCTTTAGGCAAAGGCGGCACCACGCTTCTACATCCGGATATGCTTCGTCTGTAGTCGACATTCTTTTCACTTTTTTAATTGCTTTGTAAATCGCGAATCAAAACAGACGCTAAAAATACAAGCTCAAAATACAGAATCTATCTTGTATTGAGGTTCCCACACACGACAAGCGTGTTCGATGAGCATGCTCGGCTCGTTTAAATTTGTGATAGCTTGTGAGCAAAAACGAACGAGCGAAATAGCGAACATAAAAAGTGAACTAGTATTCGTTCAATCGAACTTATTTTGAGCGATTTGAACAGCACTGGTCCCGGATCTAAGCGGGCAATTTAAATGTGAATAAAAACAAATAAATGTTAAATTAACTAAAGTAAAGGAGATCGGTTTATTGAATGTTAGGTACTTGTAATCCTCTGGCGGTATAACAAATTCTAAAAATATTTAAAATCCGACAAAAAACATAAAAAATTCATGTGAAATTTACAAATTTCTAGATTCAAAATTAACAAATATACAAAAAAAGAATACTTTAAAAAAAAAATCCTAAGTCTGGAAATATGTCAATTTATTTGTAATTGGCGCTATTACATTTATAAAAAAAAATTTTCTTATGGATAATATGCATATGTGTAATTTGTTTAGGATGCTGTTTCATTTAGATTTTGTGGCTCTCTTAATTTGCAACGGTAGCAGTCTACGTCTACATCTTCTCTGGGATTGTACGAGTAGCGGCGTTGCTTTGTCCTTAAACTGTGTCTCCGACAAATTTCCAGTTTTTTTGATGCTGTCTTTGGTTTCCTAATATTTGAACATGAGAAATGTGCCTTGAATTGCTGAGATTGCAGTTTGCTTGGAGCCGCCTCAGTCGTTTTATGCAAGAAATTTGAACCCTTCAGCTCCTCTCGCAAGACACTCGGCTGTACATTTTGCATGTTGATTTCAACCATGGGAAGAGGCATCATCATGGGAATAGGCGCTGGCGGAGCAAGTTGTTCTCTTATATTCTCTGGAGTTTGCTGAACGGGAACGGGTTCATCATCTGAAATAGTTACTGGTTTAAATTGGAATTTAGTAAATTAAATTTATCCAAATCAAACAATGTATATTCTTACCAGGAAGCTCAATTACACTCAAGTCAGCAGTGTCTAAGTTTGTATAGTCAACATTCATCACGGGATCAGTCTCACATTTATTATTGCCTTGCTGATCCATTGTAGTGGCCAGACTCTCGAGGTCAGCTGCCTCCGAGTCCGATATGAATCCCTCAGAGACGCCGTATGCCTGCTCACAGACAACAGCATTACGTTTGCGAACAAAGAAGCTCTCAATTTCGTAGAACAGTCCATCGAGCACGTTAAGACGACATTGCTTTCTAGCCTCCGCCAGGAGCACCTCTTCCACCTCACTGCGCACCTGTTGCTCAATCTCAGCGCGTACTTGCTGCTTGCACCGCTGATGCAACTCCTTTTTGTACGCATCTATTTCGGTGCGTATCAATTTAGCCGCCTCCTGACGCCAATGTGCATTGCTCTCGGAGCACGCGGTGAGTGTGCATTGTGACACATCCTGCAGGTTGATTGCATCCTCCTCGTCGCCCTCTAGTAAACAATTGGTCTGGCTGTTGGGATTACTCTCCATTCGCTTGGCACATCGCAGACGCCGATCGGCGCCGTGACAACGCTTCCGAAAGTAATGAAACTCCTCCAAACGCAGGCGGCACGCATCGCATATCAGCTGCGGGAGGCCGTCGTTGGGCTCGACCTCGAGGCCCGTACATGTCATAATTCTTACCGCCACTTGGCTATGGAAGATTTCAAATTTGGCTTCTTTCGCCAAGCATAGACGACACACGGTTAACATACTTTCACACAAACACAAACAATTAACACTTAAACTTTAAACTAAACAAACAAAAAAAGTACACCCAAAAAATCTTGCAAAAGGACGCCTCAAGCTGTGTGACCAGCGCGCTTTTAGGAAAAATGCCACACAGCAACTTTAGAAACAATACTGAAATACCTACCAACGAATAGTTCCAAATTGCGAAATTGAGCGGCATGAAGTTGGCTGCGCCGCCCTCAATTTTAAAGTGCGCCATCTAACGGTCGTTTTTTCAATAACAACAAAAACAACATATTGAATACCCTGCAATTGAGAGTAATAAAAGTGTGTAATGGCCGCCAAGGCCAAGTTTGTTTTGTGTTTTGAGTTGAGGAGAGAGAGAGTGACAAAAGCGCGAGCTCGCTCATTCATCATTCATTCTGTTTTGAAAGCTACAAACAAAAAGCTAACTGCTACAAATCAGTTATCAGGCTGTTAGAGTTAATTAGCTCGCTCCTCAGTTCGATGTGTGCGTGAGAGAAGGCAAACAAAAAGCTAACTGCTACAAATCAGTTAGCGCGAAATTTGAATGAAACTTTTTCGATTTTCAAAAATCCATTAAAATAGCTGCGGCTATTTGGTTTTAATGGCCGCCGTTTTTGCTGTTTGTTTTGTGATAATGAGAGTGAAAGTGAGAGAGAGAGAGACTCGCTCATCAGTTCGGTGTGTGCGTGAGAGAGGTGACGGCGTCGGACAAAACTTGTCGTTTAATTTTAATTAAATGCATTAAAAATTACTGAGAAAACAATTTTTGACTCTTTTTTAATCAATTTGGCTCGTTTTTTGTTTGATTTTGGCTCAATCAGATTTTTTTAAGTGGCAACCGTGGCTGCAATTGAGAGTTATCAAAGAGGGTATAATGTTTTTGAAGCTCAGTTGCACAAAAACAAATTGAAGGCAAATAAATGAAAACACAGTTGTAGTTATGAAACAATTTTGTTATAATTCATTAATATTAAGTATAAATACGCAGTTAACTATCAAGTATTATATACACAATTACAATAAGATATTCAGTCACTATAATGCTTCCTATATATACACAAAGAAATACATATAAATACATAAATATATAAATAAATATTTTTGTATTTATATACAATAATTTGACAATAATTTAATAATATTTTTTTTAAATATACAACAGTCGTTATGGTAATTACTTCAGGAAGGCGGCTTTTTTTTAGGGGGTTTTTGGGACTTAAATTGATTGCCGTGGGATTGCCTACTTATAACTAAATGTTTTCGTTATATGTATAAAAATTTAAGGAAAGTTTCTCTCGGTTGAATAAATAGTATTGATCAGCATTAATCATAATTAACATTGAAATACAATAATTATTATTAGTTATTTAATATTAATAATAATATGATTTAAATATACATAACTACAAAATATATATTACAAAATTAGCAGAGGCCAAATATCAAAAAATATTGACGTCAACATCGGCACATTGAAAACTATATATTGTATCTGTCCGTCTGTCTGCCGAAACGCCTTCCTCTCCCTCTTCTATTCGTGACGCCAGCTCTGGGGCAGCACATAATCCTTCACCTTGTACAGGGCCTTGGCATACCAATGTATGCCATTCTGTACCTGCGCCGTGTTATTGTTGTTGTTGTTATCCTTTGGCGTCGTCGTCTTGGCGGAGCAGGAACGCAGCTGATTCTTGCCGGGCATCCAGCTCTGCAGGGTATACCAGAGTCGCATCGGCGCCAGGCCCCAGTGCGCCAGGGATTGGCTGCTGATCACGGCGTAGCAGGAGGCGGCCACGGAGTTCACCACGATGGTGCCTTCCCGTGTCAGTGGCGCCACAACTCCGCGACTCTGGACACTGCTCACCCGGAGCACACGCTGCGGACGCAGTTCACCCTGATGCATCACCAGCACATAGTTCAGCTCTTCCACGCGATCCGCAAAGACATAGTCGAGTCTCTGCTGCTCCGGCTGCCACACGGTGATCAGATGGGCGGGCGTCACCGTCAACACGGCTCCGTTGTCCGTGTGCAGCTGGACAAAGGTCTCCACCTGCTCCAGATTGCGATCCATGAAGAGTATGACCTCACTGTAGACAGCCTGTCCATTTGCATTCATGCTCAGCACCCGATCGCCGATCGCAACCTCACTGAGCTTCTTCTTCTCGCCGTTCTCCAGCACGGCCGTGCTCGACGGCGTGAAACATCCGTGCACGTGGGAAATCGAAGGCGATGAGTCTGCAATGGCACAAAGAGGGAAAGAGATGGAGTTAGTTGGTTTCGAAAAAAATTGGAAAGAAAATTATATAAAATTCATTTTAAGTTAAACAAGACTTTTCTTTTAAATCACATCTCTTAACTTTCTCATGTTTTTAATTTAATATATAAATATAAAATATTTATATAAATATTTAATTTAATTTCATATTTTAAATTTTTCGTATTTACTTTTATATTGCAAACACTTTAAATCATATCTTTTAGGTTTCACATGTTTTTAGTTTAATATGTGCTTGGAAATATTAACAAATATTTTAATTTAAGTAAAATAATTTTAAATGCAAATTTTACTCTCAACTTGAAAAGTGATTAAATATTTAAAACTCATATGTAGCTAAACAAGACTTTTATTTTTCACATGTTTTTACTTAAATCTGTACTTGAAAATATTTATAATTTAAGTAAATTTAGTTGACTTTTCCGTATAAACTTTTTTATTCCAAATCTAAAATCAATTTAAATGGAAATTTTACACTCAACTCAAATCGACGGCAAACGAAATACAACAACATCAAGTTAAAAGCATAAATAATTGCTTATGCAAAAATCAAAGCATTGTTGTTTAGATGTTTTTGACATGCTAACTTCTTTAGCAGGAATTTCCAAAATATACTCTAACCAGTGGGAAATGAAAGAAGGAGGAGGAAATGCGGTTCAGGTAATGGCATTAGTGCGTCTAATCTAATTTGGCGTTAATAATGCCGGCCAGGCCTTCGCCCCGTGCAAGTCAAAAAGGTTTTCACAGTTAGGCCACAGAACCCATGCCTGTAAGCCACACGCTTCTTCGAGCCTGGCCAAAAACAATGGCAACTGCCTTTTTGCGGCTTTGTCTTAAATAAAAACCGCCGCCAAAAACTGCACGAAAATGCGATCTGGCAAACTGATAGTCGAGGCATATCAATAACAAGGGCAAATCCGAAATTGTTTGAGTCTTAACAAAATTGTGATCTTGTTTTTGCAGCAAGATTAGAGCCCGGGATCAAGCCTGGGATCCTTGAGCTCGAGCTCGAGCCAAAGCAGCTTATCTGCCAGTCAGTTTCAGTCAAAAAGTGCCAAAGGATGTACACATGATCCTTTTTTTCTACAGGTAGCTGGCAACCTGTGCAACCAGAAATGCAATTACAAAACATGTTGCAACCCACAACAACATCAATAACAGCAACAACAACAACAACAACATTAATCATCATTAATAGTTATTGGGTTACCAGCAGCAGCCAGAGAAGCGGTGGAACAAGGGCCACCCAGGGGCCCTAGGGCATTTCAGCCATTTTGTTTTCTGGTTCTAACTTGGCCAGAACTTTCTTTTCATATACATACAAAACAAGCGGAAAAGGCTGTCGTCGAGTTACCGACTATAAGATACCCGTTATTTATTTAAATAAATTAAAAATATTTTTAATGCATACTTTTAGGCACTTGCATTGCTTATAAACTTAAAACAGCCCTTACCACCTTTCTATTTGTCCAATATTGTTGAGATTATGAAGGATGACAGCTAATAATAGCAGACAGATAGACAGACGCACATGTCTATATCGACTCGGCTGTTGATGCTGATCAGGAATATATATACTTTATAGGTTCGGAGATGCTTTCTTCTCCCTGTTACATACATTTCAACGAATACCATATACCCTTTTACGTAATTTTTAAGTATCGGGTATAAAAATATATTTCACACCCGAAGCGCCGCCCGATTTTTCAGCTTGCTTGTAAAATTCAAATTAAAAATTCCAGACCAAAATGAGAGAAAAAAAAAATCGAAAATAAAGGAAGGCGACCACTAACCGTGCGCTTTATTATAATGAGTGGCCATAAAAGTGGCATTGTTGTGTCTGCGGTTGCCGCAACCAAAAGAAATTCCAATGAAAATGCACCTAACATTTCCATTGATGCAACGCAGAGCGAGAGAGAGGGAGAGAAAGAGAACGAGAACGAGAGAGGGAGCGTGAGTTTAGACATGAGTGTAGAAACAATAAAAATCGGATTAAATGGAAGACAAGACGATCGCGGTCTATAAAGCGGGCCATAATCGATGCTCAGACGGGAGCAGTCGCCACAAAACGGTAACCATAGACAACTTACAGACTCACAGTCCAAAAAGGAAGTAACCTGGCCTCATAACAAGGCTAAGCAGAGTAGAAGAAGAAGAAGTAACAAAATACGTACACAACAACATTTTTGGTGTGAAACCAACAACACAAAATGGGAAAAAAAAACCAAGAAGAAAATGAAAAGACGAAGCAGGAGAAAAACATTAGTGTGTGTGTAGGCATAGGATAGACAGAGAGAGAGCACGATGATGAGAAAGAGAGAGGGAGAGGGAGAGAAGCGAATGGGCAACGTTGTTCGGCGGTGAGTGGAAAGTGAAGAACTTGAAGGGTCATAAATTAATAAACCATTAAAGTGGTTAAAATTATCGTTATTTTATCTTTGTGTTGTGGAAGACTAAACTGATAAATTATTACAAAACAGAGGACAGCCGAACACAGAGAGAGAGAGAGAGAAGAGAGAGAGAGACAGAGAGAGAGAGGGAGAGAGAGACAGAGAGAGATAGAGAGAGATATGCTATGACTAGGCTGTGGTGACTGATCGCTTGGGACAGCATTAACATGAACATGCACACGGCAACAACAACAGCAACAACAACACGCTTTGGGGCTTTAATGCGCGCGCGCGACACAACAGCAACAACAACGACAGCAACAAAAAAAGAGTGAAAAAAAATTAGTGTCGACAAAAAGGTTTACAGGCATTACTCTTCGTTGCTGCCGCTGCCTGTTGCCGCCGCTGCTGTTTATGCCGCAAAACAAAAGACTTAGGCAACGAACTGGCCTGGCCGCTGTGCCAAAACTGTCATAAGCGTGTGGTTTATGATCGTCGGCCTATCAAGCCAATCAATCGCCCGGTTATTTATTAATAGCTGCGCAACTAGACGCAACATATGCTGCTGCTGTTGTTGTTGCTGCCATTTGACACTGGACCACACACACACACACATATGTATGCGCATACACAGATTCGTGCAACTGCTGCGTTTGCCACTTGTTAGTCGGCTTATTGTCTGTATCTGACCTTTTCGATAGTTACAGGACCTTTTTTTCTTTCGTTTGGTGTCCTTTTTTTGGGCGTCGGCTTCTTTCATGTGCAATTAGAATCAATGAGTCCGGACAACAAGGACACTCGCTACTCGCCACTTGGGCCCTTTGATCTTGTTTTGTGGGCCGCACAAGAGTCAAAATATTGTGAAAGAGCCTCGTGTGTGGCTAAACCCGCCTCAGTATTTATTTCCCCTGTCTCGTTATCTCCTTGTCTCTCTCTGTTTTTTGTTTTTTATTTTCTTCTGTCTTTGTTTGTGTGGGAAATTCTGTAGTCATGTTGTAATTTTGCAGGCAAGTTGCGGAAAATGTCAACGTAAATCACTTGAAGCATTGCAAAAAATGTGCTGCCATCTCTTTCACACACTTACTCTCTCTCTCTCTCTCTCTCGCACTGTTTATTCTCTTGGTCCGTGCGAGAAAACTTAATTGTTTTGGCCTTTTTGGTTGGCTAACTTTGCGTTGCATTGCAAGCGCATTTTCTCCGACTCTTCTGGCAGTTTCGTTATGTTTCGGGGAAAACTGGTTGCCTGCCATAATGGCAGCAACATACACACACACAAACACACACACACGCTCACACTGTTAACTTGTTGGCCGTTTCAGTTTTTTCAATTAGGCCCGCGCGCAGGTTTTAACTCGGCATTTAATTCATCTTGGAGCACAGGCCTGAGAAACGCTTTGGGTGTCGTATCATCAATTCGTTTAATTTGACAGGCGCAAACCTAAACATGTCAAAACAACAACCACAACAACAACAGCAACAACAACGACAACATGCGGTTGTGGTCCCGTCTGAGCCTCGGCTCAGGCTTCACTTTAGAGCAGATCTCTGAGACTTCGCTGCGGACTCGAACGCTGTCTTGGACTCTGGGCCGGTTTCGACAATGTTGCCGCTGCTGCTGCTTCCCATTTGTTTCTTCTCTTCTCCTCTTTTTGTTTTCTGTTACCACACACACATACACATACACAGATATATATCGTATTGGTAACGAGCTGTGTGTGGACTTGCAGCTTGGCTAATTTGACTGGACTGCAAAATTTGCCAACGCCTGTCAGCTTAGCGGCCCCGTTGTAAGTTGGGGAAACATGTGAAATTACGCTTGTTAGTGTCACTTCTGGCTAACTGGGCCCCTCCAGCCAATTGCCCATTCCCATTCCCCCCATTTAACATTTAACATTTAGCATGCCATATGCTTACCTGATTTGACGGAACAGTAGATATGACGTCGACTAACATAGGACACCCAATCGAATCCCGCCTCGACTGCCAGACGCGCCAACATTCCATATTTCGACTGATCGCGATCCGAGGTGGCAATGGTCACGGCGCGTCCCTCGTAGTGCAGCGACTCCTGGCCATGCTGACGATCCTCGTCCCAGCTCTCGGTGACCAGCAGCTTTGTTCCAGGCCATTCGTTCATCACTGAGTAGGCCAACATGTTCAGTTTCTCTTTGCAGCGCTGCAAGCGAAAGAAAGTAAGAAAATGAATTAATTTATTATAATTTATTAAGAAAAATTTCATTACTTGGTCATATAAGAAACAAATAAATTAACAACGTGTCTATTTTTTCTCAATTTTTATTAGTTTAAAATTAAATGAAAATCTTCATTAAGTTAAAAGTGATAATATAACAAAAACAAGGCAAAATATATATGCATATAAAATAAAAGAAAATAAATATCTTAAAATTATATAAAATCAAAGTAATAAAAATTTAATAATTATTTTTCAATTGTTTTAAATTAAAGAAAAATGTGCATTTATTTTAAATTGATAAGATAACCAGAACTTGGCAAAATAATAAGAAAAAATAAACAAATAAATATCTTTAAATTAAAAATGTTATTTCATATATTCATATTTAATAAAAATATAAAGGGGAAAAAATATACATATAAAATATAAATTAAAATGACAAAATTTCTTTTTATAATTAATAAAATACTGATACCAAAAATTAAATATATATGAATTCAACAGGGTTTATAAATTTAATTTTTGTATTCTTTCCGTTTTAATTTAAATATAATTCCTTTTAATTGAACAACGTATTATATTACTTAATTTTATTATAAATTTTTAAAAACTCATTTGGTCAATTGCATTTAGTTGGCATTAAATAAACTTTTTTTAATATTTTACTATTTAAATCAAATTTCGTTTAATCTCTGATTTGGTAGAAAGGATTAATCGCCATCCCTGCGTTGTTAACTAGGCACTTGGCTTAAACGATTGTTGTTGTCGTTGTTATTATGGTTGTTGTAAATAAACCGGCGGCCCAAAAAAAAATAAACGCCATATTTAACACAAACACAACAACAAACTCACGCACAATGAACGCAACGCAGCAGCTGAAAGAGCGCGAGAGCGAAGGAGAGCAAGCGAGAGAGGAAGAGAGACAACGGCTATGTGTGTGTGATGTGGAGAGGCGTGGTATTTAGGCATTCATTTCATGGGCTGCCCAAAAGGGCAAGGCGTTCATTTTTAATGTTTTACTTCTCTTTTTTTGGTGTTTTTTTGAGCTAACGAATAACTGAAGCAACGAACTTGGCAACTTGTTGCCTGTTTTGGTCGCTCTGTTGTTGTTGTTGTTGTCGTTGTTGGCGTTGTTGTCTGGCCGCATCCTTTGAACTCAAACCTCAACAAATACATGAGTCTGACTATTTTTCAATGTTTGCCTTTTCCTTTCTGTTTTAGGCAAAGGCAAAGGCTTAGTTTGTTGTTAAACGTTATTTGCCCAATGTGCAGTTCAAACACTGACCCACAACATTCGATTTGACCCTCTGCGCATATGCAAACAGCTCACACACATACACACAAACACATATATATACATTCTTTTATAAGTAAATATTAAAGATTAGACCTTTGTCTGACCTTTTTTGTTCTGCCCTTTATTTTTGCCTCCTTCGTGTGCACTTGTCTTGTTTGCCAATGCGGTGGATGCTGAATCAGTATATATATAGACATAATATACATATATGTACATATGTAGATATATAAAAATATATATACGCTTTATTTTTAAATTTTTATGTTGTTGTCGGCGCGTTTATTTTTTGTTTCGTTTACTTTTCCTGCTTGCATACAAAAAACAACAAGAAGAAAAGGATTCAACGCGCAGTGCAAATATTGAAATTTCGTAAAACAACAAACCCAAAAATTGTGTATGTGTGTGTGTGAGTGTATTCATGAGTCTTAATCGCCAGCCACAAAATCAATTATCAACGCAATCGGTCGCTGGTTTTGAGCTTCTTTCTGCCTTTGTTTCTGTTTTTCTGGCTATCTCTGTGCCACAGGAGGCAACACACACACACACACACACACACAAGCATCCTGTGTGCCTTTTATTGTTGTGTGCAAACATTTGGCACGCAGTTCTAGCTGGCGTAAAATCAATTTGAAAGATCCTTTTTAACAAACCACAAAATCAGCTTGCCCCAGAGTCTGAATCTGTGTCTTCTCAGTTTTTGGGACTTTGTTTTGATTTTGGGTGTGCCGCATTGTGTTTTGTGTTGTTGTTGCCAATTGTGTTTCGTTGTTGTTGTCATTTGTTTGGCAAGCAAATCGCTATTTAATTTGTCACACCACAGTTTCTCTCGGTTCTGTCTGCTGTGGCGAATTGACTTGCGATTGCAGCACAAAAACTAAAGTCAAGAAAATTAAAAAAAAAAAACGCATTCCAAGAAGAGTTCAATGATATTTGCATAAACGTAGCTAGTTGAATACATATAGGAGAGTTGATTTGCTTTATTAAAAGGCTTAACAAGTCGAGTTTTCAACTCAACTCAACTCAGCTCAGCTCGTTGCTAATGAGCAGAAAAGCGTAACGCTAAACAGCAACAAGAAGAGGCAACTTATTGTCTTAACAGCAACAACGATGTTTACCCAACATGCTAATGCATTGAGCTCTCCTTGCTCGATCGAGATGCACAAACAAGATGCCCCAGTCCCAGTCCCAGTCCCAGTCCAAAGTCGCCAGTCGCATTCATATCCCAAGTGCCAAGAGAGGAAAAAATGCCGACGGGTGCGTAAGGTAAACATTTAAAGCGCAGCGGCGTCGGCGGCCCAAAAAGATGGCTAAATAATGTGTTTGTATTGTAAGTGGCATAGCCGTTAGACAACAACAAGAACAACAGCAACACCAACACAATTCCAATAACAACTCAAGCAACAACAAGTGTAAATAAGCAATGCATGTCTTGGCATCTAAATGCAATGCGATTGAACAACTGTCTTGATAGTACCAATGTTTGGAGTTAGCCTGGCCAAAACAAAAATCCAACAGAGATCCCATGAAAAGCTGCTGCATTAATTAGACATTAAACAAGGTGTGAACTTTGGCAGCTACAACCAAAAACGGACACGCCCCAAACATTGTCAGCGATATTGTTTACACATTTGAATTTTCCTTTTTAAGTTTTGTGTGTTTTTTTTGGACTTTAATACCCGTTACTTAAAACATAAGTTAAAGGGTATATTGTATGCGTTGAAATGTATGAATTACATATATATTTATTTATTATTTTATCTATTTATTAATATATTTATTTACTTATTTATTTATTTATTTAATTATCTATTTATAATTTCTTATTTATATATTTATTTATTCACTTGTTTATTAAATTATTTCGTTATCATTTATTAATTGATTTATTTATTTATAATACCCGTTAATTAAAAAGTTGAAGGGTATATTGTGTGCGTAATATTACGTATTTTTTGGTAATTATTATAAGCTATCATTCCACTCAGTCGCAACAAGATCGGCCAAACAGAAAGGTAGTAATGGCTGATTTAAGTTTTTAAGCAATATAACGGCCTAAAAATATGCAATAACAATTATTTTAAGTTTGCATTTAAATAAGTAACGGGTATGCTATAGTCGGGAGCTCGACTTTAGCCTTTTCCGCTTGTCTTGTTTATATTTCTATGAGAGAGTGCGAGTGAGTGAGACAGAAGAGCGAGATATCGTACCTTTCAACAGTCAAGAGCGTAACCCTTATATAGGTTTCTTTTTTTTAGGCTTCACTGATGCGTTTTTAATTGCCGCCAGTGAGTTTTTATTATTGATTTAAATCGCCGTCTGCCAGCTGCCAATTTGGAGGCGCTTAATGGCCGCCATTTAGGCGTCGAGAAGCGAGAAGCGCCAATGCCAAATGCCATTATTAGGCGCTCATCATCATTAGGCCAAGAATATCAAAAGACGGCTGTGCTTTGTTTGTTTTACAAGTTATCAAGCTGGCCAGTTGGCAATGTTGCAAGTTGCCAGTTGCCAGTTGCAAGCTGCAGTTGTTGTCGTTTCGGATTACAATGACAAAACGATTAGGAAACGACACAATTTAACGACATAATTCAAGAGCGCATCAAGTTACCTGCCCAACAAAATGACAGTCACACAGTCAGAGCGAGAGAAAGAGAGACAGAGAGAGAGACAGAGTCAACCCTTTTTTGTTATCCAGGCGAAACACGTGCGTTGTAAGCAGATATGGCATATCCTGATTGCCGAACGCCAAAGGAAGCGAAAACTTACAAATGAGGAAGCACCCCAGCTACAGGATATGCCCAAAAGGGGGCACGACACCCACCTCGTACTTGCAACAAACATACTATACATACAATATATGTGTCAACAGCCCAAAACCTGAGGGGCACTTGAGGAGCGTGCGCCTTAGCTGTGCCACTTAGGGGCAACTTTGCTGGAGTAAGTTTTTTTTTGCTTTTGTCAAATCAATCAGCGCCCCTAAAGGTTGTTCCTCTCCCTATATACTCCATACTATAACTGTGTGTGGTCCGCCACTTGAGAGCAGATTTCCTCACATATTTAATTGGCAAAGAGAGTGAGTGAAAAAATGAGAACTGCAGTCTACAGTTTTCTGATTGATTCAAGTACATTTGACGATGATCATGATCAAGATCAAGATCATTGCCAGACTAAATGACGACATTTATGTTTGTTACTTTACGCTAAAAGCATCGCATCTTTTGTTTATTTGTGTTGCAAATCTATTCACAGCTCTTTGTGTATTTTTCCATTAGAAAATGAAATTTTTTTGTTTATCAGCTCCAACGATTGTTGTTGATTGTTTATGCCATGCAACGCAATTATATTTTCTCTCTTTTTCTACACTTCTCTTCTTTTCTTTTCTTTTAATTAAGCGCATGACAAACTCAATCAGAATTCTGAATTGAGTATTGAGTATTGTGACTAACGTCATTTATTTATCGCTTCTCTGTTTACGCTACGTATACGCAATATTGTGCAGCAGTCAGTTGCGAATGCGCTGAGAAATCTGTTTCGCTTGTTATTGTTATTCTTACTGTTTCCAATATAAATTGATACTCATTAAAATACAGACTGTCAGCTGTCCCTGCTTCACTCCACTCTCTTCTTATTGCCCTTCTTTTCTTTTTGGTGGCTTGGCTTATTGGATTAATGCCAGCGCTTCTGTTCTGTCCCGTCTGTCTGTCTGCCTGACTGCCTCTTGTTGTTGCTGTTGTTCCTTTTGTTGTTGCTCATTGTTGCTGTCTGCTTAAGATTGCATCTTGTCGTGCCTCCAAAAATTTGGTTACCTTGTCCCCAGGCAGCGATCCATTTGGCCCTGTTTGTCATAGCCAGCTTATGGTTTTTTTTATTATAAATTATGTTTGTTTTTATTACCTTTACTTTTAAATAATTATTTTGAATGTCTTCTCTCCGCTGTCACACTTTTAGCTGCTTTTTGTTGTGCATTTTTTTTATTGTTATTAATTTTGATTCGTTTTTTTTTTCTCTCAGTCAATCAACGCCCATTTCTACGCTTAAATAGTCACTCAGTCACTCCGTTTACCTAAAGCCTGCTCATTTGGTTAGTCAGTCAATCACTTAGTCTGTCTATCTGTCTGTCTGTCTGTCTGTTAGTCTCTGGCTAACGTCGTCATAAATCTGTTGGCAAATAAATGTCCATAAAAAGGCGTCATTTTATTGTTATTAATTAAATGCTATTAATTTGCAGAAATCGTAAATTAAATCTAACTCTTGCTGTCTCTTTTGCACGCTTAATGCCCCACACACACACACACACACAGACGAACAGAGAGTCATTTGGCGAAGTCTCTCGCACAGCATCTTAAATGATAAGCGCCATAATCCCTGATGTGTGATTAACTTTGATGATGAGTTATGAGCCGCACATTGGCACTGATGTGATGTGTGTGCGATCCCCATTCCGATCCCGTTCCCGATTCCGATCCTACCCCAAGACAAGACACGGCAGCCACAGCCAGATGACTTGCAGGAATCTGGCCGAGAATCGCAGCATGTGAAATGTGAGTCAGACTCTTCAGGCCCAGTAATGTGATAGTAGCAAACGCGATGCGAAACGATCCCAATCCCTGATCGAGATCGCGATCTCGCGATCCCAAGCGTGCAGTTCATAAAACTTTTATGCAAATAAAGCCAAAGCCGAAGGGGAAGGGGAAGCATGAAGAGAGTCTACGGCCTTTTTGGGTCCACAAATCCTTGAGGTTTGCGCTTGAGTGCGCTCGTAAAAGTATCAAATTGATTAATAATAATAATATAAAAGCTCAAAAGCCAAACAAACAAACTATAAAAATTCGAAATGCCAGAAAGGGTATGCCAGACTTTATGAGTGTGTGTGTGTGAGTGTATATATTGAGTGTATTTAGAGTTGTTGTTCCTTTGCAGTTTCTCAGCAACGATTTGTCCACTTTGCTTTGACTGATGTTTGTTTGATAAGTTTGATTACTTTGTAGCCTCTCAAAATATTCCCACGAAAATGTGCCAAATATTGTTTTAAATTTGTTTCTTCTTATTTCTTTTTTTTTTTTTTTTTGCTTATCGCAGCATTTGACGTGATTTGATTTGAGCTGAAAACTAAGACTCCAAAAAAAAAATGAAACTGAAACTGAAACTCTGACATCATTCAAGACAGACTCTTGTCTTGTCTTGTCTCACAGCCTTTTGTCTTTGCCTGTGTCATAATAGGATCAATTTTTGAGTCATAATTGAATGTATATGTGCTCTATTAGAATGCCTTCAGCTGTGGGTTATCTTTGATTTGATGTTGAATGTTGAATATGGGATGCAGGCTGTATATATGTAGTTATGGTTGTGGTTCTGTCTCTGACTCTGCTGCATGCATGTCAATAATCATATCAGATTACCATTGGCTTTGCCCCATTGTTGGCTACAATTTATGAAATTTTAGAACTTATGCTGCGGCTTTTTGACGCATTCTTTTGTCTGCGGTTACCACAAGTGCTGTCTCCATTCTCTCCCTCTCGCTCTCGCTCTTTGTCTTATTGTTGCTGTGCGCAACTTTGTCTAATCTTAAGCTATAGACAACTGCAAAGGGTCAGGGGGTTAGCTGACAAAGAGAGGGAGCTCAAGGGGGGGTAATTACATTTAACTCATCTGCGTGCACAGGTGAGAGTGAGAGAGTGCAATAATAACAAACAATGACTGTCATAAGCTATACAATTTTATGATGCATCTGTATCTATTGCCATTTTCAGTCTGTTTTATTTTTAGCACTTTACGCCAATATTCATTAATTTGTTTATGGAAATTTACACACAAACACACACACACACATATATACACAAATGTTTTGCCTTTTGGCGCTTTAATAGCCCAAGACGAATTGTTTACCAACTGAAATTCACGCACAGCAGCCTCAAAAAGTCGACATAAAATTGCATTTAGATGCGCTGCTGTTGCTGCCGTTGCAGTTGCAACAACTGTGTCACTGTGCCACAGTGGCAATAACAACAAGCAGAACCAGAGCAACAACAACAGCTAGTCAATGTCAGAGACACACACACACACACACACACACAACGGTAGCTGAGTCGGGCAAACAGTTGTAAATATTTTTGTGACAATAACAACAGCCTTTTTATGTGCAACGTGTCCTTGGTCGCAGTCCATTAGCCTTGAAGCTTCACTGTCCTTGACTGTGGCCCTCACTCAAATACATACATATATGTACCTGTGTGTGTGTGTGTGTTAACTGTTTGTCAGTTCTTGCAACACTTCAATTGCATTACGAATTCAAGGTCTGCAGTCAAATTGATTTTCATTTTGCCCCTCGAGGCGCGTGTCAGTTGCAATAACTCTTAAGTCTTAGGACTGGCAACTGTTTTCCCAGCTGTGTATTTCACAATAATATGTACTACGAAATACAAGACGGCTCTATAAAAATCGGAGTCATATGATTATGATCTATCTTAATACGCCTGCTTAAAAAAAGCACAACTAATAATAACACGGAATTCACACTTATCGGAAACAGCCTCATAAACCTATGTATGTTCAACATGGCCATAATCAAGAGCTAATCGTAAATTATTGGCCAAGTGGCCAGCTCGATAATTGGCTCGAAATATGTAAGTTGCAAGTCAGCGTCAGTTTGCTTATCGACACTTTAATCCGTCAAAACACATTTGAAACTTTGTATTTTCAACTGATTTTATTATTTACCTGTTGTTTTTTTTTATATTTATTTGAGCCAGACTACAAAGGGCTAGAGCCAAGTTCTTTATATATTTACTAATTAGTATTGCTGTCGCCTTAATTAGCCACTGGTAGAGCTGTTTCACACCTGCACCCCCCACACCCTCAACCCCCTCTTTGAAGAGCTGAGGTATTTGGCGTTTTCTGCCACTTTCGCTGCGAATGCGACGAGTTGATAAGATAAATTGGCTATGGCTTAACACACATTTGTGTCATGTTTGCAAATATATATACATATATATATAATACATGTGTTTAGCTACTTGGCATACGGCTGCACTCGCCTCCAGCTTGTGTTATCAGCGTGAAATGCGATAAGACACAAAATGCTCGCGTGCCACCGTCAGACATTGGTAAGGGTTTCAGAGGGGCTTGAGAGGGGAGAGGGGAGTGAACGTAGCGGGCAAGTCATGTAAACATGTTGAGCATTTCATATTTAGTTACTATTTGTTGTTCTTCTTCATTTTTTATTATTATTTCGATACTCGAAAGGTTGTTGATCGCTGGAACGAGTCTGCTTTAGGGCTTAATGCTTATCATAAAATTATGTACAATATCTATCTCCATATCTAACTATCAGTCAGGTCGAAAAGTCCAACTTGAAGTCGTTTTAAGCTTCCTGTTTTCAGCACGCAACCGAAATTGCAATCGTTGATAAGCCGCATAATTAGCACATAACAATAGTGATAACAATAATGCCGCCTCAGTTTATGGCCCAAAATCGAGTTGTCGTAAAAGTCAAGAGTGGTGCAACAAGCAAAACGAGCCACTTACTCACGTACCGCCTTATCAATGTGGGAATTGGGCAGTACTTAATCGCGGCACACGATACTGTCGATAATTGTTGAGATAGTGGCCTTCCCTGACCACCCTGATACCTGATACCGATTAACAACAATAATTTGGCAATTGAGGTCGTAAAATTAAAAGGCAAAAACGAAAAAAAAAATGTAAGCTATTTATAGCTGTTGTTACTTACCTTGGACATTAGACGATCGGCGCCGGTGCCTTCCTCGTCTCTAAATAGTATATCCCTATTGTAGTTTGGCACTAGATCCTTAAACTTGGGCGAATCCCGCTGTATGACACCCTCGAGTGGGCCAGAAGCGCCGCTCTGGTATTCGGACAGATTTGGCACTGTTTGCTTCAGCACCAGCGGATACAGATTGCGTTCCCGTCGACGTCCCAGACCTCGTCCCGGGCCGCAGCTATGCGCATGCCGAAAATTCAATGCCAGCAGCAGCAGCAAGAGCAGCGCCATAAAGCAGCTGCCACGCGGCGTATGCGCAATGTGCCTTAGCTTTCGACAGGACACGGCATCTGTCGATGTTGCAGCTGTAACTGTAGTTGATTTGTTATTGCCTGTGTCCACTGTGACTTGATGACGTTTGGCATCCAGCGACAGGCAGGTGGCACTGGCGCAGGACCAAAGTGCTGCTTGGTTATCCATGCTGTGTGTTTATTTGTTATTTATATTTTAAGGCTTCTTTTGGTTATTTAGCACTTCACTTTTTCTTTTTTTGCTGACACACTTGTTGTTAAGCTTATTGGTTTGGAGGACAGCTCACAGCTCAGAGCAGTCGCAGTTGCCAAACTGAATGATTGATCGACTGTGGCTGGGGCATTTAACGGTTTAGTTGAGTTAAGTCGCTTAGTTAGTTTATTGGGCACCGACAATCGCAAATTAACAAATCACTTTTATCACCGATGTATTGTATGTTTGCTTTTACTCTCTTTTCAATTTCTAATTCAATCTCAATAGCGGCGTTTGTTTTTGGTTATTTGTCAAATTGATCAACGGTTTGTTCTCTTCTACTCATGCAGCTCGGACAACGACAACCGTTGCGCTCGCACTGTGATTGACAAATGACATATCCGAGCGCACGAAGCGAGAGGCCGAGCGAGCAACGACGCAACGACGCGAAGCGAAGCGACGAGTTAACAAGTATACACCGATATACGGATACCGAGGGTGCTTTTGCAGAACCCTAGGCACTCGCTGCCGCTGCCGACGCTGACTTCGCTGCCTATATTCATTCGTTAAGCACTCACTCACTCACACACACACACAAGCATATCTCGCGTTCATTTGTTGTTTCGCTGTGTGCGTGTGCCGCTCATTGGATCTGAGCTGGATGATCGTTTTGGCGTTCATTTTTATGCTGCCTGTGAGTTGGGCAGTGTGAGCGAGACAACTAGACAACTTACGCCATGCGCCTCTCTCTCGTCAGCACACACTGTGCACACAGTGAGAGAGCGAGAGAGCGTTCGCAGTTGGTCTTATGTACTTTTATGCTGTTTGGGCAACAGATGTTGGAAGACGGTTCATTATGGCCATGGCTATATCTGTGTTGCCAATTGGCTGCGCTTGTGTATGTATGTGTGTGTGTGCGTGTCTGTGTGTGTTGCTGCAATTTCTCTTAACACTTGCACTATTGACTCGAAATCGACTCTTGCGGCTTGTTAACTGCCGACTGCTGCCTCCGCTCAGCCTTCTGCTTCTGTGGCTGCTTTGCTCTTGTTGTTGTTGTTGTTGTTGTTGTTGCTGTTGTTGCTTTGCTTCTTTTTTTTTTGCGTATTGTTCACCTTTTGCCTTTCTTCATTTTTGGCTTCGCTTTATTGCTTGTAAATTAATAATGTTCCGGTTTTTTGTGTATTGTGCGCTTCAGTTTTGCTCGCCTTTGCCTCAACTGCCTTCGTTGCTGCTGCTTCTTCCTCTTCATACATACACACACACACACGCATATTAGTTTATATATAAAATATATGTACATATATAAAGCTGCTCACTTTGTCATTACACCATTTTGCTGCTTACCCCTCTCTCTTTGGCGCTGCTTCTACCCTTTGGCTTCATTTAAACGAACAGCAACTTCCGTTGGAGCAGCAGCCAAAGGTGGCATGATTTGCTAGTATGGGCAACATATTATTCTGGCTTCAGACTTGGTTCAATTGAATATTTGTTTGCTTAACTGTTTTCCATTTCTTAAACCTAAAAGATTATACAATGAAATGCATAGCTAATTAAGGAAAAATAAATAAACTGTGAAATAAAACCACACACAGCAAAATACATGACAGTGCGAAACTTATTTAAATTATAACCTATAGAAATAGGATTAATTCATTATTTTTTTTAATCCTTCAACCCTTTTTTGAAGCCTTCAAAATTGTATAATAAAATTCCTCATTAATTAAAGATAGTGAGTTTTTAAATATTGTTTCACTCTTTTCGATCTTAGCTCAAATAAAATTATGCTCAGTAAAATATATAATAAAAACGAAACATATATGTATGTATAACAATTAAGTTAAATTGATTTTTTAACTGTTTTCCATTTTTTTTATCCCTTAAAAATTATAAAATAAATATAAATTCCTAACTTATTAAGGATAATGATTTAATTATTAGTATTACATTGTTTTATATTTATGTATTTCAGCATATATATATATATAATTCTACACCGTAATATTTATAAATGTGCGAAACTTACATAAAAATTGAGTCATCTCTTATATACAGAAAATACTCCCAAGTAGTTCGATCTGTAGGGGAAACACCTTCAGACTTTATTTATATCACTTAATATTCAGTCAATATTTTCCATATTTCTAAATAGTGTTTCGAGTCTGAGTCAGTAATTGTTGTGCTGACGGAAGTTTAAACAATTCGCAATTGATCGATTTGTAGATTAGATAAGTTGAGCCACAGGATGTTTGATATAATGGCGATTATTATGATTTCCTGTGCTCTAAATTGGCTTCATCATAGAATAGAGTATATACCAATACTTAAAAGTACTAAGTTCCGTTGGCGACAGCACTGATATCAACCATAAACAATGTTCTACACGATAAAAGTAATCGCCAGATAACGCACCGGGTAAATAAGAAAAAAGTACAAAAATTTGCAAAAACGCAAAAAGTCGTTTACGGATCAATTGCGCTCAAAAGAGGCAATTGCGATTTTTTTTTAACGTTTAACGTTTAGATTGTGGCTTACTTGGCCCGAAACAATGTATCACAAATTTAGCACATTTGTATCTGTATCTGTATTTTTAGCTATTGTTACTGCTATTCTACTTGTTGTTTGCTTATCCGGAATTTTCTCGCTTGTCTGAAGTTTGGAGTCGCCGACTCACTTTGTGCTTACCTTTTGACTCGGCTGTCTGTCTCTGTCTCTGTGTCTGCTTACACCCCCGAAGCCTCTGGCTGATTGTGTTGACACTGGCACTTATAAAGCTGCGAACACGCTTGCTGTGTTTGCCCAAGAAATTGGCACTTGGGCTATGCGATCAGCGCACGATTTTAACTGAATTTTAACTGAATTTAAATGCAACATCATTCTTAATATGCAGTCTAGTGTTTGGCGCTAAAAGCTTGATGACATTTGCCAAGTTTTGAGTATCAAAAAAGACCCAGTGCAAATTGCACCTGCAACAACAACAGCAACAGCAGCAACAACTGTGGCAGTGGCAGCAACATCAGCAGTTACAGCTACATTGTAACGGTTTCTAATCAGACAAGACAGCTGCTAAACAATACCACACTTTGTGTGTGTGTGCGTGTGTGTGTATGGCAAGCGCGCATAATGCAAATGCAAAGCATAGCATAATTTCAATGAAAATAAATTGTAGGAGCGACTACAGTGGAGAGAACCTGACTGTAAAAGACCCTGCATTTACATCAATAGCAAGTGTTATATCTTCTTCTATTTTTGGTTTGAAGCAGCGTATAATTATTTTGCTAAATATTTTGCCAGTTTATTATCCGAAATGTGATAACTGAATTATGGTACTAACTATTATTGGTGATCATAGTCAAGCACAAGTCTTGAAAATTAATTGATTTAATTAAATTTAAATTTTCGGTGGGACACAATTCTTGACAAAATTTGATTTGCTTAGGATAGGACAGTAACTTGCACACCACATTTGGTGCCTCTAGCTCTTATGGACTCAAAGTTGTAGCTGTGCATACAGACGTACAGACAAACGGTTCGGCTGTTAACGCTGATAAAGAAGATAAGAATACACTAACTGGAGTCTGCCACGCCTTTCTCCGTCTCTTAGGGTGCACTTACACTAGTTGACAAGCTTGTCAATTTCATCTCATTAGGCTGTGCTTCTTACCAAGTCAACACACTCTTGTTAAAAGTTGACCACCGTTTACACTAGGGTTGACTAAGTTGCCATCGAAACTTTCAGCCCACTGAGATGAAATTGACCAGCTTGTCAACTAGTGTAAATGCTCCCTATGCACACACAAACCAAATAAACCTTTGGCACTTTTCAAGTACAGGGCCTAAAATGAAAAAAAAAATTAAGAAGAAAATATTCAATAGTTGGCGGCAGAGCGGCAAAGATATAAGCAAAAGCAAAACGCCATCAACAAGATACACGGAACCAAATTAAAGATGAAGAAGCTGAGCCAGCGGCTGTGGCAGAGAGGCAGCAACAACAGCAGCAGAGGCAGCAGAAGAGGAGGCCAAGTCAGAGAGGCAGCAAAGAAGCTGAGCCAGCAGCCAACAATTGCCACACACACACACACGTAAATCGCTCTCTCTTAATATGTATCTTTGTATTTGTATCTGTGATATGTCTATGTGCCTGCCACATAAATTGTCTTGCATGGTTTGTGTGTATGTAGCGAGCTCATTATGTGCGCCTGTGTGTGTGTGTATGTGTGTGGGGCGGAGCTGCTTAAGGCGCTCATTTGTGAATGAACACGCCGTGAACCATCCCCAGTGCCCAGTGCCCAGAGAAGAGACAAACGAGGCAACGAGGCAACGATCGCTCGATCGCCCGATCGCTGGGATGCCAAAAACTTAATGAGCATGAATAAATGGCAGCCATAGAGAGAGAAGCTGGCTCTCAGCTCTTTTAGCCAAGCTCGAGACTGAAACTGAGCGCAGTTAATAATGTTGATCATTGTAAAGATCGCGTTTTTGCGATCGTTAATTTTTAACTTACCAAAACTTTTGGCTCGCTTTAAAAATAAAAGCCAAGAGAGTGAGAGAATAAGAAGCAGCGATAAAAAGCTTGAGATTTGTTTATAATTAGATTTGAGCATAGATAGATTTATGTTAATATTAATGGCCAGTCCGCTTTTAATGTAAGTTATAAACTGAAATTGACTTTTAATGTTGCCTGTAATACACTCTCAGGCCAAGGCGGCAAACATCCAACATCCAAGATCTCTCGCTCGATGCGTCTAAATTCCAATAGAAAACCGGAAATGCTTAGGCCAAACAGTCGCCTTGTTGTGCATTGTTGCGATTGGAAAAAGAAAAGAGATGAAAAAAAAAAAATAAGGTTGGAACAGCGCCAGACCAAGACCAAGACCAAAACCAAGAGCCAGAGCCAAAGACGCCAGCATTCAAGGCATGGAACGCCATTTTCTACTGAGGCTGCGACTTCGGCTTCGACTTCGACTTCGTCTTCGACTTTGGCTGCTGCTGCTGCTGTTGATGCTCTGCGTTGTCTGCTTTTAATTTCTTTTAATGGAAGTTGTTAACATGGCTGCTAGCTGTCTCACTCTGCCTCTCTGCCCCGTTTCCCAGCTGCCCATAACCATAACCATTCCCATGCCCATGTCCATGCCCATTCCCACCAACGCCATGGCATTCATTGGCTTACTCACAGCCTCACTGACTGGCCCGGCTACGTTTTTTTTCTGATTTGTTCTTTTCTTTTGTCAGTCTTTCGATCATAAAACTTCGATATGAAACTTGTATTTCTTTCGTTGTCCATTCAAAGTGCGGGGCATAATGATTATGAGTAAAGACTTGCCTCAAATCGAGGCATCAATAAAGTATATAAAGTATTTTCCACATTCCCACTATAAACTTTTTCCTTTTCTAGAATTGCAATTGATTTTATTAGGATAACATTATCATTTTATCGAAGATTCTATTTTTCCTGTATTTTACTATTCAAGTAAAACAGTTATGTCTAATTCAGCTCAATGTTCTTTTCATTTGGAATACACATATTGTTATCAAGTTTCTATGATTATTTCATTTCATCTCTTTTAAATAATAGAAAATAATTAATTTAGTTTCTTATAAATATATATTTATGTACAATAGTTTCATGTACACTTTTTTATAATTTGCATTTATTTCAAAATTTTTATTTATTAGGCTCAGAGAATAGTAAAATATAACTTTTTTCAATAACAACTAAAATTTGTATACATTTTAAAATTTATAAATTCTTAATAAAATTCATTTTGAACATCTATTTTTGAGTAATATTATGAATATTAGTTTCTTTATATGAGTAAAAGTACTGTAATGAAACAATTAACAAAATGCTTACAATATTTAATAATTTACAAATGATTATAATTATAATATTTAATATTATTTAATACAAAATGCTTACAATAATTATTAACTTACAAATGATTATAATTATAATATTTAATATTATTTAATAGTAAAAACCTTCTTGTTTTTTATAAATTGCCTCTGTACTTTGTACTGTAAAGAACTTCTTAATACAATGTTTTTTAAACTCCAACCAAAAGTAGATTAATTTCGAGATCACAACTGACGAATAGAGCAACTGAATGTCGTTATAAATATTAATTTGTGGGTGCAACTGTTAGGTTGACTTTTACTTGGAGTCATTATGTTATAGCTTTTGGGGGGGCGCAAGTTTGTCGCGAAAGTCTTTAGTTTTGACTGCACAAACTTTCTGTGTATTGGAATCGTTCACCCGCTGTCACCATAATTAACAGCTAATGGCTATAACGCGTACCGGTTTGTCGGCCAAAATGCCGTGAAGGTCGTCGTCATCGCTGTGACCATTATAATCGCATAGCTAATACATACTAAATAATATTTATTGTGCTAACGATCAATCTGATCGCACGTGCGTTTAAACGAAAAAATACCCAAAGAGATATGATATGAATGATGCTGCTTGGCGACATATACATAAATATATACGAATTGTGCACAGGTTGAACAGCAACAACAACAACAACAACAACAAAAAGGGGCAGCAATAACAAATACAGATTTCGTACCAGTTCCGAGAAGCATCCACTCGATCATGCTGCGACTGTTGTTGTTGTTGTTGCGACTGTTGTGACTGTTGCCGCTGTCTGAGGCATCTGAGGCAGGGGCATGAAAGCCACAGCGGCGTCATAGCGTGCGACAAATGCCAATAACGGTTTAAGGTCTCTAATGGATGTTGACATTTACGGCTACCAGGCAGTTGGGCCGACACGAGAAGTGGTAAAGCGAGTGAGAGAATCTATTTAATTCACATAAATCTGGAGGTGAAATGCCATTGGGGAATTGTCTTAGAGCTAGAAATTAGGCAAATGGATGCGACCGCAGCTTTCCAAGGAATTCGCTACCAGAAGGTAGCGACAACAATGCAGCCACTGAATGGCCAAATGGTCCAAAGGGGGCAAGTAACACACACACACACTTACACATACAGTCACATAAACATTTACAAAAAGGGTCGCAGACAGAAGAGTCCCAGATCACAGTCATGTCTGTGGTGCGTGTATAAACATTTGTCAACTGTGCGCCTTTTGATCCTGTCCGGCACGAGAGACACACAGAGCGAGAGAGCAAGACAGAGATAAGCGAAGAAAGAGAGAGAGAGTGAAAAGTCGTAAGCAGCATCATAGTTATCATTGTTGCTCCGGGTCCATTGTGCTATCAGCTGGCAGCGATCGATGCGGTTAAACGGCAGCCGAGAAGAGTCAGCAATCGAATCGGTAAGCAACCGATCGGTGAGTAAGCATCATCTGAGGAGGCACTGAGAGTTGTTTCAGTTTGTGGCATACTCACATCCATTGAGGCCTCATGTGGCGTGTATTTGGCAAACAGTTGTCGAATGACTGACCACAAAAATGCAGCAACATTTACTCTGCAGTCTGCTGAACGCCCACACAGCGCCACCTAGTGTGCAAAGGTAGCAAATCTAAATTGTGCAAATCACGAAAGACATACATACATATAACTTTATAGAAAGCAGGGATCACAAATAAGAGTAATGAGAAACTGGATACACTTTTATTTTCAATTTTTATTTAAAAATCAGCGTATAAAAGTTATTCAATATGTATGTATTTTAAAAATTAAAAATAAAAGTTAATTATTCTTTAAATTCAAAATTAAACTTAAACAAGGATTTTTAAATAAAAATTGAAATTTAATTATTATTTTATAAATTTTTTATTTAGATCGAAGTTGAAAAAAATCAACTTTAACTTAATAATTTATATATCAAAAACTGTAATCGTTACGGTCCCTGATAGAAAGTGCTTTATGCATTCCAAACAAAATTCGTGCTTTAAAGATAATTAAACAATTATATTAATCATAAGTTAATGTGATTGCATTGTAGGTACTTCTCTCTTTATCAAATTTCCAAAATAACTCAAGTACTTTCAACCACTTTGATTGCAATAATGTCATCAAATTATTTTTATATAATTTTGAAAACAAAACTTATTATCTCTACATGAGATTGCACATACCACAATTTTAGTCATATCAAATTTCTGCAAATGACGTCGACGTGCAAAACATGATTAGATTGAGTCAAATTATTAATTTTTTTCAATGTCGAAAATGCTTGCAGGGGAAATTTTTAAAAGAAAGATAATCAATGGAAAAGTGTAAAATATTTATTATGTTAAAATTTTTATTAAATTATTTTTTTTTTATTATTTATTTATTTATTTTCAGGCTAAAAGCAGCCGACACAAAAATTAATTTAAAAATATAACATTAAAATTAAAAGATTATAAACCAAATACCAATCAAACCAACAATCTAAGAGACTATGAGAGCTGGAATATATATATTTTTTGTGAATCTACAGGTTTTGCAGGCTTTCGAATTTTTTGTAAGAGAAATAATAGCCTGTATTCCTCTATTATAAACAGGACTCGCTCAGCTCCCTGAAACCATCTCTTTTCCTATTCCTTTCGAGAAATACCTGACCTTACTAATACTAATAGTTGTACTACCACTAATTTAAAATAATAATATTTTCTAATCTGATATAGTATTTTTTTGTGTTTTCCACAGTCCATTTGAACAAATGTTGAATTATTTAATAATTTTTTACACTTAAATTCCTTTTTGATCCTTTCAATTAAAATTTATTTATAATTCTTATTAATCAATTAATTTTAAGTTACTTAATTGAATTTTAATTTTAAAAAGTATTTTTGGTCAACATTATAAATAAATTAATAAATAGTTGAATAATTTCATCTAAAGTTTTTACTTAACTAAAAATAATGCATTCAATTGCTGAACTGCTTTTAAGCAATACCATAAACGACATAGCTATAACTATATATGACTCAATGTTTAGAATTCTGCAGTCTATCGTCTTTTTTATATCAAGAATGGGTTTTACACAGTTTTTTACGAGTCGGATACAAGTTCCTAACTTAAACGTTGAATGCAAGTTATTAGTGTATGCTAATTGAGAAATTTTATTTGCTACAAAGTTTCCCAATTCGCAAGATTTTTTAGCAAGTTAATATTGATTTAAGTTTTAGGGAAATTCACGTATGAATCTTACTATTGCTGAGAATAATTTCAGTATTGTAAGAGAGCTTTTTTTATACATTTTCTACCTTGTTAAATTGTTTATTTACTTCCTTATAATTGATTGCTCTAAAATTTAATAAAATTTATTTTTATATTTATTTTGGCTTAGGGAGATTCCTGAATTTATCTTACAGTTTCTAAAAATTATTTAAATAATGTTATGAATTTCTTAACAATATATTGCAATAAAATTTCCCAATTCTCCAGCTGTTTTAGCAAGTCAATATTTATATACAAAGTTTAGTAATATTTCAGAGTTCATTTCGCATTTGCTGAAAATAACTGAAATATTACCATGAAGTCAAAAGAGCATAAGAGGAGGAGGAGGGGAAGGGAAAGGGAAAAGGTGAAACGAAGCGGCAGCAGCACTTACTTAAAATATTAAACAACACTGAGCCTTTGTTGGGCTCTTAAGCATCTTTCTGCATCTTGAGAATCATCAACAGCATCTACAGCATCTCCAGCGATTCCCAGTCCAGTCCCCAGTCCATATGGATGGATGCGCTGGATGCTCTCAAGTGGTGACGGCGACCGATGGCAAACATGCGAGTATTTAAATGTGTATCATGGCGTGCCGAGAGCAGCGAGCAGCGGCCAAATGAACCAAGTGAAGCGCATGCGTTGATGGACTTGAATTATATGCGACTTAAGCTTCGCGCTGCCGATGCCGCTGCATCGACAATGGACATTGGACACTGGACATCGGCATCCTCGGCAGCCAGTGCCATAAAAATTAAAAGTCATTATGGCCTGGAACAGCATTTAAGCCGCGACGGCGGTGTGCTGGAGATGGAGACCGTGGCACATTCCCACAGTCGCATCTCGAAAAACGGAGAGTCGGAGTCAGAGTCGAAGTCGAAGTCGCAGGCAGGTCGACATCGAGTGTCGCTGGGCTGTCAGAAAGTGCCATGAGACGGCAGCCACATGCGTCCACTTGGAGTGGGTTAATATTTGTTTGCATTATCATTTTGAATTGACAGCAAAGTGGCGCTTGTTGCTGTTGTTGTTGTTATTGTTCTTGTTGTTGTCTGCCCAGCGGGCGGGCAGTTCACTGTAGCTCAAGTTGTTTGTTGTCTGCGCGCCGATTATGGAAAGTTGATGACCGGCAACCTCAGCCTCAGCCTCAGCCTTAGCCAGCCTAGCTGAACTGCTGCCCTCCAACCGTTCTCCCTCCCTTCGCTCCCACTGCCAACTGAACTTAGAAATATTGCCATTTTTCTTAAAGTTTTCAATTTCAAAATGCTATTGCGCTGTCGCTTTTGTTGTGTTTTAGCTATGTGCCGCTCGTGGCCACAAAAACCGCAAACGGAATGCTGGAACGAGCCGGTCTAGCGAGAGGGGCGGGGCAGGGGGCAGCAGCAACACTTCGTTAAGTTGATGCTGAAGCCACAGCCAAAGCCAAAGCCCAAAGTCAACGTCAACGTCAACGCCTGTGCCAGTTAAATAGATTTTTTTCATCAGTGTTTTTTTTTCTCTTGTCTTTTTTTTTTGGGTTTCTTTCGCTGTTGCCTTTCGCTTTGATCTGCTGCTGATGCTTCTGGCAGGCATCCCGAGGCGGTTGCTGCTGCTGCAACGTGGAGCAAATTGAAAATTGATTTTGCCTTGCCACAGCAGGCAGAGACAGGGACAGGGACAGGGGCAGGGACGGGCTAAAGCCAAAACGTTAAGACAAAGTTAGCACGCCAAGCGCGGCAAGTTCGTTGCCTAAGTCTTTCGTTTTCGATGACTCAAAATGCGCGCCATGAAATTCCCACATAAATTGCGCGCATTGTCAAATTAAAAATGCCTAATGAGCTGTTGCTCCAACAGTCAGTCCAAGCCAGACCAACAGACAGCCATGCAAAAGAGCAGAAAAATGCATTAGAAGGCAGACACAGCCAGAGAGCAGAGTTCTTCGTCACAGTATGCGGACGACGTATCTCCACACACACACACACACACACACATACTATACACAGCATCCAAGTCAACGGCGGCGGCAAAATGTATCGTGTTACAAATCACGGCGGGCTGCGCGGGCAGGGCGGGGGTGTGCAGACGGACGGACGGACGGGCGGTCGCTCGAACAAAAAACAAGTTTCGAGTGGAAATGCGTGTAGCGTGCAGCGTGCGAAACACAGCCAAAAGAACATGAACATGAAAGTCTGATGCCAAAGCTGATGCTTTTGCTCTTGTCGCAAACGTAGCGTCTATAAATAGTTGGTCAAGCGCTTTGGCGTTGGCCGTTTAGCTCAACATGAAAAATGGCAACACTTTTGCGCTCATAACAAACTATTTATATGGCAGTTTTTTTTAGAGCATTTTGGGTTACGAAATGCATTTGGCAACTAATATGCCCGATCCGCAGCAACGAGTCACAGGGCGCATGCGCGTGAGATCTCCACGCAAGATCAGCAGCAGCCAACGGGGCAACAGGCAGCAAACAGCAGGCAACCAGCAGACAACAGGCAACAGGCAAAGAAGGAGCCCGAGCGACGTCCACACAGGGCAGGCTAAAGGCAACCAGGCAACAGAGTCCAGTTTGAGGCCGGGACCACACAAATACAGGCACGCGTTCGCTGACAGAATAAAAATTGTTGCGCTTGTGTTTAACGCGCGAACGCGGCGATATCGCAGCAGCAGCAACAATAACAACAACAACCTTACCTTGTTTCCAAACTGGCTCCCTGGATCTCAACTGTGTGGCTGAGGGCTCAGGTTAAAGTGGCAGCCAGGCACCGTTGTCAGTTAGCAGCGAGCGCGTGAGAGATACACAGAGGGCTGGGGTGGGGAGTGTGTATAGTATATATGTGTGTTGGCAAGGGTATTGGCGGAGAGGTGTACAGCGGTGGTTCAGGGGCATTGTCGGCTTGCTTAGCTATCACTGAACGATTATCGTGCATTTTAAAATTCTTACGAGTTTCTGCCGTTGTTGTTCAGTGCCTCTTTGCCTTTTTATATTGCCCTTTTCACTCTGTTGCTGTTGTTGTTGCTGGTGTTGTTGTGTGTTTGCTGGGCAGATCGAAATCACGCATGGGAACCACAAGCGCCTCGGCTTTTGTCTTCTCGTCGTCGACGCTGTACACAGAAATCGAAACAATAAAATGCACACACAGAGAGAGAGCCTTTAAACACATTTTTATTAATAAGTATATCTATGTATGTATATGTATATTGTATTTATCAATTTGTTAATTGCATAGTGTACATATATATAAATATAAGTATGTAGTACTCATCTTTGCCCTACACTCTTGGCTCGTAGATTGACTGTCATTCTGTTTGCTTTGAACAATTTCAATTTCAATTTCAATTTGTTATTACACATTACATATTTGCAAATAGTTAACTTTATAGTTGCACTACGCAAATTGCTTGATAATGCTCATCTTTATAATTTGAATATTTTTGTATGTTAACACAATCATTGCATAACCAGTTGATATCTCATATTATTGATTTTGTCTGCCTTGAAATGCATTTTCTATTGTTTTATTAATTTCCTTCCCTTCACACATATTTTATATATATATATATATATATATATATATTTATTATTTAGTTAATAACTCTGCTTAACTACAACATGTGCCTGAGGGGGCGTGGCACTCTAAACTACAAAACTCATTCGTTCATTCTATTTTGATTTCAATCGGAATTGGAGGTTCACTGCACTTTGATAATACACAATTGTTTCTGCCAAATTAACATTCCATTGCGACTTGATAACGGCCTTTCAAGTGATTGCCAATTGATATATGATTAGCCAAGACACAAACCACAAAAATGTGTCCTGGCTGTGGCATCGACAAAAGAATTGAAAACAAGTATTACCAAAATTAGTGTTGATTTTCATTATCAAGAAGTGTGGGTTTTAACGTATTTTCATAGACATATTCTATATATTTCTTATATAAATGATAGCCTATGTAAAAGTTCATTTCTGTAGAGCTGTCTGAATTAGTTTTTCAGCGTTTTGTGTAAAAATTGCTAGTAAATGTTTGGTTTACATTTATGTTTATTATTTTTTTGTTGTTGTTGCTTAAAGTTCTTAAAGAGTTTAGTTGACACATTATAAAAATCATTTTCTTGTTTCCATTTGTTGCTTTGTTTGTATTGTGGGCTGGTTTTCATTTTATCTATTCTTCCTGCATAAGATTGCTTTATATACGTAAAAGTATTTAGTTAATTTTATTTGCTTTTAAGACTTCACGATATAACTTTACTTTAATCATTAATCTGATCTGTTAACAGAATTTCCACATAAAAATTCCTTATCGGTGTTCAACGTTTTGGTTTGGTGTAGTTTAAGTTTAAACCGTTTAGTTACAGTTTCACAATTATTACATATATAAATTTGTTAAAAGTATTAACTAAGTATGAAACAACTAGTAGCAAACAATTGTTTTATTGTACTAATTCTACATAATTGCCATTTATTTGAATCCTGACCCTTTTCTTTCATAGAACTCTAAAGCTAGCTACAATTAAATTTCATATTTTAGACATTTAGTTCATTTTTTTTTCTTTGTCATTTTGTGTGTAATGTGTGTGTGTGTATATATGTTGTTTCTAAATGGAGCTGGAGCTTAATATGTGAGTGTATCATTATTGTTGTGGTACATCGAGTTTAGTTTAGTTGGTAACACTTTGTTAGCTGTTTGTTCTTGTTGTTGTTGCTGGCGAGAGCTTTCACAAATGTTCATTTAAATATTTTTGTTCATTCTTAGATTTTCATATTTTGTTTTGTTTTTTGCTTCATTTTTTTGTTTTGTTTTTTTTTTTCATATATTTCTGGATCACATATTCAAGTAGTTTCAAAATCACATAAAGATCACTCTTACAGTAGCGTATACAAAATACATACATTTCTCATACATTGTGTGTGTGTGTATATATGTCTCAGTTTGTCAGTTAATTATTTATTTCATTTGTCCATTTGAATTGTCATTAGATGATTCTTTTTGAATGTTTGTGCTTCTAGGATAACATTTAAGATTGTGTTTATTGCTTATTAATATACTTTGTGCCCAAATATTCAGAGTTTAGGGTTAGTTTAGTTTAGTTTGTGATAGAGAGGGATATTTAGTACAAGTATTAGAATTTCGTCAACACTCAACAGCTCCATTATAAAACCATTTAGTAATTGTTCATTGCGTGTTTCTTAATCTTTCGAATTCATTATCAATTGCAAATTGCTTTAAATTTTTCATTCTTATTAAATATTATTAATTTTTTTCCTTTACTGTTTGCGCTAGAGCTATAATATTAAAGCATTTAATTGTAACACACATTAACATGCACATTTAATTATTTTTTAATTTACTTTTTTGGCTACTACATACACACAAAAGCCTTTGCGCTGCTTAGTTAGTTAGCTCTAAAATATATTCTCATATTCCTTTTATTATATCTATATGTTTGTGTATACCTATATTCATTTTTTGTATCTTTTTAAATATCTTCAATAAATGCCTAAGTTTCTGCTTCTGAATTATTTTGCTGAATTAGTTGACTTTAATGCCCTAAGTGATCCGACTTGTTTGGCCATAAGTTAAATAACTAATAATACGTTTAGAGTTCATTATATTAAATATATATGCTCAACTTCCGATTTCTTCATACGCTACAATACATTAGCCTTTTATATTAAATTTGTTTCGTCATATGTTTTTAATTTGCGCAAAATAAATTTTGAAGACGGTTTTACATTAGTTTCGGTTAACATTCATCATAGGCTGTTTTCTATTTGTATTCGCTGTCTTGTGTTACGATTATTGTTTAATCTTATGCATCACACGCTTTTCTATTTAGTATATATATAAATATAGAATCATCTTGTACCGCATTTGTTGGCCAATCATATAGAATTTTTGACTTTATTTTTTTAACTATCGTTGACCGGTTTTACATTGGAAGCTTTCCTTTTATACAAAAAAAAAATATATTAAGATTATATTTTTTAAATTTATATATTTTTGTAGCAAGAATCGTACTTAAAGCACTAATAAAATCACATAATAAACTAGAGTATAAAAGTAAAATACACCAAATGATTTAAACACTTTCAAATTGTTATAGTTGAATTATTAGCTGAATGCAAATGGTTAAAAATAATAATAAAAAATAAGAGAAAAATAGTTCTTACAATTATAATAATTTTTGTGCGGTCAAAACAAAAAAAAAACTATTATTTCAAATCATTCAAGGATCCATAATCAAAGTAACTAATTTTCGTACTTTGCTTTGAGATCTCTCCATTTGCGAAGAAATCAACTTGATTAAATTTCATCAGCATTTAAACACATGTAAAAAAAGAAGTTACATAAATCTATATGTGTCTGTAACTGCAGTTTGAATATCGGCTTATAAAATCACTGGTGGCTTTTAGTCAATTTGTTTGTAGTTTAAAAAATTGTTCATAGTCTGTTACTAAAAGTGGCTAGAAAAATGATATAATACAATATATATATATAATATTCTATCAGATATCATCTGCATTCATGTATGATATCAATGTAATTGGTTTTATTTCAATAATTGATACTAGTGAATAGTGACTGTAAGTGACAGAAACAAAAAACATAAAACTATTTCAAAATTCGATTTGTACAAAGTAAAATGTCATGGACATGATGAAAGTGATGAAAGCAAATTTAATAAAAAATAAAATATTTAAATTAACACAAAAATTAAATACAATAAAAGATATTTTTATCGAAAACAAAATAAAATGAAGGATGTCAAATTCAAATATATATCAGCTTGCTAAATAATGAATTACATATTTTGTGCCTAGTAATTGCTAATATCCATGATAATTAATTTGCATATATATAAATATAAATTATATTAGTATGAATTATCCACATATATATGTAAGCTCTGCCATATGCCAGTCTGGCATATTCGCTAGTCCTTTAACATTTTGCTTACGATTAAAGTATTGTTTGTATCGCACATTGTCAATGTGGGCAATCAATCCGGCCCGAGGACCCAACGGTAGTCCTGTTGCGGCTGAAACATATTCTATGTGTGCGTTGTTATAACCGGCACCTGACAGTAAGGACACTCGGTAACGGAGCCGGCGCATGTATTGCAAATGGACAGGTGATTACAGGGCTCAAGCGTAACAGTGCGATTATTCTCCTCGCATTTCATGCACTTCTTGGCATTCTCCAAATATAATACTTTGTCTACCTCCTCTAAATCGGTGCGCAGTTTCGACTAAAAAAAATAATATTGTTGGTAATATAATTATAAAGCTAATGATTAATGCCGTCAGCTTACCTGCAATTGCTTTAGTTTCTGTATGGATAAGTCACGCAACTCGCCGGGTAAATTGAGTTGGATCTGCACTAGATCGTGGCGCTCCTTCCACTCCAGTGCCTCCTGCTTGGCCTTGTCGCGATGCAGTTCGGCAATCTTAAGCTTGCACATTAACTCCTCCAGACGTGCAGACAACTTCTGTATTTGCGCATTCTTTGTAAGTAATTCGTTGGTCATGCGACCCAGATCGCTATTATTTTGCGATTGCAATGATTGAAGGCTAAAAGCATTCTTTGCCGTATTCAAAGTGTTCTCAAACAGACTGTTGCCGACTGAGCTGCTGTTAATATCATCACGTATGGTGTTCAATTCAGATATTCTAACTGATGGACTTATGGATAAACCGTCGCCGAAGCCAGGCGAAATAATGCGCGATGGAAAGAAAATGCTATTGCTATCATTCTGTGTGGCTGCCGACAGAGAATTGCTTAGTTTATTGGATCCGCCATACACATTGAAAAGACTGGCATGATTTGTTGGACTATAGGTGAGCGAGCTGCTGGGAATGTTGACGGCAAAACCACCTGAGTTAAAGTCTATTGCAAAAGATTGATAAAACAAATTAGTGTCTTTCGGATATGTTAACTTTGGACAATGACTCACCGTTAATAGAGTTACTTAGTGTCGTATTAGGAATGTTAATTGGCGCCGAGGAACGTGTTAATAAACTATTGTTAACCAGACTTGCCGATAGCGAGTTCTCGCGTGGATCATCCAATGTGCAAGCTGTCAGAGGTAAAAAACCGATATTAGTTTACATAGATCAAGATATACGGATATAACAATTAGTTATTGCTTTTTAGCGCTGTCATTTTGTCCACAACCATCGTTGAAAACAATAAAAACATGAATTGAAATTGAATTTGATTTTGAAATTGTTGTTCTTTACTCACGAATGCTGTCCATTGGTAGTGAGATATTTAAGATTTTGCTGGAATTTGTTGTATTTTCCAAAGCATCAACCAACATTTTGTTGGTATTATTACCATCAATATCATTTAATAACTACGAAAAAGAGATCAGAAACAAAAAGAAACGAAGAAACATAATGAGAGCAAGGACTAAGTACTCTATGGCTTGCGGTTTGATGCTGTTAGCTTGGATTAGCTTGTGATCGTGGGGTGGGGTGAGGGGTTTGTTGGTTAGCGTTTGTTAGCATAATTCTGAACACATACACAGATACAGAGACAATACACACGCACAGTACATCATTTTATATTGTATTGTTCTTGTTGATGATAATACGTACATTATTATTCAGCTGCAAGAGTCCAGGTGGCAGCTTGCCATTACCGACCTCATCCTGTACCTTCAAATCGGACAAGCCATTGGAAATGAGCTCGGTTAAAGCGAATTCATGATCACGCATCTTCTGCTCGCTGACCACATAAGCTTTGGGAGGTAATTTGGACAAGCAGCAAAGCATATCATACAATTTTCAGAGTACCAAGGTTTGGATGTGAGTAAAAGACAAACAAACGGTTAAGCAATCACATTCAAAATACATATGTACAGACATGTGAGCCTACTCTAAAGTCTAGATCAATGGTGCCCAAAATGTGAATATCCTAGCAGGCTTAATGATTTTTAGGTGTGCTTTTGGGCACCACTGAATCTAAAGAGCTAATGATCCCGCCCGCTATGGTTGTGGAAAGTAGCGCTTAAAGCCCATTTAAATAGATCGAGTTTATGGTAGCGGGGGAAACTTACGTTCCACATGGGCAAAAGCACAAAAGACGCTGCGTGGACAGTAGCCAGCCTGTTGGACATCGTTGCATTTGGTGGACTTGTAGATTTCCGGATGAAACTGTTGCTCGGTGCGTGTGTGACAGTACTGGCAATTGTCACCGGACTCACAATTGCCCGGCTCGCCCCATTCCTCGCCGTGCTTGACATTGGGACACGGTGTGGATCTGCAAAGTTGTTGATAAATGACATTAATTTTTATTTAACGAGTTTGTTGATGGACTTTACCTGTATTTGTACTTTCGGGGTGAGCGACGTTTATCCTTGCTATTGTGATACTGTGGACAGGCATAACCCTGGCGACAGAGGCGCGGCGGACGCTTGCACGGCTCGGTCTTGTAGTTGGCCAGCACATAGTTAGTGTCCTGCCACTTTGGGTCCTCGTTCATAAGGTTGCGCTCCTTGTCAAGTGCATTTTGTGCATTAGTACCGTCCAAGGTTATATCCGAATTCTGCAGTGTCTCCAGCTCCTTGATGTCATAGACCGGAGGACGTTGATCCTGTATGCCGTGGGCGAAGGCGCAATGTAGGCCATTCTTGACACAATATCCGCGACTGTCCGTGTCGTGCACGCACATGCATGTCTTGTAGTAACGTAAATGATATCGACGCTCCGTGTCACCGGCTGTGCGGTGCAGGAAAGGGCATCTGCCGGAGAGGAAGAAAGGGAGGGTTGTCAGAAATTTCAAGTGACGCAGAAAAGGACTGAAATGTGTGCTAAAAATAGCCACGCAGCCGTTCACCCAGCCCAAAAAGTCAAGAGCAATAAAATCGGGGAGCAAACAGACACAGTTACGATTTCGTATTCCTGTCTGTATACATGCATACAGTGAATATAAAATGTATTGGCACTCCTCTAATATTTCATATCAGTTCATTTTCATGCGTATTCTCCTTCGTTTTTGTTCTATAAGGAACACTTTCGGTAGCATTTTAATCGAAATTTGTAAACAAAAATATAAAAATGTTGATAATATTTTTTTCAAACAAGATATAATACCATACTTATTTTAAAATTTTAGCTTTTGCGAAAAAATTTCATTCAAATTATGTTGACAGTTTTTTTTTTCTAATGCACTATTGGTGTGGCAATACTTTTTTGACTCACTGTATACACAAAATATTCAAGTCTGGGTCAGAAATGCTATTGTTTTTCTTTTTTGTTTTTGCAATTGCAGAAATTGAAATTGCGTATTATTTTGTTGTCGCTCTCTGTTATGTAGGGTCGTTCGTTGAGAGCTTTGAAGAAAAGCTCTGCTCAATAACTGTACATTTTGAGATTGCTGCCATTACTACAATACAATCACCACTGACGCCGGGGGAAAACCAAAATAAACCGAAAGAAAACGCGCAAAAGCGAAACGCAATAAAAACAATGACGCACACACTTGTAGCAGTTAGAACTGCTGCTGCGCATTTGTGAATGTATGTGTGAGCAACAACAACCACCACCACAAAGCCAAACATACACTCTGATTAGAATTTCTGAACTCGAGCAGTTCTATCGCTAAAATCACTTTCACTTTTGCAATATGTAGGCGGTTAGTGAAGTCGACGACTAGTGACCTCGTCTTCGAGTGTTCGGAGCCTACACACACCCACACACACACTCTTATACATATATAGTCGCAATTGAATTTCACTTTTAGCTAGACAAAGTTACGATGCCCCTCCTTACGCCCGCACCAAAGTTTTTGTTTGTAAACACGAAGCCAAGAGATACACACACATTGCAAAGAAATCAAGCGCAAAGAGGAAACGAAAAAATACTACGTCGTTGCTTGTTGGCGTCTTTCTTTGCCATCGCAGCCAGACACAATTTCCCCCAATTCATTTCAAATACTCACTCATCGCCTTCGGGACAGATTCCAGTAGTCTCATCATATTTGGTGCAATAATTATCAGCACTGTAATTAAATGTACCATCACGTTTACGTACAGGTCGCCGACGACGCTGGTTTTGAAAATGCCAATTGAAGCAAACGAAGGGGCGATGCTGGTTGCATTTGTGCTGCAGGAACGACTGGCATTGCTCCACTCGGAACTCCTTTAGGTATCTGCACAAACAGAGGGATTACTTTAGCTAAATACAAACAAATTGCACAATTTAATGTTATTATTTACGTATAATGACTGGTTTTTTCTTGATGTGAAGATAATAGTAGCTTGCTCGCATCGTTCGCCATCTTGAACTGTGGAGTTGTGTCGTTTCGTTCTGATAAGGTTCAAATGAACGGGTCATTAAGATGCACGAATGAACTTATTCAGTCAATCATGAACTAAATCGATCATTTCGCAGCTGGTCAGTAATTTTTTTAAAAAAATTTTAAATTTCTTAAAGAAACACAATTAGAATTATGTACGTGGAGTTCCCCGATTGGATTCAATTTCTTGTTTATTTACATGTAACAATGCTTTAATTTCATATATTTTTAAGCTTTGAACAATGTGAAACGTTACTTTAGCCCAAAATGGAAAACAATTTACTTATTTTGTTCATTTTCAATAAGCCAAGGTATGGGTATAACCCAAAAAATTAAAAGATAATCCTAAATATACGGGGGTGCCACCGAAATCGCTTTCGCTTGAATTTCACTTGAATTTCATACAAATTGAAGAGAAATTCAAGAGAAAGCGATTTCTGTGGCACCCTTGATTTTTGGAATTTTTAGAATTTCTATTCTAATTAAAAACTTAAAACACATTTCACGTTCCACTAAAAAGAAACAGTTGTAGCCTTTTCACATCGTTTATCTCTCATAAACAACTGACCAACTGATCAGATTGACCTATTCATCTTACATAGTTTATGACCAACTGAATAACTGAACTAAATCACTGATTTAGTTCACGACTGAAAAATGAACTATTGAACTTATTCAGAAAATTGAACTAAAAAGCCCAGCTCTATTGAACCGAAGCACTAATAAAGTGAGACCGCACGCCAATAGCTCAAAAAATACTGCATCTTATAAGAATTATCGGTGTCATCGATAAACCAATCGGTACTTTAACACGTGCAGTCGAAATGTAATACACTCTTTAATTATTTTATTTATTTATTTATACGCTCTAACCAGTGTGTTAGCCCGGCCAAGTAGTACTTTTAGTTATGGCTACCGCAAAGTCCGCAAATCATAGTGACTGTCTCTCCTACTTGCAGGTGAGTGGTGCCGGCTATTTCAATGAAAATCATTGATTGCACATACACACATGCATGAATATTCTGATTATCTTTTGCCGCCCATAGACGCTCGGCGATGCCACGCCCAAGGAGGTGGCCAACCAATTGGCCGCCCAAATCAATGAGGAGGCCGACAAGCCGGACACAAGCAGCATCAATCAGGCGTCATTGAATGTCACCTTTCGCGTCTATTATCACATCGTGCACAAATACGAGTTGCCGGACGAACACTTTGTGGATTTGCCGCAGATGCTGTCGGTTGAGCAGCCAAAGGCTTTCCTAATGCTCCAGTCTGTGTTGCTAACAGATCACTGGTCACGATTGGATGCCCAACTGATAGAAGGAAAGTGCATTGATGCCATTATTGCTGCACTGCAGCAGAACAACAGTTGCTTGGTGCATAAATTGAAGGCCACGAATCTCTTAGTGAAGAAGTTTCCCAAGCTCGAGCTGCTAAAGTTACACCTGGAGCACTTCTACCACTGCCTTCAGCGTCAGAGCCAGGTGGGATCTAGAGAGGAGACGCTGACGCTCTTCAATCATTGCTGCAAACAACGGCGTCGGGCGTTCTTTTACTTTCGTCTGATTGTCGAGTTCTGGCCGTGGACGAATCGCAACAAATACTATCTGCTCAGTGGCATACTCAATTCCCATGCATTGCCAGAGCTTCTAGTCGCCAGCGGGCACAGCGAGACGGAATTCTTTGCTGGACTTCGGCTGAGCCTCAGCTACAAGGGTCTGCGGGCAGCCAGTCAGTATCCTGTGAAGAGTCTAAGCGGGCAGCGGTCTCCAACTCTGCTCGCATTGGCTGTGGAGCTGTTGATGAATGGCAGCGTTGCCGAAATCCAAAACTTTCACTCACAATGGTTTCTGCGCATACAACAACGAGATGCGCTGTTCCAGCTGCTGCAGGCAAAGCCGGAGATTGTTGAATTCCTTGCCAGCTCGGAGGCGGCTCGACCAGCCAGCGACCAACATCGTCTGATTCTGATATTCAGCATGTTTGCCAAGGAAATCTATGTGACATCCAAGCTGCATTTCTTCAAGATCAGCACGGAGCTGATAACCAATTGCAGCTACTTCGAAACGGATGCACAACTCTTAATATTTAAGTTCCTTGTGGATAATCTTGGCAATTTCGCTGTCGAGGATTGCTTAGAGTTCTTCTACAACTTTATGGAGCGTCATCGCGGCGTGGAGAGCTCGGAGTTTCGGAACACGATGCTCGGCAAGATGCCCAACATCATCAATCACACGGCAAAGCATTTCAATAAGGCATTGAAAACGGATGGCAGCGATGCACTTGCTCAGGACATTAAGCGCTTCTTTTGCCAGCTACAACAGCTGATGGAACAGGACATGCACTGCGATGTCTATCAGCCCAGGATCTTTGCACTCAAACTACTCGAGATCCTACAGAAGTCTCTCTATAGCGCACAGGTCTCCAAGAATGCCAAGATGTGCAGCACACAGCAGAATCAACAGCTTGGCCTTTTTCTATTGGATCAAGGCGTCTTTCAACCGCATTCCATGGCACAGTTGTTGTTTAACTCCCTGAATGACCCGCAAGGATTTGACGATGCTCTGGAGCTGACGGTGTCGCTGCTGCTCCAGCTGGGCCACGTTGACAGCGAGAAGTGCATACAGCATTGCCAAAGATTCTGGTGCAGCTCCGATGTGGATGAGTGTGCGCTGGTCTCGCTCTACGCCCAGTTGGCGGTGCGCAGCTCCCCAGACCAGCAACTAATCAAGGATCTCTACGTCCTTTCCCTGCAGCAATTGAACAGCAAATTGGAGGCATTCTCTAGAGATCCCCTGCAAACGGCCAAATCCGCTGGTGGTCATCTCTTTGGACACATATGCGTATTGGATGAGCTGGTTAGCGGCAGTGGTGGCTATCTGGACGCATCTCTAGCTGATCTTTTGCCGCTGCTCGAACGTATACTCAATGTCATCCTGGAATTTCTGAATCTGGCGAATACGAGGCGAGAAAAAGGAGCTGTTGCCACTGCAGCCAGTTTCCAGGACATGGACGAGAGCTTGCAGCTGCTGGTCAGCGAGAGCGTCCATGTGGCAACTGAGGATGCCGAAGCCTGTCGCAAGTATTTGCTAATGAGTTTCTGGCTCACTTTGAAGGTGAGTCTAAGTTAAATCCTCCGCACATTCCTTGAGTAATCAATCCCCGTTAATTCCAGGCCTGTTGCGACTTGGCTACCAGCGTTGGCTGTGCCCTGCTCCGCGAGAGCAACTATGATGCACTGCAGCGCTGCCTGGACATTAATGTGGCCGTATTGACGCGCTGCCGGCACAAAGGCGCCATCGAGGCAGCAGGATTGAGCATAGGCAAGCTGACGCGAGCCATAACCAGCACAGTGGCCAATCCCGACGAGCATCAAGGCCTTCAGCTGCTGCACGATTGCTTGGAACGCGAGCTGCTCTCCGAGTGCCGGCAGGTGAGCACCACGCGTCGCGGTGCGGGATTCTCCATCATGTTTCTGCACGTGCTCAAGAACGACAATCCCCGTCGACTGTTGCTGCATCGCGCCGTGCAGCGAATATTGAAGCGTCTAAATGAGACCTCGTCCTCCAGTGAGCTGGCAACCGGCAGCAATAACCATGATCGCTGGGAGGCTCTGGCGCTGCATTATCTGTGCGTCCTGGTGCGGGACACGGAACTTCGGCCGGCAATGTGCAAATACTACAATGAGATTATGCTGGTGGGCATGGCGCACATTGACAATCCCGAGTGGACTATTTCAAATGCTGCACTGCAGCTCTTTGGCGCCTGCCTGGGCAAACTGGTGGGTCAACGGCAGGCGACGGAGTTCGAGACGAAGCTGGCCTGGGAGCCCAGTGAGCTGAACTATGAGGAGCTGGCCTGCCTGCTGCCCAAGGCGTGCGAGCATATGCTGCAGTGCTGCGATACCGAGCAGGTCAACTCCTCCATAATACTCTTCCTGGGCTTTCTCTCCAAGGTGGAGCACTTGTGCACCACTGGCCAGCCGCAACAGTCGACCGAGTTGTTGCAACGCTTCCGCCGGCTCAGCTGGCGTCTGTTGCGGCACAAGTGCGAGCAGGTGCGTCTTTTGGCCGCCAGTTGTTTTGTGCGCGCCCATGAGTTTCGCTGCGATCTGCCGGCGGTGCTGCTGGCCAGCGCCAAGTTGGCATCGCAGCTCCAGGAGGATAACTTCTACGAGGGTCTGGTGTACACTTTGCACGCGGGCGTGCTCAAGCTGCGGCACGAGGCGCGTCACGTGTGGACGGAAACAGAGTTGCAGCAGTTCCAGCAGCAGCTGCTCAACAAGCTTCAGGTGACGGAGCAAGTGAAACGCTTCAAGGCGTACACATTAAATGTGCTGCTTCAGTTCCTGATGCTGCTGGAGGCCGATGAGGAGGCGGTCATGGTGCGACAACTGCTGGCGGAGCGGGAGCGGGTCTAATCTAACATTTGTCTAATCTAGAATCCAGATAACTAAGCCAAAAGTCAACTTGTAGTCCATAACAATTGTAACGCTTGCTTTTACAACAAACAACTAAACGACGCATTTACTATTTGTAGCATTTACCAAAAGATAAAGACAAACAAACAAATTATATGAAATGAAATGATAAACTTGATGTGGCTTTCAACTGAATCCCTCGCCCGTCTCCTGGTCCATGGCCTGTAGTTGTTGATGCTGTTTCTCCTGCGTCTCCTGTGCCATCTGCTGCAGCGTCCGACTGAGAATGTTGCGGAGTATGTGCGGCTTGCAGTGCTCCTCCAGCCAGGGTATGACGCCGCTGGTCAACTGCTTGAAGCTATCCATGGGTATGTGCTGGAATGTCTCAAACATTTCATCGAGTATCGCCTGGAACTGCAAGGGGAGAATGATTAGCACGGCATATTGCGATTCAATTATATTTGCTGACCACTTGAAATTTGGCCTCGTCGGTTAGGCGTGCCTCCTCGGGCCCCGGATTGGCCTGCTGGTGTTGGAGCATGGTCTCGTAACCGTTCTGTATGATTCGCAGCGCTGTCACCTCTTTTTGCAGTGCCGCACTTTCATCCTCCTGCTTAAGTTTCTGCTGATTCAGATAGCCAATGTAATCAATGGATTTTTGCAGTATCAGCGCTTTGCTCAGCTTGTAACCAGACGAGTCATTCGGCTGGCAACGTGGCACCAGCTCTTGTAAGCTATCATATCCCTTCTTGATGGCATCCCGACGCTTCTGCTCCGCCTGTGTGTGCGCTGACCGTCTGCGTTCCTTGTAGCTCAGTGTTGAATTTGAATTGGACGCCGCCGAGTTTCGTGCGTCGCCGCTATCATCGTCGTCATCTGTTAGAGAGACAGACAGGTCGGGCAATGTAATTAAACACTGCACGCTGATAGTGGACACCAGCAACGGCAACAACTTCAATGCCGTCTCATTATCAGCTGCTCATCTAACAAAGCAACAACAACAATAACAGAGGAAACTCCTTCCACCACCTACCAGAATTGTGTGCCGACGAGTTTGGCGTGTGAGTGCTGCCAGCGCTGCTGCAGCGAGAGTAATGTTTTCCACTTAATTCCTGATCTTGGTCCATGTTGTACGCCTCCTCCTTGCTAGACAAGTTATCGCTCATTATCAACTGCGTCGTTGTGATCACGGTTGCCACTTACAAAAATCAGATTGAGTCGAAAAAAAACAGAGCCAAATTCAGTAAAAAATCATGTGGCAACCTTGGATAAACTTGGCAAAAACAATGGTGGCAGCCATCAGGTTCCTCGGAAAACTTAATTCCCAATTTAACTCAATTTAAAAAATTTAGTTAAATTTGGAACTTGCTTTTGAAGCTAGAATTTGGAAAATTGTACTCGAATTTTTTTTTTTAATTTTTCTCGAAATTATTAAATTTTTTCTTTAATTTCTCAATTTCTTTAGCTTCACCACGCGAAGGGTGTCGTACACCAAACCAATTTTAAAATGAACTTAATTAATTTAAAAAATTTATAGTTTTCTTGGTTTTTTAAATTTGTAAATATAAGTATTTAATTAATTTTTTTAAAATAATTAATTTTATTGGAGAAATGACTTGGGACCAATTTGCTATCGATATTTTCGAGAGAGAGTCAACAAGTGAAAAGTCAACAAGCGAGAGAGAAGATATTCGATATTGTCACTATATTTGGCAGCTTGGCACTGTTGTGCCTTGTTAGGTGGGTATCGAATAGAAACATCGCTTTGGAAAATGTTGGTATTTTCGTGCGCAGCGCTGTCACTTAACAGCAGAAATGTAGTGACCCAAGTAACGTGATTTGTAGTAACAAGATAAATTACAATGATAAATCGAAACATTGTAACGATTTAATAAAATATTAAATATTTCGTATTTTGACTAACTAAATTTTATTAAAGTTTTTTAATTTATATATGGCTAAGATAGTTTTGATATGAACTTTTTAGAAGCACAGGCACACCCAGTCACTGAATCACTGAGTCACAGCTCATATCAATCATATCAAAAAGGTGGATTAGATATTTGTTTGTAATGCAGCCCTGTTTTCATGCACCGGCACGATGACTTTTACGTTTTCGTATTGAACTTTGCCGTCGTGTCGCTTTTTAGTTTTTTCTAGTCGCTGGCAGCGATTTCTTATAAATTACCTTGTTAAATAGACAGGGCAGGGTCAAAACACAAGCCACAACACACACGAAAATGGGTCTGCTAAACGCGTTGCGTGTTCGAATCATGAATTTCATGATATTCTTCTTGATAATAATCTTGTTGCCGGGTTTGCCACCGCGCACCACTTTCCCCTACAAAGACTTCACGTAAGTTGCAATCAAACAAAGCAAGTATTTTTGGTGAGCAGATAACCGGCAACGCCTTTGCTATGCAGTGTTAGTCCGCCCAAGGAACTGAAAGGTGCTCTGGAGCCCAACTTTCACCTGGAAGGTGCTGAGCGTCTTCTCGAGGGTCGCATTTATGGCCCCGAGCACCTCATTGTGCGCAACAATGAGATCTACACGGGATTGCACGGCGGTGAGATCATCAAGCTGACTGCGAACCATGTCACGCATGTGGCCAAATTCGGCCAGCCTTGTGGTAAGTGCTATCAATTATAACATGGCATAAACGTGGCCTTAATAAGAGCATCTGCTTTTAGCTGAAACCTTTGAGGAGGCTCGCTGTGGTCGTCCTCTGGGCATGGCCTTTGACACGCAGGGCAACAATCTGATCGTGGCCGACGCTTACTACGGCCTCTGGCAGGTTGACTTGACGTCCCACAAGAAGCAACTGTTGGTATCGCCGCGTCAGGAGCTGCCTGGCAAGAGCATAGCACGTCCTGCCAAACTCTTCAATTCGGTGGCTGTGAGCAAACAAGGTGACATCTACTGGACCGACTCCTCATCGGATTTCCCCCTGCAAGACTTGGTCTATACCTCGTTTGCAAATCCGTCTGGGCGGTGAGTTCATTTCTACGTTTATCAATAGGTGGTTGCTGTGAAAACCGGTTTTTGGACAATCTATTTGTCTCGGCTTTGTCTAACGACTTTCATGTTTTCTCTTTTCTTTGTTTCAGTCTATTCAAATACAATCGGGCCAAGAATGTGAGCGAAGTGCTGCTGGATGAACTCTTTTTTGCCAACGGCTTGGCTCTCAGTCCCAATGAGGACTTTATTGTGGTCGCCGAAACGGGAGGCATGCGTTTGATGAAGTATATTTTGACGGGTCCCAAGGCTGGACAGAGTGAGGTTTTCGTCGAGGGTCTGCCGGGCCTGCCCGATAACTTGACGCCCGATGCTGAGGGTATTTGGGTGCCTTTGCCATCCAGCGCTGATAGCGAGAATCCATCAGCGTTTTCGCTGTTCTCTCGCTTCCCAACTATCCGTCTGTTCCTTGCCCGTATGCTGACGCTCTTCGAGCTGCCCTTCCGCTACATCAACAGCGTGTATCCGAATAAGTTCTGCCAGCGCTTTGTGCACTTCATTGGCCATGGCGAGAGCATCATGTTGTTGGCCCCCAAGCGCAGCACGGTTGTCCGTGTGGATTGGAATGGCAACATTGTGGGATCTCTGCATGGCTTTGACAAGTCCGTTGCTGGCATTTCGCATGTCCTGGAGTTCCAGGATTACTTGTATCTGGGCTCACCATTCAATCATTATCTGGCACGCGTCAAGTCACCCAAAGCGTCCAAGCAACCCACCGTGAAGGTGCGCAATGTGCGTGTAGAGGGCGAGGGATTGGAGGCGTCTGTTGGTGCATCACCGCCAACAACAACCACCGCCAAGCCGAAGGTACAGGCGGCACCAAAGACAACCACGGCAAAGCCACAGACTACCACAACAACAACCACAACTACCAAGAAGCCAACAACAACAACAACCACTACCAAGAGGCCAACAACAACTACAACAACCACAACAACAACGCCCAAGCCAAAGACAACAACAGCCAAGCCGGCCGCAACAACAACTCCAACAACGACAACAACGCCAAAGCCAGCTACAACCACAACAACAAAGAAGAGCACAACAACAACCACAACTACACCGAAACCGGCAACAACAACAACTAAGCGCACAGTGCCGAGCAAACCGGCGCCAGTTGAGGAAGAGATTCCCGTGGACACGAAGCCGCCACAGAAGGAGAAGCTGAAGGTGATCAACAAACAAGGCGACCACGTTGAACTTTAGGCGGCATCTAAAGACAAAAACAAAAACAGAAAACAAAATCTTCATTTATAGTTTTGGCAAAAGTTTTCTATAATTTTTCCCTCTCCGATTTTGCTTGAATAATTGAAGTGGAATTATTTAGTTATTGATACCAACTAGCTAAATTGTAATTAGCTGCAAGCTTTATCTTTAGCCAAAACTGTTAAACTCCCCGGCAGCTTCTTATATGCCGCACAATTTGCATATAATTGCGTTTTGCCACAAATTGTAACAACATTCCAAAATGCTCTGAAACTACGAAACATTTCCAATTGCAATTAAGCTAATTAATTAATTATGTATTTAGTTACGACAATGATTTAGTCGTACATGTAATGATGATGCAAATGCTCATTGAATTCTCTTATTGTTTAAACATTAAACATTCCTTACATTCAAACGAAAACATTTCTTATTTATCTTGTATTGTGAGCTGTAATCATCTCTTATTTTTCCACTTAAAAGTAAAATGTTTTCTAAAAACAATAAGACTTATATTTAGTTTAAGCATTAATTATAAATAGTGAGTGAGAGGAGGAGTGTTTTGCTTTACTGCTTTAACACTGGCCGACTTGGCGGCTCCTTGGGATCCGTCCAGCTCCAGTCGGCGTAGTGTATACAACGACCGAGTTCCTCGGAGTAGAGCTGTGACTGCGGGCAACGTTGAAGGCGTGCCCGTGTGCCCTGCTTATCGCAGACCCAGAAGGTCGTGGGATCCCAGAAATTGCGAAACATGCGATTCAGCTCCTCCAGCCCCTGACAGCCGGGCTCACCGTTGTGATCATAATATTTGGACTTTTGTATGGGCAAGTGTACGGTAGCCATTGTTTTGGTATAAGCCTAAAATTAAATAGGAAATTAAGGTATTTAGAAATTTATGTGCATCTTTAAATATTTATGAATATCTGTCTGGCTGATCTTCTCAATTAATTTAGATATATTATGCTTTGTTCTTACCTCTCTGTGTGTTAAGATGTCTTTCAAATGTTCCGTTGGCAACGAACAAGAATTTCTGTTTCGTTGAGCAAAAAGAAACTTGTGTGTTTGCAGTTTCACAATTATTGTGCTTCTGATTTGTCATACCGAATCATTTCCCGTTTAAATACATTTCGCATGAACGTCGCGTCGTAACGGGAAGGGCGCGGGGATCGGGGCGCGGTTCGCCCGGTTCGCATTAGTAATGAATGCCGGGCAAACATTAACGCGACGACTGATATTTATATTTTATCTATAAAAATGCTAGCAACAATTTTCGTCGGGTTCGCTCAAAAATAATTTAACGATCGCGAATGCCGAAAGCCGCCTTGATCTTAACTGAATATGACTGTCAGTCGGTCAGTCGATCAGTCGATCGTCTGGGCGCACAGATTGGTCATACGTTCACTTGGACAGTGTCACGTGGTAATTCCGTGATCGGGGAATACGCCAAGCGAGAGTTTCTGCATGCTGACGTAAAGGGGGCAGTCAGTGGTGAAACAGAGTTGACAAGTGTGGGCAGTTGACGGGGGGATACCCTGTAATTGTTTGGAGAAAAGAAAATCCCTCGACTGGGGTAGACCCTGCAATCATATTTACACTGAAATAATAACACAGAGTGGGCAACCAACTGGAGGATATCCTGTAATTAATTAGAGAAATTAAAATAAATTGACAGTGGGTCACCCTGTAATCGTAATAATCGCATTCTGACTTAATAGTCGTAAGCCAACACTTGATTCATTAGGGATACCCTGTAATTTCTTAATGAAAATAGGATGAACTGACCAGAGTCTACTCCGTTATTTATTATTTACACACTGACATAGTTGTATACTATGATGAAACAATCATAAAATGACTTTTAGATACCTCGTAATCAGCTATAAATAGCATTCGCTCATAATTCATAATGTAAAGGGTGCAGAGAGTGGTGAAAAAACTACAGATAAAGTAGATACCCTGGGTTACATTGTAATCGGTTATCATTCAATAGTATTTATTGATTTGTAATAGATAATAAAGTGCCATAGCACCCTGTAATTCATTGAAAATTAACGATGTTGATTATTACTAAAAAGATTCCATTGCCTTTGAGTGGAATTTGTTTTCAAGCTTTCGAAGAAAAATGAAGAGGTTTTTGTAAATATTGTTAGAAATTTGTATTTACGTAGGGTGTACAATAAACTAAATTAAATCACAGCATCTCTTATAATCTCTGAGATCGCACACGTGTGTATATTGCGACAACAATAATAAAAAGTATTGTGGTCACTTTATCATACCCTATCAAGAACTCACCGCTTGCCAACAAGAGTTGGGCCTAAGTTCGTCAGACAAGTTTGAGCACTGGGAAAAGGGGTAACAAGGGGCACAAAGGTCATTGGCAGTCGTGTGATTTTTATACTCTCGTGCGTAATTGTACTCGCAATTGCGTAATTGAACTAGACAACAAATGCCAACCATTATGGCTCAGCACGTTAGATTTATGGGCTGTAATCATCCGGTTAATCTGACAGAGACAGAGAGAGAGCACGCCCAAGATGCATGTGCCAATGATGTCTAAGGCGAGCCCCTTTTTATTTGCGTGCTTACCAGTAATTTGCCCGGGGAATTGAAGCAACAAACATAAAACTTGTCTTATCAGGTTTAGGTTTCTTTTAGGAGCTCTGAAATTTTATGGATACACGTGATCGGTAAGTGGGCAGACCTACGGCGACTGACAGTTTTTAAAATGTTGACTAATTACGTCAAGGGGTATGGTAATTATCTATTGACTTTGGACACGTGGACAGCAGCTGGTTAAAGTTTCACAGCCGAAGCGTAACTGGAGCTCACGAGGCGTATGCGTAATATTCACAATTAATTAGCGCTTGTCGGCGATACAGAGTCGTGCTGTCTCTTTTTTATCTAGTAAAAAGTGAGACTTTAGACTGGGCTATTAGCTAGTCACTAATCTTACAGGGTATCGAAAGTTTGCTGCGTATAAAGAATAATTATGGCCAACAGAATTTTCACAATTTGAGCTTTTTTCATTGCTAAGCATAATTTTTGTGCTTTAATATTTGTTAGTGAATATTATTTAATTAATTAATTATTTATTATTTAATTTAGTATTTGAATAAAATTTGCCATCAGAAATATAACATTAAACAACACAATTCACATTATGTTATGCTGTTTAGGTAGTAAATTAAATCTAAATGAACTTTTTTCTTAACAAGTCATCCAAAATTCGCTGTGATGCATTTATCATTTATTTATAATTATTTTAGTCGATTGTTTTATTAACTAAGACCAGCTCTCTGATTCTGAGCTAATAATTATATTTTTTTTTGCAAAACAAATTTTTTTGACTATTTAAAAAACTATTTTGTGAGATTTAGCCAAGTTTCAAAATTTATTGCTTTAACATTTTTAGAATATTTATTAATGTGCTTGCTATAATCATTCCAATCATACATTTTTTTATTGATTAATGGTTATAGAGCAGTGGTGTCTAAAATGACAAAAGCCTATCCCATGGGATAGGAGCTTATAATTCTGTCGGCGTCGCAGCCAACACACGTACAGAGAGAGAGAGAATACGTGTGTTCTATAAATAGCACATTCTGCTGCTTGTGCTCTCACGACGCGTGTGATCGGCTTTTATTCGCTCACGAAGCATCTGATCGGCTGATGCTTTCTGATGTCTGTCGCTGACCTGCGTTCAAAAAGGAGAGGTCGTAGAGTGTAAGACTTTTAGCATACACTGCAATTAATGCTTTGCTCTCTTTGCTGCGCCAACTGTAACGATGCCACAGTTCGAATATGCTTTCATATAATTTTTTAGTGTAAAGCAGTAAAACGTTTCGTTAACTTCGTGTTTCGCTGTTACGCACACAAGCGGAATGTTTGATTGTGTGAGTTTGGACACCACTGTTATAGGGTATTCAAGTTATCAATTACGCTGGTTTCCAGATACACTTACAGAAAGTGCAATTTCTGAGAAACTTATTGGATACAATAGGTGCAGTTCTTCGAAGAAATAACGATATCAAGTGAAGGGGTCTAATTTTGTGTTGACTAGTGTAATTCGCGGCTAATCTCGTGCTGTGAGGTACCTTGAAGACGGCACTATAAACGAACTATTGACGAATTGACAATAAGAGTTGAAACTGAAGATAAGGTAGCAGACAATGAAGCTGCTCGTTTGGTGCACTTTATGGCTGCAACAAAAGGGCAACTCCCGCCAATATCCATTTTGATGGGCGGTCACGCGTCTTTAGATTCAGCGTCCATACGTAGGTGTTGCCACGCGACCTGCAGGACAATTGATAATGTAAGGATGAGAGATGGTCAGCTTAGGGGTCATTCACCATTCACCTGGTCTTATAGAGCGGACACTCGTAGACCCGCTGAAGTTCCTGCTTCTCCTGGACAATGGATTTGATGTAGACAACAGGCATGGCGCAGAGCAGCTCCTTGGGATGCAGGGCAACAATAGAGTTCAATTGACAATCCCAGCTGGCGCCGTCCAGATAGAGTTCATGCACAAATGCGCCCTCTAGCGGTGGTAATCTGTAAAGCAGATAATCAAATAATGCTTCAATTATTGTTTCTATCACTAAAATCTTGACTTCAATACAGAGGGAATATAATCAATCATGAACTAAACAAAGATTTTTAAATAAGTTGAACTTTTATTAAATGATTATATGTATTTAAATTCAAATATTTCTTAAATCAATATTTTTTTTAAGGCTTAAGAAATCAGGAAAAATGGAAATGCAATTGAGAATAATAAGGTATGAACCAAAACTTCTCCAAAAGTTTGGAATTTTGCAGCCTTCAATGATTCAAAGGAGGATATCAAACCGAAAAGAATACCGGCATTTAGGATTTTGGTTATCGGTTACGCAAAATTTGTATAAGTCGGTTACGTAACCTTTGCCAGTTTTTAATTATTATTCAAAAAATTAAGATCTTTTAATTGAGTTCAATATATGAATTAAATTAACAGAAATTAACCGTTATGCATGAATTTCTTAACGGTTATTTCGGTAGGAATAATTTCGGTCTTTGGGTTTCAAAAAAATAAAAAAGTTTTGTTTCGGTCACGGTTTCAGTTACGGTTATAAATTTCAATCGGTTAATACCGGTTAACGGTTACGGTTTAATCCCTGGTTCAAAGTAATAAGTATTTTTCTTACGTCACGTCGTCCTTCTGTTTCTTGGTGACATCGCAGCTGATCAGCATGCGATCGAGGGGAAGGTCATGTTTCCTCGCACGATCCTGCATGATGGCCGTGAGAAAGCTCTGCGGATTGAAGAGTCCACCCAGCCAGATGGCGCAGGGCAACTTGAAGTCATTGAGCCAGCCCGCGAGCTCCTTGATGCGGTGCAAGAGATCGGCAAACCAGCCTTGGAGGCCCAACATGCTGGGATAGGCCAACTGTGCCCAGGCGAATGGCACGTGATCATAGAAGATGGCGTAGTCCAGACGCTCCATTTCCTGTGTGATGGTCAGCTCACCCTTCAAGCCAAGCATCAACTCTCGGAGGGATCGTTTGATCTCACGGATGAGAGCATTCATGCGTTCGCATTCCTGCAGGGCGACGACCACAAAGGGCGTCTTTCTCTCCACGCGATTGAGCAGCGCCTGGAGGTTGAACTCATCCTGCAGCTTGTCGAGGAAGTCATCGATCATGATCTTCACGAGCTCCTCCCGCGGTGCGCCACAGTGTGTGCTCAGCTCGGATTCCCGGGGCTGCAGCTCAAAGATCGTGCGCAGCAGTTGCTCCGAGGCGCTCGTCAGGAAGCCAATCTCTGCATTGGGATGGAGTCCATAGAGCAGTGGGGATTCTTCGGGTAGCATTTCCGTGATGTAGCCATGGTAGCCCTCGAATTCGAGATTCGGGGGTGCCGGGAAGCCGGGACAGAGCTCAAAGTCACCATCGATGAGATCCTGCTGCAGCAGCTCTTCCAGAAACGTCTGGCAGAGGCGTCTGTCCCAGTCGTCGGTGATGTGGCCGCCGTACATGATCTCGCCGAAGAGATAGCGCAGATCCTCCCATGGTATGCGATTGCTGCCCTCCAGATAATTGTGCAGCACATTCGCCGATATTGTCAGATCGCCCACATTGAATGGATACACCTTGTTCCAGCCCTGGGGTCCGAACTTGCGACGTTCCCCCGCCACGGCATGGAAGTAACAGAGGGCAAAGAGTATAGACTTGAACTCCGCCTCCTGAGTGCAGGTCTCTAGGGTCTCCTGGGAGAAGTTATCCCAAGCCTTGTGCAGATTGGCGGCCATCCCAGCTGGAGGCTCATTGACCACCTTCAGCGAGGATTCGAGCACTCCCTGCGGTATGACATGGTACTGGGGATCGGGAGCGGGCTCAGCGCTGATGAACAAACGGAAATTTGACTCTCCTTGAGTCTCCGACTGCAGCACAATCCGCTCGATGAGCTTCTCCAGCGTCGGCAGCCAGTTGACCACCAGATGGATGTTCTGGAGTATTACCCACTGCTGACCCGATGACAGAGCCTGCTCGATGGCCTCCTCGGCCAGCAGTTCCTGTCCCTGGCCCAGGGAGATGTTGATCAGCGTGCCGGCATCCGCATGGAACCCGTGTTGTTGTCCAAAGCGTTCCACGTCGCGTATGGGATCGACGCCCGGGGAGAGTATGAAGAAGGCAGGCGTCGCCGCATTCAGCTCCTTGAAGATGGCCACAAACGGAGGCGTCTGCACCTCGGCATAAGCCCTTCCCATTGTCTGCTCCACAAACTGGGCCATGGCATAGGTCATCCGGTCCGGACGCAGGGCTCTCACAATGCACAGTTTCTGGAGGGGAGTGCGATGCTTCCACTCACCCGGAAACTGTTCCCGCTCCGGCGTATCGCTGGCCATGAACTTACGCCAACGCTTCGTATAGTTCTCCATGTCCTTGTCAATGCCATAGAAGTGTTCAATCAGCGCCAATGATTTGATGCCGCCCCAGGCACTGCGACCCACAAAATCCAATGGCGAAAGCGTAGTCGGATCATGCGGATAACGCAGCAGAAAGTCCGTCTCATCCTTGGCCACCTGCTCGGCGGCAATCATAATGCGCAGCGTCAAATGGGAGCTAAACGTCAGCTTATCCGCCTCGAAGAGACCACGCAGGGTATAGCGGTAGGTCTGCAGGGTAATGGAGTCCACCAAATGGAGCACACGCTTCTCGAAGCTCTTGCAGTCCGGGGCCACGGCAATGGCCTGGCGAAAGACATGCATAAAGGACTTCAGCGAGAACTTGTAAATCGGATTGATTCTATTCAGATCCGTGAGCACGAAATACAAAATCGCAGCACGTTTGGCGGCAGCTCGATAAATATTCCTGGTCTCATCGATTTGCAGTGTGGTCAGGTGCGCCTCCCGCACCTTGCATTCAATTTCATCCACCGTTCGCTTCGTGTTCTCCAAGTTGAGGACCAAAGCATGATCCTCCAGCACATTCTCGCCGGCTGAGGCCAGTCTGGCCAACAGTTCATCCTCGAGTGCTTTTAGAGAGATTTTGAACATGTTCTGCTGCAAAGTGACCTCGGTTTTCATTTGCTCCAAGTCCGGACGCTCAATTTTGACCACTTCCGCCAGCAGCTGCTCCTCGAGGCCATCGGGTGTCACCGTAAAGTTAATAAGTGTCGTCTGCGCCTGCATTTCCGGCTTGTAATGCGGATTGGCCAGCTTGGTGTGCAATATCAGTCGGAAATTGGCATTGAACTCCATTTCCTTTTCGCCAATGCGCAAATAACGTCCCTTTTTGATCAGGGCCCGACTGAGAAGCGGCTCCAGCACCGTGTCCATTGTCTCCTCGATTTGCTCAATGAGCACCGTGTCGCCGCGTGAAATGGACTTCTCCAGTGCCTCCAGAAATCCACGCTGAGAGAGTCGCAGCACCACCAGAGTGGCTCCAAAGCGACTCTTGATCCATTTAATGCCTTGACTAAGAGGAAAAATATTGATTATTGCGAGAATGATTAAAGTAAATCAGAGAAGAAATTAAAGCCAATTAAATATTGTATAATAAGCTAGAAAACAATATTAAAATTTGAATTGAAAAACTATAGGTTTAATTACACAGGAAATGGAATAAAAACTTTAGGTTTTTTAATTTTTTGTTGTTTAAAAATAGTTTTAAAAAAGGGCTACAATTAAAATAAAGCACTATAGACAAAAGTCGAAGCGTAACAAAAATATAAAGTAATTCTTAAATATATAATTTAAGAAATTGTAAAATGCTAATGCTAAAGAGAGTCGAAAACAGATTTTTTTTTACAGAAAATTGTATTAATTAAGAGCTTAAAATAAAACAGAACAATACAGACAAAATGCGTCAACAAAAATTAAACAATATTTAAAAATGTAATTAAAGCAATTTAAAAAGTTGAGGGGAATTTAAAAAAGACTTTAAAAAACTCAAGCAGACCAATAAAAAATAAGAAAATAAAAGCTATAGTCTAGAGTTGATTAATATTGGGGCCTCTAGTTAAAAATCCCTTCGAGAGGCTTCATTTACAGCTGTGGATCAATCATCAGTGGCCAGCGTGTTGAATGCTGCAATATTGTCGCATTCTCCGTGGACATGCCATCCATGGGCAATCCCTCATTGTTCCAAGTGGCAATTTGTGCATCGTCCGACAACAGCGTCAATGGATCGACGCCCTCCGTGTGCGGAATGTGAGGCTGGCAAAATGAAAATGGAAAGGGAAAGCCGGATGGCTCAAGTTAAGGTCACTTAGCCAAGCGTAAATATGTGGCAAGTACTTACATCCATTTTGCGAAAACTCGGCAGCCACATCTTCTGCTGCAGTTCCTCACGATAGCGACGCGTGAAACATCCCACGTACGACAGGAACGAGGAAATTAATAGTATATCACCCGGTAGAGTGCCAATCTTTGCCTGTAAACTAAGAGAGCAAGACAATACGACGTTGTTAACTTGAGGCAATCCTTCCTTGCTCCGCCCTTTAGAATGGTGCCAGCATTAATCCCCCACGCTTAACGCCAGTAAATTGTGCTTGTATAAATTACAAGTGCTGCAGGAAACTGAAGGTTGCTTCACTTCGTGCATTCATTGCATTTGAATAGACGGGAAATTGAAAAAATAATAAAGCTGACAAGAATATACAACGAGGACAGCTCAAGCAGTTTGTCAGATAATTAATTATGTATAAAAGACGGCTTTTCCATTTTTAACTTTAAGTAACACTCACTTATGCGACATTACCAGAAACTAATTAAATAACCAATTTCAGAATAAATTGGAGAAATAGTGTAGCATACTTTTAAGCGAAGCAGAAACACTTTTATATGCGCGCCTAGAAGTAGGCAAGAAGAAGACAAACTTTTTAGCAGATTGATATCGAGAGGCGATTATTTAAAATTTCATTAAAAGTTGGAAATTCTAAATGCAATGTTTAAAGTTCTAAAAGCCAATAAAAATATTTAAAGAAAGCAAACGAAACGCATTGATCCGCCCTCGTAAGCTGTAGCCAACAACATGCTGGCAAGTTTATCGACAAAAACAACATCATCTTCATCTTGAGCTTGAATTTCTCAGTTGTCTTTGCAATTGAGCCGTGTACTTCGTTGGACAAGTAGATGTATAAATTATTAGAAATTGCTGGATGCCAACAACTCTTATTGAAATATTTGAGATGGACGAGCCAAATAGTGAAAGGGGTAGAGTCTCGTAATTGAGCTCCATTCTGGGCAGGGAAAGTGGACTTTGCTAACTTCTAGATAGCTCAAATGATTTATGTTTAAATTCTAAATGTTGGTAATTGAATAACATAAAACTATGCAAATGCGTACCATTAATATCTCTATGTACAATGTACATAGTACATGTATGAGTGATTGTGAATTGTAAAATTTAAATAATTGTTTTTATAGAAATATTCTGATAAATGTTGTTAAAATACCTGTCAAGTGATATAAGAGCATTCCCATTCAAACACAGAAAATTTATTTAAAAGACAGCTTCGCAATGTCAAAAGAAACCATAAAACAATACCAAGTTAACTGAGTGTGTGTGTGTGTGTGTGTGTGTGGAGTACATGTGAAGCTTTAGTCAAATCGAAATTTATATGCAAGTCATAACGGTTCACGCACACACACACTACAACTCACAACACATAATAGAACTGCAAGCAAACAATATTTTCGACTGGTTTTTACAGCTGGTCTTCTTCTTTATTGTTTGTGCTCTCCTTGTTGTTGTTGTCGAATGCAAATTATATTTTCATAAATATTTGAAAAGACTCTCGTTGAGTAACATTTTGAGCTCTGGTATTGGGCCATAGAGTCCTCTATTTGACTGAAACTGTTGCTCCTTTGTCAGTGCTTTGTTAGCATATTACTTTCGTGTATTTTGCCTGGTACAGACAGACAGGTGAACGAAACTCTCTGCAATCTTTGTCAGATCCTTTCGACAGTTTTCATAATTCAATACGGTCTCACAATAAATGTACATTCCAGATACCTTCTGGCGATTGAACGAGCTGTGTGTGCGGCAGATTGAATAGTTTTACGAGAGTATGTGTAAATTTTTGCTGATATTTAAATGCAAAGTATTGCATACCGAATGCTGCTATGGTTCATCCTACAAAGCTCTATCATCTTGCACTCAATTGAATTTTCATTGTGGCCCATGGGCCTCATGGTCTAAAGGTGTGTGACACATTGACCGATTGTTATTGACATTTTTGCATTTGAGTTTGATTAGATTTGCTAGCCACATTGAAATACATATGTGGTTATCGCTCGTAAGCGGATATCAAATCGTATTGTATGTAATCGTATTTAGCACATGAAATGTCACTCTTTCTTGTCTGAATCCATTCTTAACGCAGTTGGAAAAAATCAAGTTTAATTTTATACATTTGTGTGTTCAGCCTGAAAGCATGCTTTAAAGAGTATCGAAATTAAAATTTAGTGTTGTGACATGAGCGAGGATTAAGTGTTGCATACTTTTCGGCGGCTCTAAAAAAGCTTTTAGCCTGAGATCAAAAAAAACTGATGCCCTGTATATATCAACTAAAAAGGGTATGAGGAATTAATGTGACTATCAAAATCATTCAACTATTGTCGATTTGGTCACGTTTCTTAGTCGGTAAATAGACAGACACTGAGCCCTTGGAAACTAAGATTTTCCCTTTCATAATTTGATTGGAAGATTTGCTTACAGGATATTTATTCGTCAGGCACTTGCTGTTACTCCTGTTGATACCATCTCTTAGTGACATTCGCTTTGATTTACGGGATTGAAAGCACAAAAACAGTTCCAACTTTAATACACGTCAGCTTTAATGTAAGAATAGTTTGGCGAAATTTAATTTGCGGCACCTCCAGCAATTTTCAAATATTTTAGTAACAATCAATAAAAACAACTATAAAAAAAGCTAAAAATAAAATTTTAAGCAACCAATATAAGATTAAAAGACGTGGAAGCAAAGCAGAAAAGTTTAGAAACATTTTTTTTATACATTTTCTTTATACATTTTTTTAATTATTGGTCACAATTTTTGTATTCCAAAAGTAAGAGAAGTGAAAGCCTAAATCAGAAGAATTTAAATGACTTTGAATGTATTGATTTATTCCAATTAATAAATTTTGTTATCTTTGGTATTTTGAATATAATTTGCCAAACTTCTAATTGTTCACATATTGCGACGCATTTCAAAATCTCAAGAGTAAGTTTTAATTAACTAAATTATATTGACACTCCTTGCAACATTCTGTTGAAGTTGCCGTAATCCGCCTGCAACTCCAATTAAAGCTGAAGCTGCAGCAATAATTTCGATCAATCTTAATTGCAGAGTTTAATCGCATTTTGGGGCAACTCGTTGCCATTACATGGGCTAAGTGCTGCAAGTGCAAAGCTCAGAGGAGTCGCCTGCCTGCGATGCAGCTTATTTACTGTTGTCACAAATAAATGGCGGCCAGTTCATTGGCTGCGACAGTGCGCAATTTGTACAATTGGCAACAGCAGTGGTTGGTGGTAGGTGGCAAAGGTGCTTGGGTTGGGGAAAGGGAGAGTGGGAGTGAGGGGCACTTGCTGGACACCAAATGAGCGCAAGTAAATAAAATTTACGGCCTTTTGTTACTGCGGTGGCCCGCAAGTGTGCGAAATGCCGTCGCAGTTCGTTCCCCCCAAAAAGCGGACGGGAAAGGAGCCGAGAAAAGCAATTAAAGCGATTGCGGGCACACACAAAATGTAAATTAAATTTAATAATTGATGGCACATAAATGCGACTCTCAGTCTCACTGTCTCACCTCTGTACGGACTCTCGCCAGCGGACATTCTCGTTGGCCAGACCATTGACCAAACGATGCGCCAGATCGATGGTGAAAGACGTCTTGTCCGCTTCCCGTTGGCACTTTTGCTTTTCGGCCACGGCATGCTCGAACTCGGCCTGTATCTCGGCCAGTTTGTCCTGCAGATTGTTAATTTTCAACTTGAGATACTCCAGACGCTCACGGGCCTCGAACAGCTCCTGCTGAGAGTCCTGCAACGCCTGCTGCTTAGGACCAACTATGAGGAAGACCTGGTGATAACGATGCAGATTGATAACCCAGGCACAAAGGCCAGCTGCGGCCACAGACTTTTGCACAACCTTATCCGGATTGAACTCCGGATCCTAAATGAATACACACAAGAATAACGGGTGATTTAAATTCTATTAAAGTTTTAAAATATAACAGAACCGATCTACCGATAGAGCACTCTCTGAAATTAACTTTTTAAAAATAACATAATATACTCGTATAAGAAAATCGAGATGAAAATCTAATTTAAAGATTCTCAACAACGAAATGAGTTGAATGAATGAATTAATATTTGAATCGATGGACCTTTAGTATTCATACGGTTCAAGCTTTATGAGAAATTGAATAAACTTTTATTTTTAATTTTTCATAAATCATAAACTTTTGAATATAAAAATTGAAAATAAAAATTAAATGTAAATATTTATTTATAAAATAAAAATTAAATGTAAATATTTATTTATAAAATAAAAATTAGAAATAAATATTTCATTAAATTAATTAAAATTTTTTAATTTATTTTTATTTAGATAGCAAAATAAGATTTTTCTATTAATTTTTTCGTTACGTTCCTTGATTAATTTGCAAAGCAAAGAGATTAATTAACTTTTCTCAATTAATCGATAAAGTCGATACAAGAATGAAATTGTCTTTACAAGTAAATGAAAGTTTTCGACTTTCAATTAAATTTTAAGCGATTTAGATCAAATTGTCTAAGAAATATATGAGTACTCGTATTGTACCTTTAGATACTCCTGCAGGGTTTCAATGATATTCGGATGTATGTTGTCCTTGTTGTAGTTGACCAAATCGCTAAGAAACTGATCCACCCGCACCATCATCAACTTGGCCGTCTTCCAGCTGCGATCCCGTGGTATTTTACCATTCGTTGCCAGCAAGACCATCACAGCAGCACATACATTAATCACAGCCTTTGGCGGCGAACCAAAGGATTTCAATTCGGTGAGATTGTTCTTGTTCAGAGTATTGAGTGCCGCCTGGGCAGCGACCAGAGCCGGTTGGGCCTGTCGCAAATCCTGCTCACACAGTTTGGTTTTAATCGAAACATCCTCCTCGATGATGCGCACACGTTTCTCCTCCTCGGAGGCCGTGAAGCGTTCACGCTTCACCTTTTCACTCTCGGCGCTAACAATTCCAATCAGCTTGTCGGCAGCCGCATTTTTGGCAGCCAGTTGAACCTCCTGGATGGCCAGTTGATGCTGCGTGCGGGATAAGCAAAAAACTTAATCTTACTCTTGCTTGTTTCAAACACAAACTCCAACTCGAACCGAAACTGAATTGGAGAACAACTTTAAAACTTTGCACTGACTACAGTAAACTAATTAAAGCTCTGGCACGCTGGCAAAATATTGACAAGGTGCAACTTTTTCGCACAAATTGCGGGCGTACAATATAAACACATATGCGTATCTGTGTATGTACTATATATTTATATGTACCAATACTTATGTCTTATTATATTCGTGCGAGTATTGAATGTCCCGGTGGCGCAGCACATGAAAATTGAAACCGACGTCTGTTCTTTTATTAACCTGCTCTCATTGAAAATGTGCAAAAACGGGTATTATAAATTTGTGCAAATGTAAGCAACATAAAGACAGTAGATACTTTTGTAGCTATATTTTTTTTCATCAATATTAACTATAAATGGGAGAGTTGTTGTTTTTGTTTTTTTTTTTTCGCTATTCGTTCGAGGGTATTTTATAGCTGAGCACTCTCGTTGCCGTTCTTATATGGATTTTTTCTCTTTTGACTTTTTTAATACAAACGAATTCAATTAAATTCAATTAGTTTAAATAACATTTGGTGTATGTTCGTTTGTACGCTTCGAAGTGAACTTTTTGTTTAGCTCACCAAATAAATACGATTGCTTGCCATTGCGTATACGCGGCGTAACCGGAAACGGCACTCAGAATTCAAAGAGTGCGAGTTGTTGGTAGGATGCTCAACCTGGCTTTCACTCCCGCCATTCTTCCTCCTCTCTTCGTTTTCCCTTGTCAAATGGACAGCAGATTTGCTGTAACAACAATTCAATTAAGCGCGCTAATTGAATGCCAGACACTTGGGGTCGAATAACGCAGTGTCGATTTAACGAAACAAAAACAAAACAAAAATGAAAATAGAGCACACTGTCATATACTCATTTCGTATGTATGATGCGACTGCTTTACAAAAAACATTAAAGCGGACCAAATGGTTTTGTGCAAGAACAATAATCGACTGAATTTCAACTTTTTTAACAATATAAAGAACCAAATAAATAAGCATCTTTCTTTGTTTTTCATGATGTGGCATTAAGGCAACTGTTTAATATATTCAATTAAATTTTAGTTACATTTTATTCCATTTTCGGTTTCATTTTTGTTCTGATAACATAAAATAAAATTGAAATATTATTGAAATAATTTTAGGAAACATCTTTCTTTGCTTTTTGTGAGATGAACGAACTGTACAATTTTAACTTTTGTTTCATTGGGGCTACCTTTTCTTTTCACTACTCAAAACGAGAACCTTTTTTAGACTACACTCATGATGGAAGTGACTACATATATCACTTATACTAAATTGATTTATTATGTGAATTAAAAAAAAGGACCTCTTTCAGTTTTTCTGTAAGTGAAACTAAGAGCACTGTTTAAATAAAATTATGGTATGCAAACATTCGTTGCAAACTCTTTGTCATTCACTCACCTTTAGGGTGTCGACCTGGCGGGCGCATTCGGCCAACTTGGCCATGCCGCTCTGTAGGCGGGAGATGCGTTGGGCGAACTCGCCGTTTTTGTCAACCAACAGTTTGCGGTAGAGGAAAATGTATTCGAGAAATGTTTTCGGTGTCGTGTAGTTGTAGCGTTTTTCATTCTGCAGATAAATTTTCGATATCTGATTCACCGTACCGTGGACGTAGGCCATAAAGCAGCCGATGGGCGGTATGAGTTGCGGCTGTGAATGAACGTGATTCGGTTTCATTCTGTCTATGAACTGCTTACATGAGTGTACGTTCATTGTCTCTGTGTGTTGTATGTTTGTGTGTGTGTGTGTGTGCCGACACCTATAGTGTCCATTGTGACAGTTTAAAGTTGTAAATTGTAAATTGTGCACGGCAGGCGTATAAATAAAGCCGAGTGTGACGTTACCTCCAAAATGTCACTGATTTCGTTGAGAAACTTTTGGGATACGGACTCCAATGCGCTTCTGGGCCACTCATGGAACCAGTCAATGGCCGTGCGACTGATAATGGCCGGGAATTTTCTGGCCCGTACGCGTAATGTTTGACCAACTGGTGAGAAACAGAGCACAACTTTCAGGAGACGTCGCACTTTCTCCACAAAATAACGCCAGCAATTCTCTTTGGTGTCCAGAGTGCCACTCTGCTTCACCTCATTACGAATGCCATTAATGATCGTCTCCAGTTGATCGTCGTTGAAGAGTTCAGGTATCTCACCCGAGGCCAGCAAATCATTAATCAGCATTAGTACGGACTCTTCGGGCAGTTGGGCATCGGATATAAGGAAAACAGACGCCACATTCTTGAGTCCCACTTTCATGTAGAGACTGGCAATCTCATCCCTCATGTCGAGCAGACCGAAGCCGCGTTTGATTTGAATTTGAGAGACACTCAGCGATGAGATAAAGGCGGCCAGGCGGGCCAGGGTCTGTTTTCCTGAACCTCCGACGCCAATGAGCAAAGCATTTCCACGCGGACTCTCCAGAATGCGGTTGATGCTGAGAAAGGGAGGATTAAGATTTAGGCAGCCGTCAGACAAACGATTTTTCAGATACACTATTTTTGTCAACTTGTTTAGAGTAGAGGTGGAGAACTATCGATAGTCGGTGCCATCGATAGTCGACGATAGTAATTTGAAAACCATCGATAGTCGAAGATAGTGCTATCTAATTACATAAGAAAATAATAGCTTTTTATATATATTTGGAGAGGTCATTTAAATTCCGTTTGAATGATGCAAAACTTTCCTTAACCCATTAAGTATCCATTAAAATTTTCGAATTTTTGTAAACATCTACTTTTTTAACTTTTTTCCTCGGTCTCAAAACAAAAAATGTTTTCATGCAAAAATTAGTAGTTTTTATGATTTTGAAAAATTGCTAACAAGGCACTTGTTTTATGAAAATGAGGAAAAAGGGGTAGAAATAGTAATTTTTAGGAATTTTTAAACTATCGATAGTACTTCGGGAACTATCGAATGTGGGTAGCTGCTATCGATGGTAGCTCGATAGCGCCCAACCATCGATAGTGCTATCGATAGTTCTCCATTTCTAGTTTAGAAGAAGGTGAGAAGAAAAAACCGATGGTATTTTGGTTTAAAAATTGATACGAATAATGTGAATGGCCGGTTAAAATGGTCAAGGAGTCGATGAAAAGTGGTCGTCTGGCAGCAGCTTTAAGAAAATACTCAGAAAGGGAAGTTAGTTATTTCCTTACCGACATATGTGTATCATGGCGTCTTCGAACAGCACCAGATTCATGTATCCCACAATGTCATTGTAGCTGGACTGCGCTTCCAACAGCAGCTGGTAGAGGGACTCCCAGCTCTTGAGCGGCATATACTTCTGATCCACCAGCGATTGCGCAAAGTGACTGTAAATCAAAGGCTCCGCAAACACAAAGTCCTCGTCAAAGTCCTCGAAATCCTTTTTGAAGATATCCCTTATCGAAGACTTGAACGACTTAATGTCATACTGATCAACCAATCGATCATGATAGACCCGATAGGCCTCGTGGACATACAATCTCATCAGCTCGGCGGGTTTGCTGCAAACTGTGCCACCGTAGCTGCTGCCTGCACCACCCGCGGCAACTGGAGCACCCACGCTATTCATGACACCCTGGTAGATGTTCGTCAGATCCCGCAGATTGAAGATGTAGTGAAACTTGATGGCAGTCGGCAAAAAGGCATATTCCACACGACGATGAAGGGCGATGCCCACCTGCACCAAAAGATTGCCGATTGATCGAATTTCCTTGCTAAAACCCTGTGCTGGCTGCTCCAGGTGATTGTTCAGGATGCTGCTGTATATGTAGTGCAGCATCTCCTCGCCAGGTGACGCCACAGAGAACACACAGAAATGTCGCTGCAGTCGCGGATCGATGGTGAAGGAGCCCGCAGTGGGATTCATGCAGGCGGCAAACTGACAGTGACGAATGTCCTTCAGCTGTAGCCTCTGGCGATCATACCTGGAGTAAATAGAGGGGAAGATATTGGGAAATAACCAGGCTACTCTATAATGCTGCAATATAACCGAAATTTTAGAAAATTAGAGAACGGCACTTTTGATACTATCTATTGTGTCATTGGCGGTAACATAGAAATTTAATGGATGTTTAATAAATAATTTGTTTTAAAAAACAATAAGACAAATTTTGAATAAATATTAGACCAACAAAGAAAGCTAAAAAAATTTGTGGGCGCATAAAGAACTTAAAAAAAGTTTTAATAAGTTCTGATTTAGGTTTTGGTTTATTGATTACGCAAAATTTTAATATATCAGTTACGTAACGGTAATTGGTTTTAGTATGTCGCGGTTTCGAAATAACGGTATGAAAATAATGTTAAAGAAACTTAAACTTTTGAGATCTATACATAAATGAAAAAGGAGCAAAAGTAAAAATTAAATTTTGTTTTAAAAAGAGATTTTAAAAAGACACCTTAACAAAATAATTAAATTTTCTGTTTTTATACCTAAATCGGTTTAATAACGTTTATTTCGGTTGGAATAATTTCGGTTTTTGGGTTTCTTTTCTCTCAGTGCACTCACCATTGTCTGTAGTCCATGAACTGGCGCATAATGGTATGTGGCTGAACTGTGCCATAGGCATCCACCTCGGGCATGTTCAGGTCATTGACAAAGTAGATTAGTCGTCGCTTTGGTCCGCTGGGCGCATAGCAACGTCCGGATTTCTTCTCGAGCGGACGGTCTAGCATCTTCTGGAATATCTCAGATGTGGTATAGAAGTTGAAGTGCGTGGCCTGCACTGTGGTCAACAATGGTGTCGAGGAGGACGACTTCCGACGCACGTTGGCGTTGACGTTGTCAGCTGCCTGTTGTTGTTGTTGCTGTTGCTGCTGTGACTGGCTGTTGTTGTTGCCACTGTTGCTGACAGCTGTCACTGCAATTTCAAGGAGCTCCTGTGCGCTGGCATATTTGCTGAAGAGCTCACGGAAGATGGCACCCTTGCCACAGCCAGAGCTGCCCACCAGCATGCAGGCAAGATTGCGGTCGATAAGCAGCTTGAGGAAGTAGGCCAGCCGTGTGGTCTCTGCAGTTGAAATGAGCACGTTCTGTGTAACGAAAGGCTTTGTTCACATGATTAGTTCAACAATGCTGTGGAGTAGGTCAAGCACGCACCTGCAATGGCTGCTCAGCATCGATTTGACAGTCGAGTTGCTCGTGGGCGGCCAATTCGGACCAACGTTGGAACTTCAGTGTTTGCACATTAAGTTGATAGTCAAATACGGTGCCCTGGCTGGGCAGCTTAACGTCCTTGAACTCCCCCGTCCACCACTTGTGCAGCTCGCGTTGCCAATCAATAATTGTATCCTGATGCAATGCGGAGCCAAAGCTCCACAGCGTCACATACACAAAGATCGTCTCTAAGGCCAGCTCAGCGGACTCATGTGACAGCTCCACATGGTGCAGATTGTGTCCACCGACCGAAGCACCCCCTCCACTTCGACTTGACCCCTCGTCGGCCATTTGGTCGGAGTCCAGCAGACACTCGAGCAGGTGACACGTCATTTGTATCATGGCCATGTCTGTGATGGGCGTAATGCGGCGAAAATCCCGCTGCTTTTGCATCAGACTCGGAAAATACTTTTCGAAGAGCGTCGTCAGAATTCCGCGCTCGATCATGTTCACACGGGACTCCAGCCAGGAGGAGACATAGCTGTGCGGAAGGTAATTAGTTTATTATTTATTAAAGAACTGGACTCCTCTCATTATGTTAATTTCAAGAAATTGTGACAAAGTGCCATAATGACAAGCTTTATACGACTTGTACATGTAGAATGTTAAATAAATTAAGTTGAAAATAAATAAAAATCTACATCAGTTTAGAATTTATATATATTAACGACAACAACATCGAGAAAGGCAGTTTCATTCGCCTATCCGGGTTGTTATTCTATGATATTCACTTATTTCAATAGCTTATAATAAAATTATGTTTAACGACAAAAAAAAATTTAAAAAATCAGTAAAGAAGGAAAAAACATTAAACCAATTGCGAGTAGTACCTTTAGTTTAAATTTATAATTTAATTTTTATAAAGGAATAAAAAGTAAAGAAATAAATTAACGAGTGAGTTTTTTAAATAATCGGAAAAACTTCATAGTTTGCGAGTATATCCATTATGCAAATTAGAACTTTAAAAAATAAATCTAAAAATTAAAAAGTATGTTTTTAAATTATGGAAAGAGCTTAATAATTTTCGAGTAGATCTTTTATTTAAATTTAATATTTTAATTTTAAAAAGTAAAGAGAAACATTTAATGTATATTTTTTAAAAAGGGAAAGAACTTCATTATGTGCCAAAAAGAATCAATGAATCTAAGTCTTGCTTAAGGGAAAGAGGAGTTTATATCATAGCTGATTAATAAGTAGAGATAATTAATACCAAGAGATAGATAGATAGATAAAATGAATACATAAAAAAAACATTAAAAATGGTTTAAAATTTTGTTCTTTTATTTTGGTAAATAAATAATAAGTAAAATAAATAAATAAAATACAAATTGTCCTTTATTTCGATTCAACTCACGGCGACCAGCCCAGATCCTGTGGATTGATGTACAATATGCCCGCTCTGGAGACCGTAGCAGGAGTCGCCGCCTTGAGGTGTCCCACCTCGAAGAGCAGACGCATCTCCCGCTTCAGCGAGATGCGTTCGTTGCTGGCCAAGGTCAAGATCTTGTTGTCGTCCATCAAGGTGTTGAGACTCTCGATCCACATGGGATCAATGTCGCCATCGAGCACAATCCACTTGGGATTCCCCGGCGGCATGTTGGCCTGTTCTCGCATAATAGACGAAAAGAGTCCGTCCTTCCACTCCCGTGTCGTGGGATTCACAATGCCAAAGAGCTCGTCATTGGACAGAGCCTTCGGATTGAGCACATGACAAACCGGCTTTAGCTTCTGTATGCGATAAGTCTCTCGCAGAGTTTGCCAGATCTTCGTTTTGCCCGTGCCCGCATCGCCAACGATGAACACGGAATGACGCACGTCGAGCAGCTCCTGGAGCTGTACGACCTTCATGAGGAATCCCTCCTCGGGCTGCAGCTTAATTTCATTAACCGCCCGTCGTATGGTTTTCTCAAACTCAAAGACACGCTTCCGTGGCACATCCAGGGCGGGAAAGAGGTCACCGATGAGACCCATAAATATGGGCACATCCTCGGTAACAATCTTGGGTATGTTAAAGTCACGCAGGGCGCGCATTAACACCTGATCCTCGGGCCTGCTGTGGTCATCGCGCTTCAATGTGCCAGCCACCACCAGCACGGACTTGATGGCCCGGAGTCCCCAATCGTAGTGATCCTGCTTGGACAGCAGCTCCTTGCACAGAGTGTACAGGGTGATAAATTTGCGTGCCAGCAGACGGGCATCCTGGAAGCCCTCGGCCATTAACATAATCTCACAAATCAAAGCAAAGTCCGGCACTATCATGGCGCACGGGCGAAACAATGTTTTCAGATTCTCCGGCAGTTCCGTGCGGCCGGCATAGCCCGGATTCATGGTGATAAAAATGCCAACCGACGGCTCCAGCGAGATGCGTTCGCCCATAAAGATAAATTGGGTTTTATGCATCTGTAAACAGCAGCGGCAACATCGTGGCAACAACGAGGCAACATCGAGGCATCGAGGCATCCGTGCCCGGAGAGAGAAATGTAATCAATGTGCAGCATGGTAAAGAAGTGAAAGAAGGTAAAATCAATTTGCAAACGTTTCTCCATCTTCTCCTCCTCCTCCTTCTTCTCCTTCTGCTCGACAACCTCGTCGTCATTGCGGTCACACCTTTATAGCCTCCTGTATGGTCTTCACCTGGACTGCCACCACGGAGAGGACCTCCACGCAGATGCGATTGAACTCGTCAAAGCATCCCCATGCGCCGGTCTGGGCCAGACCTTTGTAAATGTTGCCGCAAGATTTGTAGTCCATTTGCTCCGAACAGTTGAAGACATAAACCATTACGCCCAGCGCTCGGCCCAGGTCCTTCGTTGTCTCCGTTTTCCCCGTGCCCGCCGGTCCAGCAGGTGCTCCGCCCATCACCAGATGCAGTGACTATGCACACAAAAGGAGAGAGAGAGAGAGAGAGAAAGAGAAAGCGCGAGTATGCAAATTGCATACGCCATTTATTTTACACTAACGAGTTGTTTAATTTAAACACAAGCCAAATTGCCATAAAATCAACACCAAATGCACGCAAATTAAAGTTAGTCCAGCGTTTCCACTAATTGCCACGTAATATACCCGACTCCGACTCTCCCTATCAATGTTTGCACAACCTATCATAATATTTGCAAAGCATTTTGTTTTATCCGTGTATTTATAAAACAATTTCAGTAAATTGATTGTAGGTGAAACACATTTTCAAATGATTTAATTTTCGGACTCAAACATGTGATGGAAATCCAAACTGTGAATCGAGCTTAATATCAAAATGTGACAGCCGACAAAATACGAATCCAGTTGTCAAAATGTCTTCAAATAATACCATTAAAATACAAACAAGTGGGAAAGGCTATAGTCGAGCTCCCGCCTATAGGATAACTGTTACTTACTTAAATAAATTTAAACTATATTTTTATAGCATGCTTTTAGGCACTTATATTGCTTAAAGGTTTTAATCAGCCATTACCATCTTTCTATTTGTCCGATCTTGTTACGATTTAATATAAGGATAGGTTATAATAGTAGCTAATGGTAATTAGTAAAAAAATCCTAATATCTTGAAAGCTCACGATTTACGGAGGCGGTGCGAAATTTTGAAACAAACTTGACCTGCGTGGGGTTTAAAGAAATATGTGTGCTAAATTTGGTTGCTCTAGCTCTTATAGTCTCTGAGATTTAGGCGCTCACACAGACGGACAGATGGACATGGCTATATCGACTCGGCTGTTGATGCTGATCAAGAATACATATACTTTATAGGGACGGAGATGCTTCCTTCTCCGTGTTACATACATTGCAACGAATACAATATCCCCTTTTATAGAAGTCCGAGTTATGGATGTTCAACTGTAAATGTAAATTTTGACTTGAAAAGTTGCTTGCTGATCTGAACCAGTTTTAAACTTTCAAAAATGTGCCAAAACTGATCATCCTTCCAAATTTGAATGCAAGATAATTTTAAAGGCTTTGTCGTTTTTAAATTTAAAATTTGAAGCCTCAAGTCTTAACCATATATCAACTTCTTATGTCATAAATAACTGAACTGCAAGTAAACTGTTGATTTCTTATGAAAATCGATTTAATTAACTTGAATTATTTGTAAATTGAAGATATTTTTTGGTGTATTTTTAATTGTTTTGCAACCATTAATTTATATTTTATCTTTTTGAATTCCTCTCTCTTCTTCTCGGCCTTATCATTGGCTTATCAATTCTCACCTGGGTCAGAGTAATGTAGCAGCGATCCGTGAGGGGTGTGATGACCAACCTGGAAGTATTGCCTAGGTACTCGTACGCATAGCGAAACTCGGCATCGCAGATGTTGGCAAAGCAATCCTCCTCGCCGCCTCCTTCGCCTACTCCGCCTGCGCCGCTGGAGCTGCCCGACTGCTCGTCGTCCCAGCGATGTCGGAGCTGGCTCTGCCACTGGAAGGCCAGGGAGTTGTCCACCTTGGAGGTAATAATTTTGCCAATGACGTCACGCGAATGGACATCGATGGTGCAGATGGTCATGATTTTCTGACGATCTCCAGGCGAGAGTTCGCCGAGCAGCAGATTGATCAAGGCATTCAGTTGGGCAATCTGACGCTTGTGGAGCTCCTTCATGGCGCCCTCGTAGCCCTCCTCCATGGCGGCGAACGTGCGATTCACATCCGTGGTCCAGTGGATCTGGCTGCAGCAGAGAGCCACCTGGGCTGGCCAATCGTAGAGCCACAGATCCCGCGATTTCGCACCGAAGGCGTCGAGAGCACGCCGGAAGAGTTCATGGAGAGTGCTGCGCATCTGCTGGATAACGGCACGCAGCCAGAGCTCCACACGACCGCTGCAGTCGATGAAGGTCAACTGATCCTGATCCTGTTCCTGATCCACAAAGGCGACATACTCGTCATTCTCCTTGGAGTGCATGCCCAGAGCCTTTGTAGTGTTCGTCTCGTACTGCAGCCTCAATATGGAATCAAAGAGTTTGATGAGATGCCGATCAATTACCTGCGGATTGTTGCCGTTGGAGAGTATGTCGAGGAGATCAGCCGCCGAGATGAAATAGAAGCGTGGAAAGGCCAATCTCTTTGTCTCCAAATAATCATTCAATGCCTTCTCACAGATGGCCAAGCGTTGTTGCAGCTCCAGCAATTGAGAGAGCACATCCTCGTGCTGCAACACCACCTCCATCACAATACGGACCTGGGTCACCCTTGCCAGCAAAGTGGTGAAGTCCTCATCGATGCGCTCGAAATTGGCGGCATCGACTGGCAACTGGGATCGTATGTCCGTGGATCCAATGAAAATGCACTCGAGATAAATCCATTTGCGTTGCACCTCGAACCAGTTGATGATTAGGGTATCGATGCCACTCAGCACACGTTGCCAGTGCGACAACTTATCCAGCAGGTATTCAATATGCTTCGATGTCGAAATATTCTGCAGTTGCATTTGATTATCGTCAAGTGTTTCAATCAGTTCCTCGGAGACTTTGAGTAACTGTACATTCTGACGACTCTGATGCGGCTCCAATTCGAATTCCAAATGTGACCAGGTCGCCTTAATATCATCCAGCACCTTTGTCACCGTCATCTCCTTGATGGCTCGGTCCACGGTGTTCTTAATGTCCTCCTCATGTTGCTGCAGCTGCAGGCTCAACAATTGCTCCAGAGTTGTCGATGTGTTGCATTTGTACGACAGCTGAGAAGTCAGTTTTTGGTTGCAATATTAAAACCACATGAAGATATGTCAGTTAAGTCAGTCAGTCACATTTCACTATTTAATATCACATAATTGCATACTAAGCGAAAACAGCCCTTAAAAATGTATAATCATAGTTTTATTTAACCAATTTACCGTGTAATTCATAGACAAATATAAAAACTGTATAAACTCAAATTATAAATTCAAGAAGATCCTATTTTATTTAATTAAATTGAATTCATATTCAACATCAAAACTCTAAAATAAAAACATTACTGTGGATTTTTGCATTGGGTTAAAGGTATCTCGATTTTAATTTGTCTGTTTATATCTATTGGTAATGCATCTACTATCTAAATCCATTTAATGTTTTTTCTATAATTTATATTCAAATATATTATAGAAAGTGTATAAGCTTAAATTATAAATTCAATAAGAATGTATTTAATTTAAAAAAATATTGAACATTAATTAAACGTAAACTTCAAAATAAATAATAAATTCATTGCAGTGCATTTTAGCTTTGGATTTAAGGTTTCCCGACCTAAGTTAGCCTGTCTATATCTATTTGTGGGGTGCAATCCCAATTAGAATTTCATCATGAGGTTGTTGTTCAACTTGCAAGTTATCGAATTAACGTTCTTCCTCGACTTGGCTCAAATTTCTCACAATCATGCAGCAAACATGTTGCAGTCAGTTCCATGGCAACGACAGCTACCTCTATGTGTGTGTGTGTATGCGTGTGTGTGTAATAATCGCATATTATGTGAGACTTGTTTGTGGTCTGGTCGGATATCAACAATTTCGTGATGCGATTTAAACTTACAAGCTCTTCCACTTCATACTGTCCAATTAGCTGTAAATAAATATACAAGGAAGAAGCAGAAAGAGGTATTATCAAAAAGAGAATTGTTAATGCGTCAGTTGATTAACTAACTTGCACATAGTATGATTCGAATCCAAATCCACATCTGCACACATTCCACAAATTTTTTTTCTGATTATTGGTATTTAATTGATGGCATGACTGTTAACTGAATTTTGTAGATTATCGTCAATATTAGAGTGTAATGTAATGCAAGATTCAGTCTACAATTTATCCAATCAAAAAAACATGTTCTCCATACTTAAATATACCCTGTAAACGTATTAAACAAATCTGTATTTGGTTGGAAAAATTGACAAATCAAGAGATTAAAAGACTTGTCTTTTTTTCTTTTGATACAGATTTAATTAATGTGGTCGTGTTAATATAGAACACCTTCACATTGGATGAAAAATAAAAAGCGAGTACAGAACAGATCCACGAAAGATATGTGGGAAAAGAGTAATTATAGATTGCAAAATGTCAACTGACCGTGAAATGTCCTCGCTGACTAAGCATGAATGGCATTCATTGACCAGGGGGCTCCTGTAACCTGGAGGACTAAGTTTATTGCAGGCGAGTGGAGACAGATAAATAGCAGAATATTTAGACACTTGGAATGATTGACAAGCGGATGGATACATGAATTAAACTAAGTAATCATCTGGCAGATAAAACTTATATGAAGACTGACAAATATGAAGAGAGTTAAATAAGATATATACATATAGTGAGGAAACCCAATTTTCCTCACTTTCCTGTCTCCATCGTGATTAAACCCCGTCACGTGGAATTTACAGGGTATCACTAGTAAACTGTCAGTCGTAGCTGTTAGTGCGAGTGCCAAACAAGCGAGATTTCAAGATCCACAAAGCAATCAATATCAGAATGCCACATGGCCTAAACGTTGCTGTCCAAACCAATCACATGGAAGACTTTGACGATGACGATGACGATGATGGTGATGATGTGGGAAGGGAAGGGAGGGGAAATCAGGTATGGGCAGGGAAATACGAGTATGTTTGGTATCCGTGGGCACGCACACATCATTTGCTTACCTTTGACAGCTGCATGAGTTCCGACCAATGTCGTTCGGTAATTGCCGGATTTTGAAGTTCGGTAACTGCGCGCAGGGAGGCCACAAGCTCCCGGAGCACGGCCACAATGTAGACATAGGGGGCCCAGTCTCGGATGCATTTGTCCAGCGTGCGCAAATCCCGCGTGAACTTCTTGCACTCGTGCTCCATGTCGTCGGTATCGATGAGGAGCCAAGGTGTCGAATGCCAGTCAACAATACAGGATTCGATGACGCGCACAAAGTCCCACAATTGCTGCGAGCAAAAGGTAACAATGCAAAAACTGCCATATGCCAGCATTCAAACACATCCAAACTGAGAGTCTGTTTCACCTTTACACGTCTCAGCTCCGTCCGGCAGTGCTGCAGTCTGGCCGTGTCGGGCTCCGGGATGTCCAACAGCCGTGCCCAGCGGGCATAGCGTCGCTGTTGGTTGCCAAAGCGATGGAGCCGCACGTAGACCTCGTCGCAGACATCGTAGACCTGTGGACAGGGCACCCGAAAGAACTGCAAAGGCGGGGGGAAAAACTCCAGAGTTGTGAATGGGTAAAAGCGTAGTCAAAGGGGTCAACGGGTGGCATTGCCCCCTCTTTAAGTTAGCTAAAAGCTTTTAGCATTTAAATTTTTTATCAAGAATATTCATCTGCGCTTACGGAACATACGAATTCTTTTCAATTCATTCAGTAATATACACATATGTAGAAAGCTTGTACTTGAGCACTCTAAGAAGAATTATGTCCTGAGGACAACGGTCAACAAATTCCGCTTAAATGATTGGGAAAAAATTTTTGTATGTAGTTCAGTGGTGTCCAAAAGGTGTATTTTTGTGTATTTTCTTATCCAATGGGATAGGAAAAGTATTTTATAGTCTACTATATAATTACTTTTGGACACCAATGATGTAGTTCAAAAGAATAAATATACAAATATTTTAACGCTTTTTTATTTTACTTTTAATCATTTCGTATAAATTCAACAGGTATAAGCCACTTTGGGCCAATAAATATCAGTTACTTGACAGTTACGCAAATCGAATGCAATTTAACTTATTTACTTATAATAATACTTATATTTTTCTGAGAAATTTAGATTTATACATTCTAATTTTAACGATTGAAAAGGAAACTTCTCATTTTAAAACTTCTTTCGAATTTCACAACATTATTTTACGAGGCAGGAGCATTCTATTAAAAATAAATTTTAAAATGTTTGTTTAAAAATAAATTTTTTTTTTTTTTTAAATGACGGGAAGTATATGTTATGTTTTTGCTTTTCATTCCGAACTAATTAAAAACACGGGTTTGACTACAATTGACCGGGGGGAATCGAACCCAATTTTTTTTTAAACTGGAAGTTCTAATTATGTAACAGTTCGGCGACTCAACCACTGAGCCACCGGACTACACAATAAAAATTTTGAATGAAAAAAAAAATAAAATAAAAAAAAAGATAAATAACCTTCAAATGTGCCGTAGTTGCGCTCAATAAAAATTTAAATACATGCATTTCAACAAATAAAATATATAAAATATATATTAATAATAATAATAATATTAAAAATAACATTTTTTTTATAATTACATTATGTTAATGTGTTAAGTTTGTGGTCCTCCCTTTTATAAAAAAAACAGGCTACACCCTTGAGGATGGCCATAGGTTAGGGTGGGAAATTGGGTGGCAAGTCTCACTCACCGGCATTTTCTGGAACTCCCTCGCATAGTGTTGCACGTGGCACGTGTGCAGGCCAATGAGCGCCGTTACGCGCTGCTGTTGATAGAAGCGCGTGTCCTGGAGTGCCTCCTGTTTGGCCAGAGCCTGCAGCTTCAGCTGCTGCCAGTGCTGGGGCAGCTGCTCAATGTTGCGCAGTAGCTGCCCCTCGAACTCCACATTGTAGGTCTTCAGCAGCGACATAATGTCCTTCAGCGGCTTGAAGACATTGTCAGCATACGGCTCCCGTTGTCGAATCTCCGCCATCACCGAAAGGACACGAAGCAGCGTCTCAAAGTCCTGACGTGCGATAAACAGCTGCAACGTCTCCTGGCTGCGCGCTATGAATGTGTTCAGCTCCTGCCACAACATGTTGCAACATGTTAACTTTCTTTTTGTATAAAAAGAATACATCGCATATTTTTTGGGAACATGTCATGTGCTCACCTTAAGCGTTTGCTGCACATAACGCAAAAGCCACTGCTTATAGAGGTGCGACCATTTGCACACAAGATTAAGTAGTCCATGCTTCAGGGGCTTCACATCCAGAGCCAACCAACCGTTGATGCAATGACGATTCTCGCACTGCTCAATGACATCGTGCAACTCGTTGTAGCGCTCAATCTGTCGACGAAAATGGTGTTGACAACTTCATTTGCCGCCGACTCTAACCAAATTTATTTGCTAATTTAACTGGATATGTGTGTGTGTGTGAGTGTGTGTGTGTGTGTGTGGTTGAGCATTTACTTCTATCTGAGACGTTTATTAAGCGCACCAGCTGCGCCCAGAGGCGTCTCTCAATGACCGCTCATAAATAAAATGCCGTCCTGTGATTTGCCCTTTGCCCTTTGCCCAAAGGGGTATAACACATACTAACTGTCTGTTTGTTATTTCGGAAAATGTCTACTGCTAAATGTGCATTTATTTCATATTTTTGCAAGCCACAAAATTAAACACTTTAAATATTTGCATAATATACTTATATACAGTTGAGAATAAATTTTAAACTCACTCAAAATCGATAAAAAATTTAAATTTAATGAGCAGATTAAAATTGCAATTTGTATCTAAAATTTCGAACTATAAGAAATAAATGTGCTTTCATTTAGATCAAAAGGATATTCTAATAAGGATCAAATTTACTTGGCAATCGACCTGACTCAAATTTCCTTTTGAGTTCACAAATCACAGATTTTAGTTTTGACATTTAGCTGCATGTCCTTCGGCAGGACATTCAAGTTTCGTTGTGTGAAAATGAGGAAGTGAGCAAAGTTGGCTTCGTTTTCTTTCCTTTCATTTTATTATGCTGCAGATTTCTGACCATGATTTGTTGTTTATCTTTGTGTGTTATGTTATTTATTGCATACATTTTGGGGCGCTTGATAATTGTTTAAAGAAAATATTACGCATACGCCAGCGATTTGCCCGTTTTGCAAGTTGGCTTAAGTCAGAGACGCCATGTGGTTAAGCATTTGTCGAATTGGCCAAAGTCAAATCCGAAGTCAAAGCCAAAGCCAAAGTAAAAGCAAAAGCGATGGCCCCATGGTCCATTCGGCCACACATTTGACCCTAAATGCTCGACATTTATCAAGCGTTATTGGTCTCAGGGGCTACACAACGTAAATTGTGTGGTTGCCAATTGAGTGACCCGCCGAGCCACTCGGTCACTTCTGTCTGTCCGTCTGTCGGTCTGTCTGGATGTCTGCGTGCGTAGGAGCATCAGTTCAAGCTGCTGCTTCTGATTGTTGTTGCAGCTTGTTGCTGTGTATAGTATCATATACATACATTAGGGTGTCCCTTATTTTGGCAAAGTTGATATTTTTAAACGCATACGGGCTAGATCTGTTCATTTTTTTAACACTGATTATACATTTTTCGATCTAGCCCGTATGCGTTTAAAAATTATGACTTTGAAAAAATAAGGGACACCCTAACATACATATATGAATTTTTATACCCTTGGATAAGGTATTGTACTCGTAATTTTGTCTAAAAATGTTGTGACCATTAAAGAAGGCACTGCAGATTTAGACTCCCAGATTGTGTGCAAAAATATTTATTTGCTGCTAAAATATGTTTTAAATCAAACTACTATATCATATATGAATTTATAGGAATAAATGGTCAAAAGCAATCTTTAGTAGGAGAAGTGTTGTTATATTCTCTTTACGATTGATTTTTTTACCAAAATATAAGTTTTTTAATTTTTATGCTTCTGTTTTTGCTTTTGTTTTGTTTTACCCAAATTAGTTTTACCTAAAATAAATCTTAAAGTCTGTGTATTTGATATTGTGTTTTACATGGTAATCAAATGTAGTTATAATCGGACTACTTTTTAGGTCAAGTATAAAATTTATTTTTTTTTCTTGCTTATTTATTTATAAATTAATTAATTTATTTACAAATTTATTTAATTATCTGTTTTTTTATTTCTAATTTTTTTTAGTAATTTATTGCTTTGCTAATTTACTTATTTTATTTTCAGATATCTCAACTAAACTCATAGATTTTAAATTTGGTTTTTTCGAATGCATCCATATATTATAGGAACACTCAATATAAAACTGAATGGTGCACAATATTATTTAATTTATTTTAAATAATTAATTTATTTTCTTCATTTAACTATCAATTTTATTATTTATTATTTAATAATTTTTCTTTTATTTATATGTATGTTGATTGCATTTTTAATTTATCTTATTTTCAGATATCTCAGCTAAACTCAAAGATTTTATATTTGTGCTAAGCAAGGGCATCAAATCTTCGGCGTGCAATTGCTTGATATTTTTTTTGGACTAACCTCCTTTTTGAAAGTCTCCATGATGGCGTATCCACTGCCGCTGATGTGGGTCGTCTGCTCGCGGGCTGTTCGCATGCAGGACGCAAGGACATCAGAGCTCTGCTGAGTCCAAAGGAACTCATAGGCGTGGAATTTAGCAGCATAATTCAACGCCGCCTGCACCGTGTGCGCCAAAGCGTCGCATATTGCGGCGCGCAACATTTCCAAGTCGTCAACTGAAGAGGGAGAGAGGGAATGTGCGTGAGAGTGAGAGGGAGAGAGGTGCAGTTGGAGATGATGTTAGGCATGCAGAAGTAAATACTCGCACTTCTACCTTTTGTGTTGCCAAGAGCGTTGCTCTTGGCAGTTGAATTTGCCTTGGCCATGGCCAACATCATGTTGATGGTTTGCGCTTTAGTTGGTTTCAACTTAAACTCTTTATTTTGCTCCCGCTCTTCATCATCAGCATCCTCATTGTCGGCGTCGTCGTTGTCGTCGTCGGAGTGCGCATTCTCAGACACAATTATTGGCATGCAGTCGCATGTCTGTTTTATATCCAGCAACAGCTGCTCGACAATTTGTTGAAAATTATTTTCAACACTTGCATCAAAGGCAGGTGAAAAACGTATTTCCGTTTCCGTCAACTCCAATTTCACTTCGAATAGCGGTGCATCGTTTGTTGCTCCAGTTGCCTCTGTTATTGTTGTTATTGGTGGTGGTGTTGTTGTTGTTGTTGTTGGTGGTGGTATTATTGTCGCTGTCGCTGTTGCTGGCGGCATTGTGATTTGTTGTAGCAGCAACCTCGCAATTCCTGGCATTGCCTTGCCTGAAGTTGCCGTCGTAGTTGCTGTCATTTCCTTGTGCAAATACTCTAAACTGGATTACACGGCGTATGAGTAATGTGAAAATTAAATTTAGTGCAGAGTTTGTTTTGTGCTTATTTCGTTTGCTGTTGCTGCTGCTGCTGCTGTTGCTGTTGCTGACGACTCTGCATGCAATCACGAAGTGCCGTTAAGTGAAACATGCAATTGACGCATGAATGCGCTGCCTGCAGCAACTAGTTGTTGTTGTTGTTGTTGTTGCTGTTGTTGTATGTCTCTCATTGTATGTCTTTACTGCGGTTGCTGCTGTTGGTGTAGGTGTAGGTGTAGGTTGCAGGTGTAGATGTAGGTGTCTGACAGTCTTGCGGTTGCGGGTGAGTTATAAATTCGTGTTCATTTACTTGATTAGTTTTGATGAGACATGAAAGGAGCTGCCAGCGTGCCAAAATGTAATAAACTCGTTATTGTTGTTGCTGCTGCTGTTTTTGTTGCTGTTGGGTGACTTGGGTGGCTCAGCTGGAACAGGGTGAGTAAGCCGCAGGCAATGCGCTTTTCAAGCACTCCAAATTATCAAAAAAAAGCTTTAGATGACTATGCTCGCTGTCAGATACCCTGTGTCCAGGGCATAAAAGATTTTAAGTGTTGTTATTGTCAATAAAATGATTGATTTATTATAACTTTATAGAGGCAAATGATGCAACAAATGTTGGAGCATTTTAATTTTTGGAATAGCCCGAGACCTGAAAACTTTTTAAATTTTTTTTATTTTTATTCTGTTTTTAATTTGATTTGAAATTAATTTGAATGATGAAAATTAAATAATTTGTGTATCGTCTGCATTAAGTGCTCATTGAATAAATAAAATAAAATAAAATAAAATAAAATACAATACAATAAAATTAGCCGCTTATAGTATTTGGGATTCAAACAAGTTAAGTCAGAGATATAGACGCAAAGACAGAAAAATGGATCAGTTATTTAAAAATTCGAATTAAAATTTTTCTCTTACATAAAATTTCTCATGTACTTCTATGACCTAGAGGGCTAAGTGCCCGACGTTAGGAAATTTCAATTCACGGGTTCAATGAAATGCCATAAATCTATAAATCCTCATTTCCCTATTTAAGCACAGAGTATGGAGAAGTGTTGCTGTGCTGTGTGATGATAACATTGAAAATGTAAGTAAAACTGTGTAGTTGATGTGTGTGCTGGGTGTGTTTATATGGCTGTTTAACTATTGCTCAAGCCTGAACCTGATCCTCATTGCCAGTCGCACTTCACGGTAAATCAACTCGTCAACGTTGGCCAAATACTTGTTAAACTGACGTCGCTGCTCATCCGGAAATTCGCGCACAAACTTTCAAGTGAATGTTAAACAATAAGCACAATAATAATAATAATAACTGAAGTAGTCAAGGGACTCGGACTCACCTCCTGCACACTGAGGTCACGCGAATACAATTGAAACTGCTGCGTTTCGTAGTTGAAGAACAAACAAAAGTTGGCAATCAGCAAGCGATTTAGCAGCATTCGCGTCTCATCGCATTGCAGCAGACGGAGACGGACACGGTCCTGCTGATGACGCAGATCCAGCAGATTGCGACCGTAGAGACTGCGCTGATGCAGCGGCTCTCGACTCCAGCGATGCATGCTGGCCAATATGGCATCCAGATTGCAGTGCGATTGCTGCAAGCGGCCAGACAAACCACGTGCCTGCTCATAGATTCTCTCAATGAGCACTTCATCTAAGGAGCGAGAGAGAAACGCACAAAGGGAGTAAGAGGTATATGTATGTATGTACCTTCTGCCCGCATCTGCTCACTGTTTAAAATTTAATTCCAAGTCTCAAAGTATATAATTATTAAGGAGTGCATCCACATAAACTGTCTAAGAATATCTAACTTTAGCATAACAATACTATAAGTAGTTAGTTGCTCACAAACATTCCGTTGATTTTTATTACCGTTGTGTAGGATTCGACGGCAAACAAGACGAACAATTACATAACTTAAAAATAAATTTCAAATATTGTGCTGCCGAGACATTAGGGGGTGCCACAGAAATCGCTTTCGCTTGAATTTCTCCTCAATTTTATTTCGCTGTGCCACAGGTCAAATCGCAGAATAATTTTACGCGTATTAAACTAGCGCTAAAATCGCTGGCGTCCGATGCTGCCACCTAGTCCGATTTAGATTTTTGACGTCAGGGTCAGCGATGCCACATTTTTAAGTCCGAATTCAAAGTAAGGTACTTAAAAAAAATATATGGAACCACTTCAGTTTTCTTTAAATAAAGCATTAAAAAAATAGGTCTTTTGCGGTAAATCAAGTTATACAGAAAAAAACCTTTAACTTATTGTGCAATTTGTGAAAACATTTTTCTCGAAGATATAATTTCATTTATTTATGTGTAATAAAAAAATATAAAAGTAATTTGCGCGAAAAAATAAAAATTCCTCGACAACTCTAGCAATTGTCTGCCATTAGTCTGGCAACTCTTCGTGAAAAATGTTTTCACAAATGGCACAATAAGTTAAATGTTTTTATCGGTAAAACTTGATTTATCTCAAAAGACCTATTTTTGTAAAGCTTAATTTAAAGAACACTGAAGTGGTTCCATATATTTTTTTTAAATACCTTACTTCGAATTCTGACTAAAAAATGTGGCTTCGCTGACCCTGACTTCGAAAATCTGAATCGGACTAGGTGGCAGCATCGGAGGTTAGCGATTTTAGCGCTAGTTTAATACGCGTAAATTTATTCTGCGATTTGACCTGTGGCACAGCGAAATAAAATTGAGGAGAAATTCAAGCGAAAGCGATTTCTGTGGCACCCCAGATTAAATCATTCGAGGTTCTGTGGCACCTCGGAAATTTCCGTGCGTAATTGCTTTCTGCGGAATTCTATTTCGCTTGCGATTTCTGTGGCATCCCTGTATACTATTTCTTTTAATCTTAATGATGAATTTTAAATTAAATAAATATATATATAAATAATTAAAGGTTAACTTGACCCTTGATTGAGTAGGAGCATTTCTAAATACTAAATCACTCACCATAGCTGGACCAGGTCAACTGAGAACAGGCAGTCGCCACTTGGGCGTCAATGGTGGCCAGCTCGCAGGCAATGAGCTGCAGTTCAGCCTGGGCACATTGACCAGTTCGAATGCCGTTGTAGAACTCATCAATCTTGATGAGACGAATGCGACGCTGCCAATAGGCATCTCTCTGGACATACAGCGAGAGCAGCTCGTCGGGCATTTGAAAAAGTTGGGACGAGAGGCTTCCAGAAGCCTGTAGGGCCAGCAGATACTTTGTCTCCTTGAGCAGCGTGAACAGTGCCTGGGCGAAGTTGGGTTGCAGCTCCTGGCCAGCTGCCAGTTGAGTCAGGACGGGCTCTGCCAATCCCTGGGCAACGAGTCTCTCGATGTCCTGCTGCCAGTTTTGCCAGATTTTCAGCTGTAGATTGCACATTTTGGTGGTCAGAATATTGCGACGGGAGCACAAGGCATCCCATTGAACCGGCAGCGCAATAAGCTCCGATTTCTGGCTCAATCTGGAGAGAAACGTGGTTGTATTGAAAGTCGTTTAAGCTGTATACTCACAATATCTGTATGAGCTGGGTGAGTTCCTTCGATCCAAGGTCATCGCAGCGATGCAAATGCTGCTCCAGCCACATCATCGCTCCAGCAATGGGCGGAAAGTTCCAGGCCAATGGCAGAGCTGCCAGTCCATATACCTGAAACTCCTGCAGGACATCTGTCACACTCCTTTCCAGCTGCTCCAGCTCCGCCTGGTAGATGCTCAGCATGTGTGGAAGCAGATGCACCAACTCCACTTGGACAACTCTCCGTTGCAGCAGACAGCCAAACATGAGTGTCAGCTTGTGGAGATGCATCCAGCTGTGGCACTGCTCGAAGGCCTGCAGGAGAACCGTGGCCAGCTTCTGCTCCAGGACTTGCATGCGGCCAAAGAAGATTGCCTGTTCCCGTTTGAAGCACTTCCACTTGTGGGCCGCTGGCGCTGTAAGGTCTATGTCCACGTCTGTCCACTGTTCAAAGAGCACCTTAAACTCATTGAAGATCTGTGAAAATGATTGGAAATTGGAAATTCCGTATTTTTGTGACTGCGCGATTGAACCACAATAATTGAGTGAAGGCAACCCAAAAAAAGATTTTAAAATTAAAATAAAAAGACTATATATTGACTATATATTATATCCGTTACTTAAAAAATTTGTAAAGAGTATATTGTATTCATTTAAATATATGTAACAGTTTTTAAGATATTACGTTTTCTTTGTAATGAACGTTAACTACTATAATTAGCAATCATCCTAATTAATCGTAACAAAATCGGACAAATAGAAAAGTGGTAATGGCTGTTTTAAGCTACAAGCAATGTAAGTGCCTAAAAGTACGCAATAAAAAATATTTTAAATACTTTAATTCGAACATAGCCATTTCCGCTTTTTATGTTATAATCAATACAAGTAATAAAGTTAAAAAACAAAAGCGTCAGAAAATTTTAGGAGTGTCTCAAATGAATAGAAACAATGCATGGGCCAAACAAATATAGAAAAATAATATACAGGTGTGCTACAAAAATCTCTTCCACTTGAAAAATTACATAAGTTTCATAAAAATTTAAGTCCAATTCAAGTGGAAGAGATTTCTGTAGCACACCTGATAAACTTTTTATTTATTAATTTAAGAGTCTTAGTACTTTTGGATCAGGAAAGAATATATATATTTTGGAAATATTAGTCGGAGTGCTAAAAAATTATTTAAATGTAAGCATAATATTTTGTTGCTCTTGATATTAATACAAGTAATAAAGTTGACTGAGAACGCGTCGGAAACTTTGAAGAATAAAAAAAAATTGCATGGGCAGATCTAAAAATACACAAAAACCATAGAAACTTTTCATTTATTAGCAATATTAAAGAATCGTTGTAACTTAAGGTGAACAGAGAATATATTTTTTTATTTCATAAAGAAATTTAATGTAAAGTAAATGTTAAAGTCAGCGCTGAGATATGAAACCTGAACGTTTATTCAGGCAGTTGGTTAGATATATCGACGCGACTGTCAACGTTACTTGCCCCTTGAATATATCCAATTACCTGTCTGACACGGTCGGTGAGCAATTTACCGCGAATTCCGCCAATTTCGAGTTTCTCCAGCTGCTGAAATTGAACTGCCGCCTCGAAGACATGACGCAGCTCGGCGAGTTGCAAGAGGAAGCCGTCGAGTGTTTGGCCAAACACCTGTTCGCTGGAGAAGCGCCACAGTTGCTGCAGGTCGTCGGGAGGCGGAGAAGCTGCCGCAGAAGCGGTTGCCGACCCGGGCAAAGCCGGCAACAGGACTTGACTGCTGGCATAGCGTTCCTTGTACTCCAGAGTACGTTGTCTGGGAAGCCAGATAATAACCTTAGAGTTTCCTTTAAGGGATTCGCATGCTTACCTGAAGAACTCAAGGACTTCTCCCGTTTTATTGATCCGTTGCAGGCCTTCGTCGGCATCGCCTTGGAAGAGCATTGGGAATTCCAAGTCTTCGGCGGCACGATGCACCAACATGTTGCAGATGCAACGCAACAGGACGCTCATCCTTTGGCTGCTGCGATAAAATCGAGCATTGCTCCAAATTAAATGGAGCACATGCACCATGGGAACAATTAGCTCCTGGCCATTGCTGAACTGCACCGAGTTGAAGGCGGACGTCTGACGCAGCAGAGGCTGCAACCAGAGCGAGACATCCTTTGCCTCCAGCCAGGCGGTCAGCAGTTGACGAAAGGCCTTGGCATAGGGCTCATAATAGACGGACTCAATCCTCTCCAGAATGTGGGCCAGTGTCTTGTGCATGGGCTCCCGCAACTGCTCGTAAATGTTCTGCAAATTCAGCTTGCGATTCGTCCAAAAGGCAATCTCCTGAGGCGGCAGTGACACCAGATTGAGATGCTTCGCGGTCGCCATCGATGTTGTGGCTGCAACCGGATTTCCGGTTAGACCGATTGCCTCGGAACGCTCCATGACAATGTCATGCATTTGCGTTGTCCAATTGATGAACATCTCCTCGAGCAGATTGCGAAACTTTGGATCCAACGCTGGCCTCAGATTCCTGTCGGCATTCAATAATAATTAACGTTTCCTTCATCCTTCTTAATCCTGTCAATTTCATTTAACGCAACTTCTGCGCAACTGAATGCAACTTTCTTTTTTTAAAACTGAAGCAGAATAAATATGTGCATTTATTGACCTAATTCTTAAAACATTGGCATTTGACTTGCCCTCTTATCGCTCTCTTTTTCGCTCCCTCACTTTTATTCGTTCTCTCATTCTCTATTAATGCCCTGCATCAATTGTAGGGCGTTATAACTTGATGAAAGTGTTTGTGACGGACTTAGAATGACATCTTTGAGTCTACTTCTTAGAAGATAATTTAATATAGAACTAATAGTAATTTATTGTCATCTTAATATATCCTGGAAGTTGAATTACAACCTGATTATTATCAAAGAAGTTATATAGCAAACTATTTGATTCGAAATATTGTATTAACTTACTTGAGTTTAGAGAGTTGGTCAGAGTTGGTTAGAGAGTATACCTTAGTCTAGCACTCCCGACGGCAGTGCAGTCGTCTTTATGCTGTCTAAAATACTGAGTATAAAATTGACCCCAATTTATTTGATTTGATGACTTGTTTCCATTATGACATTTGGAGTTTTTTTTTTTCAAATTTTTATGGATTGTGCAACATCAATTTGAAGCTTGCAACAAGCCATTTTAAGCTTATTTATCTGCAATTCTTTTGAAAATGTTAGATTGCTTTGGCAATTAAACTCATTGCCATTTAATAAAAAGGAAATGCCAAAAATCGGAAAAGCCATTTTAGAATTGCTTAAAAGTTGAGAAATGGATTTGGTAATTGTTATTAAAATTAAAAATACATAAATACGAGTGAATGTTGAATATTTGAGTAAAGTTAAAGAACTTGCTAACAATTTCCGTACACATAAACAAAAAGTCAACGCTGAGGGCTATGAAGGAGGAGGAGGAAGAGTCCTTGAGACAATGGATTGGATGATAATGGTGAAGGGAAGGGAAGGAGAATGGAGGGATAGAGGGATAGAGGGATAGAGAGAAAGTTATGTCTGAGCTCGTACTTACCCCTGGTCGACTTGGATGGCGACTGCCTCGACGATTGTTGGCGAAACTAATAACGATAAAATTGTGCGATTGTTGGTCTTGCCCTTAATCTGTGGGGATAACAATAAAATATAAATAGCGCTTATATACACATGAAAAGTTTGCCCAATTAAGCCAAGAGACTTTCTCTCTCGCTCTCTCTCTCTGTCGATTGGATTAATGTGCTGAGATAAGATGGACGCACCTCGGTTAGAGTGTTGCGTACTTCCTTGACGCGACTCCGCAGATCCTTGCGCACGGGCGTCGGCCAATGTCCTTGGGCCTGCTCCAACAGTGGCTGCAACACTTCATCGAACAGCAGCGACATTGTTTCGATTTTACTGTGAACGGGAAAGTCACCATAGAGCACCGAGCTCTGAAAGTTGTCCGCTGTCAGTGGCACGGCCAGATTGTGCCGTATGAAGTACGCGCACTTGCCACGCGGCACTCCATCCAATGTGGTGAAGCTCGACGAAGCTGGTGGCATTGGCACCAGCAATGCACCCGTCGTGGTTGCCGCTGCCACCACCGCTGCCGTGGCAGAGCTCGAGGCAGCGACAGCAACAGCGGCTACTCCAGCGACATCACTTGTGGACGCAACAGCAACAGCGGCACGTGGAATACTGCCTTGCAACATGTAGTTGCAGTACAAGTCGCTCACACAGCTGCGTGGCACGAGATCGCTGCCCGAACTCAGAGTCATGACCAAGACTCTACTCCGTCCATGCAACCAGTCGAACACAATGCACTGGGAGCAGAGTGGCAGAGTCAGTATTAGATTGTCAGCATGGCATGGGAGTACAGAAAAAAAACTAATTAAAAAAAAATTAATTTAAAATTCATATTTTTTCTCACTGCTCAGTATGAAACACAAAAGCACAAAAAAAAAAAAACAAAAATATGTGTTTTGTTGAGAGATTGAGCGAGTCTGGTCCAGTTTTCTCTGTATTTTTGGTGAGCAGAAAGAATTTATTGAGCATATTTTGCGAGCTCTGATTTATTCAGTAAGTTTTCATAATATTATTGTTAAATTAACATAACAAGCGGGAAAGACAATAGTCGAATTCCCGACTATAGGATACTTGACTATAGGCTCAGACGGACAGACGGACTCCGCTGTTGATGCTGATCAAGAATATATATACACACTTACTTATACAAAATACACTTTCACTTATTTTTAAGTAACGGGTATAAAATTCTGTAGCATTCGTTTTATAGAGCCTCGATAGTCACAATATTTGTGGAGAAGGAATTTGGAACACTGATACAAGGAATACTTGAATCAAGTATTTTATGCTTGGCTTAAGAAAATCCGGGATTACTGAATTTTTGACACCGTTTGGTTTGATTTTTATTTCGTAAGCCCGTATTCTTGTTGTTTCTATGTACGAACTCACCCGGAACTCATCGTTGGCCATCATTTTGGCCCATTTGTCGGGCTTCAAGCGCATTGTGGTCGTTGTGTAGTTGGCCACACGTTCCAGCCGCGAATCACTGTAGTCCCGATGAGTCCCGCTAGGATGGCTGCTAACGGGCATTGCCTCCTCATCGCTGCTGGCCAATGCTGCCGCATCAGATACGGACATGGTCAACAAACAGTAGCAGCAGCAAAAATGCGGCCACAAAGCAAACGAATCAATTAATGGGCTAAAATCAACAGCTCAACTAGCAACTCGCTATTCGCTATTCGCAATTCACAACTCGCAACTCGGTTCTGCATTCAACGTTGCAATGATTTTGACCCGCAGTCGGATGGCGTCTAATGCCAGAGACGGGCTGGTCGTGCACCACTTGCACCACTTGCAGCAAATTGCCAGCACCAACCGCAGCACACATATCGATCAAACTTTAATTCGCATCAAGCGAAAAATACTTTAAAATGTGTGAATTCTCACCCTGACGAGCTCCACTTTCTAATGCAATGGGCAAAGTTTAATGACAGCCCCGTCAACCCGACCAAACGACCAAGCGACCAAACGACCAACCGACCGCGGCACAGTGGTTTTCCTGGTCAATTTAGCTCGGATTAATTCCGATTTTCAAATAATGCCGGATAAATAAATCTCGGCTTAAGGTTCTCTAATTTTTAGCTAATAGGGATTTTGAGTCACCAATGTTTAACACATGCATTTAAATTATTTCCTGTCATTTTTGTTAGAAATAAATATCATTTCATATTGTGGGAGCTTTTTTGAATACAAATATCACATAATAAACAACAAGCGGGAAAGGCTATAGTCGTGTTACCTACTGTAGGATACCCGTTACTTATTTAAACATTTATAAAAAAAACTTATTGCATACTTTTAGGCATTTACTATGCTTTAAAACTTAAATCTGCCGTTAACAACTTTCTACTTGTTCGATCTTGTTGCAATTCAGTAGATATTTAGCTATTAATAAATTTGTATTTCCAAATTTCCATCATTTTTTAAAACTCCAGACCAATTAATTTTTTTAATGAGACATGTTAAGGTGTTATTTTTTTTTCCAAAAGGAACCGGCATAGAAAAGAAGGAGTTTCTGCTATTTAATACAGTTTTAAATGTAACTTTAAGAACCGAAATATGAAAAGCTTACCTACTTAGTTAAATGTGATGCTGATCAAGTATATATATACTTTATAGAGATGCTTCTTTCTGCCTGCTACATACATTTCAACCAATACAATTTACGCTTTTACTTATTTTTAAGGAAAGTGGTGTAAAAATTCAAAAATTAAGCAAATTACTATACTATTTAGAATATAAATGTAAATTAATTTTAGGAAATATTTAATTAATTCGAGTTAAAATGATCAAAATACCCACTGTGCTTGGTTCTGACTTTAATTGCTGCAGCTGAACTCACGAACTAAGCGAAATGCAATTTCCGTTTGCCAGCCGGTTCGCAGCACACACACACATAACTCAATATCAACATCAACTGGCAACAGCTACTTGCAACTTGCAACATCACAATCAGCGTCAGTTTTGCCGCGATTGACATTCCTGGCTATAAAATCCATAAATCTGTGGCGCCGCTTTGACTCTAGCAAACAAATTTGCGAATGAAAATTTGTTTTTCTCCCAAAGAGAAAGAGAAGATAGAGATCGCCTCAACTGGGTGTAATATTTAATGTTTCAACTAAAATGCAAAAGAAATGTGCTTGTAATGCTTCAAATGCCAGCAATGACCACTCTATAAAATCATACATGCAGACACGCACACATATTAAGTGCTATATTATTGCTGTTGTCAGCAGCAACAGCAGCGGCAAGTGCATTTTATGTTTCGCACACACACACACACACACATATACACAAAGTTGACTTTATGCCAGCCGGATTGCAGGCAGCGTTCCGGCCCAGAGCCTTTCGCTTGGCCACGCTCAAAAGCCAAAGCCAACCCACACATAGTAAGTGACTGAGTGACTGACTGACATGTGTCAAGTAACAGCAGCAACAGCTCCCATGGCAGCAGCACCCACAGCACCCACAGCAGCAACAGCAGCAGCAACAGCAGCAGCAACAGCAACATCAGCTCCCACAACAGCAGTGAGTGTTGCGAGCATGCTTAAAATGCTACGCAATTACCACAAGTACACATAGAAAACAACTAAAACTGCTGCAATTGAGTGTACTCATCAACTATGAGATACCCTGCGCTCAGCTTAAAAATACCCGAAGACAAGTAATTCTGATATTTACCCATATTGGACCAATATATTTTTACTTTTCATTTCATATTAAATTACTTTTATCTTAAATTTTAATTGATGTTTAATTATAATTAAAATAATTATTTTACCTTATTTTTATTTTAAATATATATTGTTGTGTCGGCTGCTTATAGGTTTACAATAAATAAATAAACAAATAAATTTATAAAAAAACTTTTTAAATAAAAAACTTAATATTTCAAATGGTTGCATTATTGAAAATCAACCTTTGGTATGAAAAGATTTGCTTTTTAGATCTATAAAAAAAAATCGCAGAATTTGAAATTTTGGTTAAAATCGGGCTAATATATCAAATAGTTTCGATATGCCGAAGATAACCTTTCCATCTTTGTGTAAAGCTCCATTTATTTAATGAGACATGTTTATATTTTATTTTGTTTCGAAAAGGAACATGCATAGAATAGAAGGAGTTTCTGACATTAAATACAGTTTTAAATATAACTTTAAGAGCCGAAATATGAAATATGGAAGCTCACCTACTAAGTTAATTGTGACTAGTGCATTTATTTATAAGAAAAACCTTGTAACGAGAGGATTTAAGACAATAGAGTTAAATTAAATTTTTCGTATTAAACTATAAGACCCTTTTCAATGAGCCCCTTTTCAATGGGAACAGGGTATGACAAGTCTTGCAACTTTGTTACATAGTGCTCAGCTATATGATGCCCTGCAGTCAAACCCTAATGTCTCTCTACATTTCAAAGAGGCTACTTAGCTATAATTTAAGTGAGCTTTACTGCTGGTAGCTTCTAGCTGAGTGAATAGAGTTTACACTGAGTTGATTTGTGCACTCAATGGACTCCTTAATGGTTGGCCATACAGGGTATGACAAGTGTGTATGATGACGACGACAGCCTGGATCACTGTATAACTTTGATGCTCAAACTTCACTTTTAAATATCAGCGTCACATCAAAACCAAGCGCCTGGCATTTCGCTATGGTCTCGTTCTCTTCTCCCCACTTCTCTCCTGACTCTTGTGGCACCCTCGGGATAAATGCATTGGCCCCATTTTCAGTGCGGCAGCCACAACTGTTGCGGTATTTGGGGCACAACTATAACTAGCATGGGCATGAGAAGGAATCGGTCTTAATTTTAGTTACCTTTCAACTGACTCCGCTCTGTTCTTCGTCTTCATTTTTTGTATTTAAATAATAATTTTAAGCATTTAAATGGATTATGTTACATTAGTTATTGTGGAACCTTTTCGGTCTTTTATTTCTCGACCATTTGTCCTCCGTTCCCTTTGAATGCGAAAGTGGTTTCATGAGTATAGCAAAATATGTGCATAAATAGTGACCGAGTTCCAAGTCAAACATTAAAAAAAAACCGTGAAAATAAGACAAAATAGAAATAGGAAAACGAAAAATAGAGAAAATGGCCACAAGCTCCAAGAAAAATAAACGTCCAATTGATTTTAAAAGCAGTTTCTTGATGGCCCGAGCTCACTTCAAATGAAGTATGTCTCACTCTCAGAGTCGGCAGTGAGCCATGAAAAATGAATAACTGGAAAATGCTTTTACTACAGAAACAGAGAAAAAGAGGGAGCGAGATGGAGGACAGCAAGCCCTTTCATTTTTGAATTTATGCCAAGCCAATTCACGCCGCGTCGCGAATCGCATTGATCTCCTCTCTGCTTGGATTCACCCTGGCAACCCCTTGACCAGCCTGAACCCCTAGTTGCTGATGAGTTTCATTATGTGCGAACAAATCATCACATGCCAACGGCAGCTTTGAGAGGGGGAGAGGAGAAGAGAAAGAGAGAGCGATTGGGAGTGGGGAAAACGATGTCGTCTGTTAGACTGCACGGCGTCGCGCTCGTTTAAAAGCCATTTTGTGCATTTGCTGAGGATGCCTCCATTTTGCATGTGTGTGTGTGAGAGTAAGTGTGTAGAAAGTCAACACTATTTCATTCGACAAAATCCATTTGGGCAAGATTATGAGAGCACTGGGAGCATCTATTTAAGGCGACCGACCACACTGCGTATTAGTAATGCGACAAGGCTTTCAATAAAAAGAGGAACTTGGGTAAAGCAATTCAAACTTTGAATACTCTTAAATGGCAATGCGATTATGTAGTTGCTGCTTTAGGCAACTATAATCTTAAGATTTGCATAGAAATCTTCTGTTGTTCACAAACCTTTAAAAAGGATTTCATTTAACAATCTTTAAAGTAAATAAATTTCATTAATCAAAATAATTATTCTTTTAATTTATGTATATGAATTTTAAATAATAATATTTAATTGAATGTAGACTTTTGATTGCTTCAGCTAAAATTAGATATTGGAATTTATAAATAATCTTTTGTGACTGAATTGGTGTCTTATTTTATTTAGTTAATTTCGATATATTTTATTTATTTATTTATTTATTTAACATCCCAGTGCTACAAGTTGTAGGATGTTAAATAAATAAATAAATAAATAAAATAAATCGAAATTAGCTAAATAAAATAAGACACTTATTCAGTAAATTTTATAATTTAATATTGACAGTTAAATTTGAACTGAAATTAAAAATTTATAATTAAGTTAATATATCATTTAAATTATAGACTGAATAGAAAAAAGTTGAATATAAATATATTCTGTAGCGCTAGTGTCAGAAAAGAGTTGTGTAAACCCATTCAAATTGTCTATATCTTGGCGATTAGCTTTGTTTAGTTGGCCGATTGACTGGCATTTTCTAAAAATTTCAGTCTTATTATTGCCATGACATGTGTAAGTTTCGATCGACCTGGACATCAATGCTTAACAGCTTTGCTGACAAACTGGGCATATGCTTCGGTAAGAGTATGCGATATAAAAGGACAAAGCGTTGGGAACATCAACAAATCGATCAGCGGACAGTTTTCCATTAAAACGCCTGAGAAAAAAAAGCAAAGCGTTGGCCGTTGCCATTGCCAGTGTAAACAACCGACTGGTCCTGCTGCTGGCCGACAGTAGTCCAATATTGAAACAAAACCAAATCGTAGTCTCTGTGGCAGCAGCAGCAGCAGCAACAAGGACAGCAACAACAAATATGATTCTTGGTGGTAGTGTTGTGTGCAGCCTAACGACAACATTCAATAAACAATTCACAATTGATTGACAAACGGACTGACTGACTGGAGTCCTTGTCATTTGGATTCACTGCCTGACGATTGACCAGCGGCTGACATTGTTGAATTGGTCCTGACGACAAGTCGGCGGAAGGATGTTAGTCCGAGTGGATGAGGAAATTGAAAGGGAATGCTGACAACAAACTCGACAAGAATGCAGCACGACAAAAACATAGAAACACACATACACACACACACACATGTATATCGAATAAAAAGGACTCTGAAATGCCAAAAAGGCAAAAGAGAATCGCTTCTCGTACAAACTGAAAACAATGAAAGCAAATTTTCTGAACGGACATCCGCCAGCGATTAGGCAACACCCTCACTGGCGTATACAGTGGTTACATCTCCCACTTCATGGACTGATCCATTCGTAAATACATCTTTCTGCTCTTCTTCTCTTCCCTCTTGTGCTTGAAGTCTGTTAAGAGTATATATTCGTTGCCAGTGTCTACACACGGTCTCCTCTTAGGAAATATTACTTACTCTCGGTGTTAAGCATACTTTGACCATTTTTCAAATTGCGTAATTTTATCTATTTATCTTTTTACCTATTTATTTATTTATCTATTTATTTATTTATATATTTATCAATATATCTATCTATCTATATATCTGTCTATCTACCTATCTAACTATTTATCTATCGAGGGTGCCACAGAAATCGCTTTCGTTTGAATTTCTCTTCAATTTCATTTCGCTGTTCCACAGGTCAAATCGCAAAATAATTTTACGCGTATTAAACTAGCGCTAAAATCGCTGGCGTCCGATGCTGCCACCTAGTGCGATTCAGATTTTCGAAGTCAGGGTCAGCAATGCCACATTTTTTAGTCAGAATTCGAAGTAAGGTTTTTAAAAAAAATATATGTAACCTCTTCAGTTTTCTTTAAATTTAAGCATTAACAAAATAGGTCTTTTGAAGTAAATCAAGTTTTACCGAAAAAACCTTTAACTTATTGTGCAATTTGTGAAAACATTTTTCACGAAGAGCTGCCAGACTAATGCCAGACAATTGCTAGAGTTGTCGAGTAATTTTTATTTTTTCGCGCCAATTATTATTAATTTTTTTTCAGCTAAACAAATTCAATTATTACATAAATAAATGAAATTATATTAATTAAATAAGAAAAAAATTAAAAAAATTGTTCTGCAATTATAAACTTAAAAAAACTGCTTTACGAAACCTTGGATAATTTAATTCAACCCTAAGCAGCCTAGTTCGAAAAGGTTGTTGAAAATGCTAAACAACATTATATCATTCGAAGTTCTGTGGCACCTCGGAAATTTCCGTGCGGAATTGCTTTCTGCGGAATTCTATTTCGCTTGAGATTTCTGTGGCATCCCTGTATATGTGTAATACACATTGTGTATTTAAAATCATTCTGATAAATTCGATGATTTAAAAACTCAAAAATTATTTAATAGGAATAAATGCTTAAAAAACATAATGGAATACAAATGAGATTACATAATAAAACATTGCCTTTAGGGGTGTCAAAAATCGGTCAAACAATAATTGTTGGTTACCTTTTGAAAATCAAAGCAATATAATTAAATTATTCCGTTGTTCTTATTTTTTGCCAGCACACTTACTCCTTCGATCTTTGGGATCCCCTTAATTAAAACGCCTTCACATTAATTGCGCACGTGACATTAGCCGCTCATTAACTTGGCTCACGTTGTGCCGAGTAGGAGGAGGGGAGAGGGGCATAGTTTGGCAATAGCTGGGCAAAGTTTTGGCAGCCAATAAAAAAGTCGCAGGGGCAGGGAGTGAGGAGGGGGAGTGGCGGTCAGCGTAACATTATGTAAGGCAAATCCTTTTGGCAATTAGATACTTGCAACCAATGAAGCCAACCAAAAGTGGCACAAGAGCGGATGTGGAGACACAGAGACATCGATAGAGATGGGAACAGAGACGGAGACGGAGACGGAGACGGAGACGGAGACACCCACAAATATTGCGCAAGTATCATGGATGGTCTCATGGCTTGGTATCGTCGTGGTCGACATAGCATTTCGTAGTGCAAATATCCCATTACTCGGATGAAACTTTTAATTAAAAAGTTGCCAATGACAAACGTGAAAGGGGAACAGACCAAAGGCGAGCTGAAACTTCAGTACTCATATACTCGTACTAGTACTCAGACTTGGACTCATACTCATACTCGTACGGGTAGTCTTAATATTTAGAGCGAGCTCAGTCGCAGTCTCAGTCTCAGTCTGGCACGCACGTAATTGAGACAAACTTTGAGACAGTAAAACATTCGTGCAATGCCTCAGGACGGAGAGCTTGCGATGCCAATGAGAAAATTACGACATTTAAGCCCGGAGGTTAAATGCACGTGAAATATTAAGTTTAGTTGCATGAGAGCACACTAAATCTTCATCTTGTGGGTCATTTGTTTGCCAACCTTCTACTTCTTACCTCTATCTCTCTCCCCTGCAATCTCTCTTTCTCTCTCTTTGGTCGTCTGTCCCGATGAGCAGCTAATTATGGCCAAGTGGAGCTACCAATGCAATGCTCCTCCAGTGCACAACAACTTGGCCATGATATATTTGCGTGAAAGGATACATGCCTTCTGTTATATAATCAACTAACCAGGACTACTTCAGGTTGGGTCGGAATGCTGGAAGTAAGCTGGAAGCCTCTGTTGTGAGCCAAGAGATTTCCAAGTCAAGTTTCTCTTCATTTTCTTCTCTCTTGATTGATAACTCTTTTATCTGGCATGAATTAGGATACAAAGTGCTTACTTCAATTTTCTAGGGTAAACAGAAGTTTCGATAAAATCTGCTTAAGATACCATATAACTGTTATGGCCAACTGTTATCTCTGCAAGCTAACATAATTTTTGCCTCGCTTTCTCTAACAACTTTGGTTCCGATTTTTCGGACAAAAAAATATTCTTTCTTAGCTTTACTGAACTGTGCAATCTAGAAAGCAATACTAAATCAGATCAGTGCTAAATTAGATCGTTCCAGTTTATGTACCTATGAACTATGTACCAAACCAACTATTGCAGTCTCTATCTCAACTTTCCGCTATCTTATTTTTCGCTATAACAGCTTCCTTTATCTGCCAGCCTCATCAGGAAACTGGCCATTAAGAGAAACTTCCAACGATTGAAAATGCATTGAACCGTCTGTGGTGCGAAATTTGACGCAACAACAAGAAATTTTGCTTACAAATAGCTTGATGGGCGGCTAATTATGCTGGCAGTGGCACTGACTGTAGCACTGGCAACGGTGAATGCTGCGATTTTGCAAAATAATCAGAAAATGCGCTCGAAAATGTTGCG